>VZRW01011159.1:414708-434975 GCA_013398125.1 Aegotheles bennettii | reverse complement strand
CTGCTGCCTGGCTGCCCGGGCGGCTCCGGGGGGGGACACGACCGCGGGTTCGAGGCCCGCTCGGGGCGGATACAGCTTCGGTCGGAACCCGGGTGCCGGCAGCCGCTGCGGGCTCCGTGCCGTGGCGGTGCCGAGCGGACTGGATGTGCCCGCAGTGCCAGCCGTGCTGCTGCCGGTCAGGGGGCGGCCAGAGCCAGCGCTGCCCGCGGGCACCGTTGGAGGCTGGGACGGGTCGGAGCCGGAGCCCTGGCATCCCGGAGGGTGCTCGGTGTGCTTTGAGCAAACGAACCCAGCATTATGTGGGTGTGGAGCAATTCTGCCGCCTTGTACAGAAAATAGCGAAGACCAAGAGGAATGCAGCCCTGGAGGGCATCAGACAACCCATGGCTGGGGAACAGCCGTCTGTAGGGGCTGCTTCCTCACCTCGGCCCTCAAATAGCACGGGTGTCGCTGTGAAGGTCCATGGGTACGTGCAGAGCCTGGTCTGCAGGGCAAGGCAAGACCTCACATCAGCACAGCTGATGCCACTGGAAAACCAGACCTGCTTTCAAGCACCCCAGCCTTTTTGTAGCTTCACGACAGGGCTTCAGCACAAGGAGTGCTTCACTCCCTAGCAGAATCTACTACGTTATATACCATAACCTTCCTTATCCTGCCTGTCACATACCCAGTCCTCAGACATACTTCAGAAAGCCCAAGGCTGGAGGATCATGAATGGCATCCCATGGACCTTCCTGCTCCACCGCAGGCGGGTGCTGGGCCAGGGAAAGGCATTGATACCAGCCTCGACACCTCTTGCTCATTTCTTTCCTACTGCAATCAAGTGGCTCAGAGCAGTGCCCAGTCCTGGCTGCAGCGTAATGCTGCTGCTGCTCACCTGGCAGTCTGGATGCAGGAGCCACCGGGTTCTGTGTGAGAGCCACAGCTGCCCAGGACACAAACTCACCACACCCGGTGGGACCAGAAGAGAGCTGTACAAACTAGTTACTAGGGCACATCTGTACCCCCTGCTTGCTCCGGGCCTCAGGTGATTATCACTGCCCTCTACTTGGGTGTCCTTCCTAAAGCCTTTCACAGAGGTAGATGCACAAATCAGTGTATCAACACCTGCACTAGATTTGCCACACTTATAGGCACCTGTTGCACAGCACAGAATGATCAGAAGATAACACAGTCATCTGAGAAGAGAAACCTAGATTCCAGCCCTGCTCTGCAGCACGTTTCTGCATTTTACATTACAGACCCACTGGGGAAAAAATAAACAGACCTGCACAGGAGCTGAGGTAGGAAATGGCACTTTGGTTTCCTCTTCCCCCAAGTGAAGACCCTAATCAGTAGGGTAAAGCTATTCCTCAGCAAGCAACTGCTTAATTATTCTGTGCAAACTAGGACAAGATCCACAAGAGAGACAGCATTCACATCTCTGAGAACAGCTTTTGGGCAGGGCCTTCCCACGGGGAGGTGAACCTCCTTGGTGCAGAGGAGGTTCCTCCTGGGAGGAAGCATATTTAATCCCAATCACCTACTGAGAAAGAAATGTTCTAGTTACACAACTATTATTTAAATGCAGGGCTGCTCCTCTTCCAGCTGCAGCTTTCTGCGTGGAGTGGTGCCCTCTGTTGTTCTAGAGAGAAGCTGCTGTGAGCCAGAAGACTGGAAGCATGAAGGTGAGGTTGGTTTGTTTCTCCAGATGCTCTGGTTTTGCTGTACAGGCAGCGTGCTGGGTCTGTCGTGCTGAACGCATCACAGTTGGGACTTCAGTTTCCAGAGTGAAGCTGGGAAGGAGGCGTATGTATCAACGAGTAGGAAAAAAAATGTTTAATAGACTGCTTAAAAATAGAAAAGGTGTGTAGAACAGGCAAGAACTGCCTATTGCAGGTGGTAGCAGGTAACTGAGGAGCATGGGAATGTGTGTGGGCAAAGGTCAGAGTTAAGGCTGCCTGTGCGTCCTTCAACATTTGACCTCTGAGAGAGAAGGAGCTGCTGTGGCCTACCAAGCTGCCATCATTAGACAATCCTCATGGACACTCCTAGTCCATCTGTAAAGAAAAATGAGAGTGTGTAAACCTGGGCTGCACCTGTTTCTGCTCCTTGGAACAACAGAGAGGAGCAATGTTTGGATTGCAATTTGTTCTGCAGAGCAGAGAAATGAGAAGGTGTGTCCGTCTGTCCGCAAAACATGAAGTGGCTTTGCAAAGTGCCCAACACAACTAATCATGGGGCAAATTCCGGTGTTGTAAAGTACAAGGCAAGTACAGTTATTTAAAATTACCTTTAAGAACCATCTGTGTGCCGTGCCCTGGGAGCCATCCATGGGAAGCGTGCTCCCACCGGTGTCCTGCCAGGCCCAGAAGGCATTCCCAGGAGTCCAGCTCTTTGCTGTGATCACTGAACATGCCCAGCCTGCAACAACTGTTTTCCAAAGTACACAGATGTCGTGGGGTTGCTGGAGCTCAGTAACCCCAGGGCGATACATTTGGAGGGGTAGAGGGCAATTCAGTTGCCTGTCAGTCAGTGAGAAGGTACTGCATGTCCCTTCCTTTTGTTCTGCTCCGAGATCATCTGTAGCTTTTCCAGGAACAAAGCTGCCTGGTCTGGAATGGCATTTCCCTAGTGGGTACAGTCTGATCACTTGTATTTGTTCAAGTCTGTAAATAGGGGATCTCCTCCGTCTCCCCAGTGGTTCCCAATGGGTCCACGTGACAGTGCCTTCAAGATGCACACCTGCCCCTTTAACAGAGAGTCTCAAGCTGGGCCAGAAGGACCAGAGGAGCAGAAAGGCAGCTCAGAACCACTGCCTCACAGCTGCACGCCACACAGCTAAGAACAGAAACCCTTTGATCCTTCTGATCTATCACTGTCACCAGCACCATGCGGTAGGTGAAGCCGTCATTCAGCTGTGCAGTAGTGAACTGTAGCAGGAACACCATGGTGAAACATCAACTTTTTTGGATGTATGGTTTCAAACCATTGTAGTTTATTGGGTGGCTTCAAATCTAAATATAATCACAGTTGATCTTTCTGGTTTTGCTGCACAGCTTTCCTAGCGAAACAGGTAACTTGTGTAGGCTGATGAGAGAAGCAATAGCTACATACAGTTACCTGAAGAAGAAATCAGAACCCCAAACACAGCCACCTCAGGACTGCATTGCTCAGATGGAGTTCCTTTTGCTAGTACCCCTCAGTTACATTTTCACCTTCCGACTTTCATCAGCCATGGGGGCAGGAAAAGGCAGTGAGCCCCTCTGCCACGCATCAGAGTGTGTGCATTTCTATAGCCAAAATGAAGAGGGAAAATGCCAGGAAGATTTCCCTTATTCTCCGTTCAGGCTCTAAGACTGTTTTACATCTCAAATGTGGAAAACTGTGGAAGTAACCAGAGTCTTGATGATCCATACTCCAAGAAAACACAAACGTGATACTTTATCATAGAACAGCTTGTTATTATTCTTGTTAATTTTGACTTCCCCACTTTGCAGTCCCTGCCAATGAACTTAAAAATAATGGGCTTAAACTTAACTACCAGGAGCTGAACTCCTGCATATGCTGAAACCAGTGTGCTAAAATCAATGGTAGATGAAGACACTCATTTTGCAGAGCACATTTTTAAGTTTAAAACAGACTAATTGGATCTCAAAGGTAAAAGCTTTATTGGTCAAACCTGGCATAATGCTTGCCAAAGGAGAGATTGGGAGTGACTTCTTTTGAAGTGCTGAGATTGTTTCTTTTGGAAGGGAGATAAATCCTCTGGTATCAGGGAAAGGTTTAATCTCTGACTGAAGGGTCAGGGAAAACTTCCCCTCCGAGTAGGTTATTTGGGTAACTCCAGGCCAAGGTACTGTTTACTACTGAGCCCATCCAGCTCATGCTATAGAGACAGAGGCTGAATGCTAGACCAGACGGCCCTCTGTCCTGACTGACCTATTGTTGGACCACTCTGTATTTCTGTGTGATCAGAACAGACTTTTCAGTGAAAGATCTGTATACAGGAGTAGGTACAGGGAGATGAAGGGCATGTACTCATTCTGTGAAAGCCCTTCACCTCACTTAGTTTCCCAAGCTGACAAAAGGGATAATTATATCTAGTGACCCAACTACATACACATATATGTGTGTGCATACATAACATATATCTATGCCTAGGATCATTGCTACTCGGTGATAGTAATGTAAGAAGATGGATTTTATTTCTGGGGAATTTTAAGCCGTGTTCCAACAATGAACAAAGGTATGTCAAACAAGCAATCTTACTGGGTACTCACACTTCTCAGGCTACTGAGCCTGGTTTTGCAGTTGCTCACAGCGCCTGAATTATGTGCTTGTTCTCTGTGATGACACGCCTGGGGCAGGACAAGTCCATTTTCCTTGCCAAAATAGAGATGTGTTCCTAGAAGCAGGTGCTTCCTGCTGTACAGTTCCTCAGGTGACCATGGACAAAGGTGACATCAAGAACTTCACTGAGCAGGACATGAGATGTCATGGGACTGATCATTTGTTGCCTTGTCAAATGCCAGCAGCTGCACCAATTACTACCTAAACAGGTTCAGATGGCAACATCTTAAAATGATCTTTAATCTCAGAACTAAGCAGTGGGGTCAAGTCTCTGTGCTAAGGCATGCTGAAGGGTGCTCATTCTGTGCAGGTCTCCAGAGTAAGTACAGCTGAGGTGTTTGTTAGCTAATTAAATGTATTTGGAGCACATAGAAAACACTTTGGAATTAGGAAACAATAAAAAAAATGCACCCTCCTACAATTCTAACTCTGGTGCACTTTCCTTTCTCTCTTCAGCCCCCAATACCAAAGGGCACTTAAGTACCTACTGAAAGCTGTGAAATGGCAGCCTGTCATGGTGGATTGTTAGTTGCATGCACATTGTTAGAAGACATCTCAGCCTGCTCGGTCAATCATTTCTATTGATTAGGTATAACACATTCCCAAGTAGCACTTGCAAAAGGATTTTAGGCTGCCTCTTGTGATAGCATCACTTTGCAAGAAGAACAGATTTGAGCAGAAGTTGAAATGTGGCTTTATTCATTTATTTGCCTTTCTTTTTTGCCCTTTTAGAAAAAAAGAAATCTATTTAAAGCCAAATAAGAATTCACCTTCAGAAACCCCCAGCTTCCCTAGCATGCCTGCATCTTGCTCTCACTTGTAAGGTAAAACTAACTCAGAGTGACTTCTTGTCATCCTCTTGGTACAATATAAAAATATACTTTGTTGCAGCAGTATCTAGATGGCACAGCCAGGATCAGGACCGCGTTGTGCTAAGTGCTTTTTGCCAAACAAACAGGAAATGAGAAGCTCTTCCCCACAGGACTTGCAGTATATATAGACAAAGTCAAAAGGGATGAGGCAGTATTATCTCAAGCTTACAGCTGGGGGACTCCAATCCAAAAGGATTATAGTAGTTTGCCCAAGGTCACACACAGGAACTCCGTGGCAGAGCTGGGAAATGAAACATGAGTTTCCCAGGCACAGGCAAACATGCCAGGCACAGGTTAATCTCTAAAATGGAATGTTTCAACCCACATGTGTATAGGTGTCAGAAAGCTACCAGGCCTGAGCCCTCCTCCCAGAGACTGCAGGAACTGCATCATTTGTGCATTAGCTACATGCACACTGTGACTAGGGACACGGCTCTGTGCAAGTGTTAATGTGTCCTTCCTGAAAGAACACATTTAAAGATGGAATGTTGTGTATTTCATGATAGAGAATCATGTAAAATACACACCTAGAAAATCTGCTTTTCAACTATCTGCGTGGCTGTGCTGCTCCAGGCATGCCAGCATGTATTGCTGCCCTCTCGTGTAGACCTTGTTGTAACTGCAGTGTTGTGACAGAAGTGAGGGGAGAGGATTATCTGGTGCCCTGCATCTAGTGTAACCTTTAACACCAGCGGTCCAGGTAACGGACATTGTTACCTTTGTCATTTAGCTGTGTCGCTGTCTCAGCCATGCTCATTTTCTACATGAGACAAGCTACACGAGAATGGAGAATCCAGGTCATAGCCTTGGTAACCATGATGCAGATTTGCTAGGTCAAGAGAACAGTTAAGACAACTTTGTAGCAACAAAGTGTAGTTAAAGGTCAGCTGGTGTTCTCCGGTTTCTCTTCAGCTTTCCAGAAGGGCCAGTTCTACCTCATTGATCAAAGTTCACCTCAGGTTGACTGCGACTGCTAAAGCCAAACCATCCTTTCTGGGCACCTAACATTTAATGAAAAGCAGTTTGGTACACCTGATAAAGGGGACATGCTATTGCAGGTTGTGACAGGTAGTAATGTATGAGAACCTTCATAGGCAGCGACAAAAATTCCAGTTATCCCTCACTTAAAGGCTGGCCTGAATTTTATTTTAGCCACAGCTACGGGTGGTACCCTGTGATACCATGCCACTGGCTCTAAAGCTGGCTTCTTTCTTTTATCACACAGGTAGTGAAAGGGACACTTAACGGCAAATTTGAATCAGTTAAAGGTGTTTTACTTGGTGTACATCCCTCTTCCCTCCCCCCCCCCTTTTTTTTTGGTTTTAACCAGAAAAACATACCTAGTCAGGTAATTATTGGCACTCATTTGTGTTTCATTGGATAAGGTTTTTTTTAAGTGGACTTTTCATAAGCCCAGCTAGAGCTCTTCTGAATACTTTTCTTCAAACTTTTGCTCATTAAAAATAAAAATCATAGAAAACTTTTCTTCCCCCCATCTTCACCTGGGATTATTAGATCTTTTGTATTGCATTTTCTCACTAAGTCTTCCAATTACTTACTGTCTTCCTCCTTCTGCAGAGGGGTAAAGCAAGGCAAAGTGCGTAACTGAAACAATAAACATGAAATAGCATACACAAAAAAGATGCACAGAAAGGGAAAACTATATATTGAACAACAGCACCATTCTGTATTTTGCAGGAACAGTAAAAGTGTGCTCTTGCAGAACAAGCCAACACCTAGGTAATTAATAAAGTAATTACGACATAGAGGTGTGGGACACAGCTTATAACTGTTGCAGGCCAGATGTGTGTTACTATCCTGGAATCTGTGCTGTTGATTGCATTTCACATTGTTTTTGTAACTCTGCTTCTGCTTGATATACCTGTGACTCAGAGGACTGAAAACTGAAATTAAAGCCTCACATACTTAACCCATGTGGACCAAAGCAAACACTGAAGATTAACATCCAACTGCCAGCTCTTGCAGCTGAGAACCCGTTCTGCTGTAGCTGTATTTCACCTCTGTCACCTTCTAGATGAATGAACAAAAATATGTGGTGATACTGTGCTGACACTCTCGCTCTGCAGCCTTTCCATAGCCAGGGATTCTGATCAGAAAAGTCTCTAGAAATCAAACTTTAGTTTGCACGAGGGGTGGACGCCTGTCTTAGCCAGGGGTCTAAGAGAGCAAATACACGTTCACGGGAGAGAAACACCAGGGCTGTCTACATGGCAGCAAGGAGGTTTCTTGCCTGGGGGAGGCACAAGACAGACCCACCAGAAGTGGCATGAGGACACTGGCAGTGGCCGAGTTGATGAGACAAATGGTGAAGCTGTTCCATTAAGTTTATCATCTCCCTTTGCATCATGTTCCTTGTTGCATTAGCGCATGCCAAAGAGGCTCTTTCCAAGTCCCCCACCGGACAGCAGCTCCTGTTTAACAAATCAACACAGATAAGGAACTCGCTGCGAAGGATGGAAAAAAGTACACTGTATACCCACCTGGAAAAATGGAACAAAACAGACCAATTGAGATTGTCTCCAGTCAGTATTTCTAGAGAAAGCTAATGATGAAGCAGTGGCTGACCCAGAAAATACTCATTAACACTAGCTACAATACCAAAGGTAGGAAACGTGTCATTTTCAAGAAAGGCAATAACGGGGACCCATTGCTCATTGTGCCCTACTTCAGATGCTAGAAAACTTAGTTGAAACAATCACTAAAAATTGGGATTATAAAGAAATACCACCTAGCTGACAAAGATGTGGCAGGCATAAGAACTGAGTACAGCTTCTGAATGAAACGGACCCTTAATCTGGTCTGGTTTTTTGCGACTCATTAGTGGTCCAGTTACACTGAGCTAGTTAGTGCTGCAGCAGTCACACACAAACATACCACTTTGTTTTTTAAAGGCAAAGCTAAAGATCAGAACCATCAGCTGCATCCCTGTCTCTACTGAGCATGCTGGGAAATTTTAGTTACCACAAACCCCAGCCAGCTGACTTGCACAGAAGCAGAGAAGGGTACCTCTTAGGAGCAGAGGTCCTCTACAACTTACGTGGTCCTGCCAATAGGAATGCCACATGCTAGGGTTTCAGTGAAGCCCATGACATCCTTTGTCTTATTGCCAGTCAGCAGTGCTACTGCTGTTAGCTCATTTCTCCTTACCTCTAATGAGATTAGGCTCCAGCTGGCTTAGGAAAAGCCATTTGTTGGGATATTAGACTAAGGATTGCATTTAGATGGCTTAAATCACAAGCCCCCAGCTGTAGCAAGTTCCCTGCTTTGATTAATGCATATGATCCCAAGCCATCTTCACAGGCCCTCTGGTCCTCAGCACAAGAACTAAGCCTAAATCGGGTCTTCAGTTCCGTGTCCAAAGCTTAATTTCTTCCTGCTCCCTAAGGCATCTGTGCACCTTGTATTTGTTGTGTGAAGATTCTGCTCCTCTCTCTGACCAAAGCTCTCTCTCCCAAATGCTGCTTCTTTGCTTTAAGTTATATGTCCTCTGAGTCACTGACCTATTCTACCTTTTCAGGATTAATACTACTCTTAGTAACAGTTCCTCAGTTGAAAACAAGTTACTCCGTTCTCTTATAGTTCCTGGGCTACGTCTGATTGAAAATACAGCATGTGCACACTTTATGGTAGAGGACTTCTCTTGTCTGCCACAGAGGCCCCACACCAACCAGTTGTGTGTCCCACACCTCCAAGTAAATTGCCATTCAGGAGAGTTCATTGTAGCCTAATGCTCAACACAGCCATTTCTGAAAGCATCCTGAGCTCCAGACACACCGAGTACCACCGTGGCCTGCCTTCAGGCTAAGTGTCCTTTGGCAGGGAGACTTCCAGAAGCCGTATCACGAGATGAGCGTGAGATGTATAGTGCAATTCCAGCAAATCATGAACTGTAAAGACCCAGAGTTTCAGAGGGGAATTTATTGTATGGGAGCATATCCAGTATCTTTTGTCAACCATTCATGAGAATAATAAAAAATAGAAGCTTTTTAAATGACAAAAAATATAGTTACATATAATACAGATTTTCATCTTGCATTGAAGCAGAGCAGTAATAAAACGCTCACTCGTGTTTTCACAGTTAGTTTGCATTGCTTCTCTATGTTAAAGCGTCAGCAACTCAAATCTTCCAGTCAGAACCCCTAGTTAGCAGTTTCACGAGGTGATCATGAGGGTGAACGTTCTCTGCATTTTGGTACCCTTTACAAACAGAGCAGGCATACGTGATCCATCTCAGAACTACTCAAATTTTCAGAGGTACCAGCTATGCTTGAAATGAGGCATCCTTGCTGCAACTGAAAGATTTTTGTATCAGAACATGCTTCTAGGCCCAATTCAGAAACACATCTATGGAATGCTCAAGAATGTGCTTAAATCCCAGCTGGTTCAAAGGGCTCAGAGTTGATGCTTTGTGATCACCTCTGCGTGTTCTGCCCATCTCAACCACTGCAGACTGGTATGAAGCACGAACCAGTATTCAATCGCATGAGTAAGTTGCTTGCAGGACTGCAAAGGATTCGAACGTTCTTCAGCACTCCATCTACTTGAGACCTCAACACATTCACTGCATGCATACATTTATGTATATACTACACACACACACCCCCAACCCTTCCCCACAATATTATTGCAATAATTCTTTGCTGGTATAACAGTTCATATACCAAGTTTCACTTACTTAGTTTTCTATAAACATAGAAAAAAACATCTGAAGAGAGCTAGAACAGCTTTCAATCAGTCACTATATTGGCATTGAAAGCTTTATTTTGAAAACTTTAAGCAGCAATACGGAATAAATAGACAGAATGATTGTTTTGTCATCTCCATACAACTGATGGCCTTCATCCAAAACATTAAAATACTGTAGCAAATAGAATAAACATGCATGTTTCAATGTTCTAAAAAAAAAAAAAGTGTTATATAAAAGTGACACTGTGACACTTATTTTCATACAGTTCAGACCATTAGAGACGATTTTTTGGAAAAAATATCTGAATGCAGTTTTGTTATTTACATGGATCATTAAGGCCCAGTTCACTCAAGTTAATGCACATCAGGAATTTATATGCTTCAAGGTAACTCACTAAAAATTACAAGCTCAAGTTTTTTGCTCATGCTCATACGATCCCAGTTGACTAAAATAATGCAATACTCTTCATGCTAAAAACAAGGCAATTACTGCCCCAAGAGGAGATTTTTATTTCACTACAGGATCTTTTCCCTCTTACCTCACAATGAAAGCATGTTTGCATAATCCTAATGTTAGTGGTAGCTCTCTTCCTCAAGAACTTCCTTCCAACTTGCTAGGGTTTAGAAAAGCAAGTAATCTCAAAGCTAACACACCATTTCTAGAAGCAATTCAGGCACTTGGGAACCTAAGTCCCACTGAAAGGTAACGGGAGGCAGGTTCCTAGCTGACGTTTCAGAGTAGGGCTTGGGTTTCTCAGTTGCTCGAGCATTCAGAATGTTTATTGTAGCCTTAACCTACTGGTTCTTCAAGCGGTCAACACCCCTCCACTTCTCCGCTAACAACGTGGCATCACCAGCAAAAATAAACTGTATCCTCATGGATGAGAGAGGTAACACAGTTAACTCCCATTAGTAAGAAATTACAGAAGTTCTCCACATAAATTCCCTGTGCACTGGAAAATAGTGCTTGTGTATTCAACTATTTAAACACAAGCAAAAAAACCCAATCCTCATCATGCTGGCCAGTAAATAATATGGCACTTGTTGAAATTATATGTGTAGCTTCCTTTCTGCTAATGCCCCATAACGAGGTTTGAAACACTTCTGAAAATGACTTTTTCTATATTTGCAAAGAAAGAGTGAGGTTGTGCTGTTGAACAGAAGCAAAGTTCTTAATGCCATAATGTGAGGAACTTTTGTATCTGTAACACATTGTTCAATTCACATTTAATGCAAGGGCATGCCATTTCTTTTTGGTTTATTTACAGAGAGGGTGAAAACGCTACAGAACTTTAGCCTGGGTGAAATTCAATAAGCAAGAGGAGTATGGTAGGGGCAGGAGAATTTGTCAGTGTCTCACAAATGACAGGTTTGGATACCAAAGCCTCCCCTTTTCAACAACAGAGGCTGAAGCTGTATATGTTTTCCAGATCACCTTGACATATGCTAAAGCCCTGACAAGGAGGGGCCACTCAGTGATGATGCAGCGGCCACTCCTGAGCCAGCTCCAGGCTGGCCCTTCTGTCAAACAGCTGCTGCAATCAGCAGATGCTATTTTGTAACTTAAATGGCAAATTCCTTCCCTTATTCTATTACAAAGCTGTAACTCAAGCCCTCCAAAGCTGCTCTTCCCCTTCCTTTTAATCCTTTTCTTCCTCCCTCAATCTTAAAGAATAAGCTGGCAGAGAAAGAGAGCAGTTTCTGTGATGCCAGAGCCCAGTTCAGCTCAAACTGACACCTGTGGGAGATGGACCAGCTACAACGTACGACAGTAACATCAGCTGGGTAAGTGTACTGATCTGCCTTTAAAATACTTCCATCCCAGGACAAGACTGAAATTGCAACAGGCTTTTCCTTGTGTTTTCCCCCACGCCCCTGCATCATAATTTGGGCCAGACTTTGCAAGGTGCTGAGTGCCTCAGTTCTCTAACATCAAGAGGTGCTGAGATGCAAGATATCCACTGGGGAGGGCCATTTTATTTCTGTAAATTGAACTCGGAATGTAAGGCATATATGCTCAAGTACCTTGGACAGACATTGTCCCCAAATTATGTATATTTTACACTTTTTTAATATATATATATGTACACATATTTTTTTTAATACAAAATTATGGGCACAGTAAACATGAGCACAGAACTGTGATAAACTAACAGTAAAATCTGTGAGCAAAGATTCCTTAGGTAGGAAATTCTCATTTTCCAGTTTGCTCACAAGGGAAAAACAAAAACAAAATCAAAAAGACCTGATAAGTTAAACAGTAAAAATTCAGAATCCATCTGGAAAGTTTCTTTATATATTCACAGCCTTATCTGTTGCTGTTAGTCTAAATATAGCAGCATTTTTAGAATATACGATGCCATTAATAAGTGGAAAGGGGGAAAAAAATGCATTAAGCACTCAGAGTCCTTCATCTTCTACTCTATCTTACAAAACTTCCATTGGTCAAGAAGCTCCTTTTTTAAAAAAGGAAACTTAAATTACCATTTATCTGCATATCAGTAAATCAGCACAAGAGGATGCTAGGAGTTAAGAATTCTTAAGTATTCTCTATGGCAAAAAGCTTTTCTACCAGTGGTAAAATCCTGACCTACCCAAGGCATCAGGAGATCTGTCATTCTGCCAGTGACTGAAGTCCAGGTACTCAATATTGCAGCAAAAGCACTGTGACCCCCTCTCATGTCAAGGGGATCCCAAAGGCAGGGATGACGGTACGAGTTGCTCTTAGAACAGGAAATCCAAATGCAACGAGGTAAGGTCCATCCCGTCTCTAACTCATCCATGAGGCCAGCCTCCTAACCTATACAAAGTATCCCACTGATGCCAGTCACTTTCTCTACAAACTTGATGTCCACTTTAGCAGTTTAACTCCAAGGCCTGCAACCAACCTGCTACTTGGTAGTGTCTTACTTTATGCATCGAGGCCATTCTGTCTAATCCTTACTTAGCTTTGATCACATCAGAGTGACATCAACATATGATGTCAACTTCTCACATTTTTTGTAAAAAATTACTGCCAAGCGTGTGAATTTCCTGTTTGTAAGCTTTATATTCTCTAAGTGACTGAGCAGCAATACATCTTTCAAAGCAGCTAAAGGTCTACCATTTAACACTGGGGACCTGGAACAAAATCCCGGCCCCACTCAAGTCAGTAGAAGCTTTGCTACTGACTCCATGGGACTCTCTGCCAGGTTTCTTCTCTTCCCTCCACAAAACTTGAGTGAATTCTGGAAGGCTGGAAGAGGATGCTGATTTTTTTTTCTCCTCCAACAGCAAGATTTACCGCAAAACAAGAACACTGTAATGGCTAGTGGAAAAAATAAAGTATAAAATCACACACAGTGAAATTCACCTACTCTCTTTTGGTAAGATATATGAAGACAACTTCTTACATTGTTCTTTTCTCAAAAGGCATATACAATGTGGCAAAATATTTCAAATATACATTCTATATAATAAAATATCATCTAACTAGTGCACCCTCAATCATATGCTGGAAATATTTTTACCAAGCCAAGGTTCAAATTCCATAAATCTTTTGAACACTAGGTGCTTCATTCAAGGCAGGTCCCAGCAAGTAAATCCCACAAGCTCACTTTTCAAGCCTTAAAAGGTAGCAATGGATGGAACATGACATACTACGACCCACAACAGACGTAAACAAAGTCGGTGGTGAGAAACCATTCTGATGGTTCAGTACTCCACAGAACTCTGCATTGCAAGTTGTCGTATTTGATCAAATGGTGGATGGTTGTACACGCAAATTAAAGCCACCTTGTCAGACTGACATACAGCCATACGTGACTATTCACAAGTTAAAAATATAAAAGGTCAACATTCACACGTCCATTGATTAAAGAGAATAAATTAAACCTCACAAGTTGCATACATGGTTTCCTTCACCCTCAGTCTTTCATTTATGCCTATACACGGAACAATACTTTCCCAAACACTTCTGAAGTGGCAAAAACAAATGTAGGTTTTTGCACTCCAGCTGTGCTGACAGCAAGTTCATCCTTGCCAATTATGAATCGAGACAGTTCCTCTGTCTCTTTAGCATCAGTGCACAGGGTATGGCTCCAAGTGGTGTGTTGGAGGAAGAAGAAAAAAAAATATGGTGGCTTAACAAAGCAAAAAAATAAAACCTTCTTCCTTTCATCATTGGCAGAATAAAAAAAAAGTGTATCTTGTCCAGGGTACCTTGCTAGGTCCTCTCCAGAAGAGGTACGTACTGTCATACATAAATGCCCTCCGGGTTAAAACCAGACGACAGGGGGTTCTGTAGAATCCGAAGGTTACTGGGGAGTTGCCTTGATGAGCCAGGGCGCTTCAGAGATCCAGACTGAAAAGTTGGCTCTGCACAAGAAAAAGGGCAGTTAGAAAAGTCATCATCTAGGATGATACCTGTAGAACACATCTCTCTCCTTCCTGCTTAATGGTGCCTTTAGTGCAGCATAGAACTAATGCCACACACAACAAAAATTGCAAATGAGTAGGAAATGAGGAGATCTAAGGTGCACACCTCCTGCTCATTTCAAAACAGAAAGATATACCTACTCAATGTAATTGCCTTCCCACAAGGAACACAGATACATGCAATACATCTATACGGTAACGTGGAGAAAGAGCTTATATCTATACATAACTCAAAGCTTCAGCTTTCACTTAAAGGAACTTCATACAAGTGCTGACATTTCAGGCCTGGTTGTCTTCTCTCCTTGCGTCTTTAGCCTCCCAATGCCTTTTGGTTAGAAAGTTTTCTGAGAGGAAGGGCAGAACCAGCTAAAGAGAGTGCACGCAGGGTCCTGGGTAAAGCACACACCACAGCAGAGGCTGAGCCACAGCAAGGGAGTTACTGCTTGTGTCACAGCTGTGTCATGCATTCAGAGTGCTCCCGTGTTTCCATCTAGGAAATTCTGAATTCTGATGTGGGCATCTGCAGCATGCACTGATCTCACTAGGGGCAAAGTCAACTTGCACATGCCGTAGCAGCCATCTGCACAGGACTTCTGGATGGCTGGCAGCCCAGCTGGATCAGCTCCTACTCTCATGCAGCTGCTGTCTGGGATTTCACAAGGTCCAGACGCATTTCTTTTTCTACTTCGAGAACACATTTCCTCAGAGAGGAAGAACCCTGATGAACAGCAATGTCAGACATGCAATCACGCTGCGTGCCAGCTTACATGCCTGCAGCCACGGTGGCCACACTTGAAAGCTACCAGCCTAATGGGTTACTGACGGGACAAACACATGCCCAGGCACAGTGGGAGAGAAGTTATCTATATACTGCGCTTTATTTATAGCTCGCTAAACCGTTGGAATGAAAAGAAATATTTGACACACTGCTTTCTTAATATTTGGCTCATTTCTTTGTTAACAGAGCAGCAGGTGAATTCATTGCCATCCCCTCCTCCCGCCCACCAAAAGCATTCCGAGCACTGCACCTCTCTCGAGCTCCACGTGTGGGGCCTCCACCTCAACAGGGTCTGCTGGCAGCACTGTGACCTTCGTCCCTGTTTGCTGGATGAACTGTTGGAGGTTGACTTGTCGCAGCTCCTTTGTCAGTTGCTCCAGTTCTTGTTCCCTGTCCTGACGGGAAAGAGAAAACACCTGCTGAGCAGGAGCAAGCATAAGTGGCATTCCAACTCTATTTGCAGTTGGGAACTAGCACTTCTCCTTTTGATGAGAAAGCCTCCAATTTTTAAATGTAAATGGAAGAGTTGAAAAGTATTTCACTCTCAAAATTAAGAAAGCAAATCAACACTCATTGTTATTTATTATGGGTTACTACGGGTCTGTTTATATTGCTTCTTGAATGACTTGCACATGTTTCTCATGTCACCTGAGAGAAATTTTGGCACAACAGATTCAAGCAAATAAAGGTAATAGTGGACACTGAAGAAACACCATCTGAGCATCAGACTGGCATCAAATCTTAGCTCTGCCAGAAGTGTCCAGCACGACCCAGACAGCTCATTTAGCTGTTCTGTCCCTAAAAGGAGAATAATTCCCCTCTCTCCTTGTTCTTTGGGTTTTCTATTTAGAGTGTAAGTTTTTATGGACAGAACTCTCTCACTCTGCAAGCGTGCCGTGTTTTGTAAAAGGAGGCCAAATCCTGGCTGGTTCACCACCCCTTCATGAGCACAGATGGTAATTTCGGGTCTTCCTCAATGCTCTGTAATTCTAGCGTGATATATAAAACCTATAGTTCTGACAGACTATGACAGCCTTAGACTATCATTATTCTACCTCCCACCCCTCAACCCCCCCAGGTTCAGCTTCATCAGCAGACAGCTGTACGTGGTGCTCTTCCACAGCCAGCATGGGCTTCACCTCCTTGGCCACACAGGTGCTGAACAGCACACCTATGGGCATTTTGATGTAGTGCATATGGCTACATCTTCATTTTGGCAAGAGGTGGAGGTTGGGTCAACCTTCTTTTCCCTGATTATCTTGTGTAAGCAGAATTATACATGAACTCACACAAGGATGGGGGAGAATGGTTTCACGGATCTGTTTTAGGAACAGTCCCCAACAGCACAGCCCTTATTCATTTTAAACTTGCAGTAAGGTCACAGCTGAGGCTGAATTCAACAGTTGGTAAGAAAATTAACACAACTGACCTGTTGTCTAAATGCGAACCTTTTAAATTTCAGCTGCTCCGTCACTGATGAAAGGTTTGTTTGACCTGCTCAGTCAATGCGTAGCCATGTGGTTGGTCTCAAGCTTCCCATGCTAGACTTGTGTTTCTATTCATTGGCTACAAGTTCTCAAAGAAACTAGACTGGAAAATGGACACCAGGCCACTTCCAAATCAACTGTACAGAAAAATTCTTCAATTTATTTTAGGCCTGTTAGACTCTACAACCGGGCACTTGGGACACAGGAAATACTCAGCGGTCTTTACTTACTACAATGTTACTTCCACAGCTCCATGTTTTATGAGATTTTAAGGAAGTTGCCACAAAGGGAATTCAGTTTTCTTTAAAAAACCTGAATCACTCAATTATGCAGGTTAGCAGAACTAACACCATAAATAACTTGCTCTTGACATTTCTCAGCTTTCTCAGGGAATAAGGTAAAAATGTTAAGTATCACCCCAAATGCTACAGCTTTAAGCTCTTAAATTTAGTACCGAATTGTGAAACTTTAGTGAGACCTTTTACCTGAAAAAGGGTGGGATTTGGGGTTTTTGGTTCAGTCTGGGGTTTTTTTGCATTTAAAATCTTTCTCTAGAAACAGGGAGAGCAAAGTGCTGCATCTGATCCTTAATGGAACATAGCCACACACTGTTGGAAAGCAATGTTATTGAGGTGGCTAGAGAAAGGGAATGAAAGAGAAGAGGTTGGACAAATTACTAGAAATTTCTCACGTGCTACTAAAAAAATGCCACCTTCCTGTTTATATCACTTCAAATTTGGTGAACCGAAATTTGCTTTCCTTCCTTACTGAAAGGTCTATAAAAACACCCATGCTCAACTTTTCTAGTTTCAAATCAGCAGTTCTATAATTAATATTTAACTTCTCCATTTCTTCCCCCCAAAACTGTATAATACAGAGCTAAATTTATTTTCTCCTGGACTTCCAGATTAGAGTGTCTTTAGGTTTAGAACAGGCTTGGAAGATCTGAATTGAACGGGAACTTTCCCAAGAAAGTGAAACCCTAGCCTACAAAAAAAACCAAAAGTGAGAAGGATTTTGAACTGAATCATAGCCTCACTGAGCGTTACTGAGGATGGGTAAAATATATAAAGAGGATTTGATGGTTTCTATTAGCACAAATCCTTAAGGGTAGCGTGTCTGGAAACAAGATAGATAAATATGGTGAAAACTGCTTACAGTTTTTATCTATTTTGCTTTGGATGAAAAAATTTTTTTCCCCTGCTCATTTAGTAAAAACAGCTTATACTGACATGGTTTTAAGTGCTCAAGGACAAGGATGCAAAATCCCTTTACGCATTCACAGCAGCATCACCTTACTGCAACTGCAGCACTGTGGAACATCAGCTGTGAATCCCAAGAATCACAACTCAAACCAATGAGTGGTGCCTCAGTCCTATGTCATGTGGCATATTAAAATCCCAGGAGCCGTAATCTTGCCTTCACCTCATCCAGCTAGCAGCTGGATTTCCATTTATATTTCTTCTTTCATGCTTTATCAAGTTCCAAATGATATAATTAACCTTAGCAAGGAACCAGAGACTGGATTCTCTTTTGATGCATATGCCACGAATGCCTGAGGTGTAGAGAAAATCAACCACTGGACACCAGCAAGTCAGACAGGGGAAGGGAGATGCTGTTCTTTAAAACAAAGCCCTGTAAGGTAATGGTTATTTTAGCTCTACATCCATAAATCCAGGTGCTGGTTTTAGACTGTTCTTTTTAATTCATGTATTTTGGTGGCAGACAAACCTGGCAAGAATCAGAAGCACAGCCTCAGAAAAGGCTACAATGGTGCTAATTTCCCTGAAATTTAACAGTGTGGAAGCACTGAGATGCCAAAATCTGGGACCTAAATCCTCATGGTATCTAACCCCAAATCAACAGGGTTTTGAAGATTAATACTTTTAAAGGTGTTGGGCCAAGAGCACTGTGGTCCTGCTTAGTACCCAGGAGTACAACTCCCTGTTAGCCCTAAATGAGATGTTATTTCCCTGAGGTGCAAGAGCCCAGACCCACCAGCACAGCAGCACCTCAAGCACCAGGAGAGCGCTCCCTCCCAGCAGGGCGAGGTGACTGGGTGCATTGTCAAGGGTCCAGCCACACTGCCCCCAGCCCCTGGTTGGGCTGACATTAGCTCTGGTGTTTCTCCATCATGGACCACTGCATCGTGAAGGTACACTTCAAGTGATGCTCAGAGCTCACCAGGCACTCGGGGAACAGCAGCCAACCAAAGCTGTAACCAGTGGGAAAGGAACTGAGCCAGCAGATCAATAAATGAAAGGTGGCACTCAGCACTAACCCTGCAGGTCACCCAGGACTTCTGAACGGCCAGCAACTCACCCACCGAAACGTCTGCTGGTTTATCCTGAGACCAAGCACTAACTCCTGTTTCTCTTTTCAGATGGTCTGAATGAGTAAAATGCACACAGGTGAAATGAAAATTGTCTGCTCTTCAAAAAAAACCCCTGCAATGCAATTTGCAAATGAAAGCAGTGCTTTCTCCCTTTTACCCAAATTCCCTGTGGAAACTTCCTTGTGTTTTCTTTCACGGGCCCCAGATCTGTGTAAGAGAAACTCGTTACAGAAATTCATTAAAGTCTTTGACTTTTCTTTGCTATGGATAAAAAGGACTTTCTTACCTGTAACCGCTTGGTGGCTTGGCCCAAGGACCTTTCCACAGCTTTAATGCCGTTTTCCAGCCTCAGGCTCTGCTGGCCCTGAATGTCAATTTCACCCTTCACCTTCTCAATCTTCTCCTTGACCTCCTCCTCATTCACCTGGGACTCCTGAACCTCCCGCTGCAGCTTCTCTGCTTCGAGGCCGCTTTCCATGTTGTGGATCTGAGACAGGTAGTCCTTCAGCTTGCTCTCGCACTCCAGGATCCTCTGCCTCATCTCCTGCAGCTGCTCCTTCAGCTGCTTCTCGTTCTCCTGCTCGATCTGCAGCTCGTTTTCCCAGAACTCTTCCTCTTCGATCTCCACCTCGTTCCTTTTGATCTTCTGCTCCAGCTTGAGGATCTCCTCCTCGAGGCTGGAGCTGTACTTCTGTTCCCAGTAGCGGATCTCGGCCTCGTTGGACTCCAGCTGCTTCTCGATGCACTGCAGCTTCTCCGTCTGGAGGTGGATCAGTTTCTTCAACTCCTCTGCTGTCGTTTTACAGTTGTTGAGCACCTTTTGCTTGAACTCGGACTCCTTGCTTTTCCCAAAGATGTCCATCAGCCCCTTGGCCCCCCCGGTGAAGGTGAGGGACTTCCTCTTTGGCTCCCTCCTCTTCATGGACTTGTCTCCGGGCGGCCTCAGCTTGGCCAGGGGCGGCAGGCTCTGCCGGTACAGAGTCCTCTCGGGGATGCGAGCCACGCTGTCCGAGGTCGGCCTCTCGCTGAGGGAGGGCCCGGTGCGGCGCAGGATGAGCTGCACGTCGCTGGCGTACTGCCCCCACTTGTTGAGCGACACGATGGGGTTCTCGTGCGGCGCCAGGTGCCGCTCCGTGTCCCGCCATTTCTCGATCAGCGTGTACCGCCCGGTGCGCCCTGCAACGACCGCCACATCACCGCGCCGCCCGCCAGGGATCGCTGCCGCACCGCCCCGCACCGACCCGCACCGCCCCGCACCGAGACGCCACCGGAGGGAGCGTGGTGGGGCACGGGGTGCCTGGGGGCGGGGGGTGCCCTGGGGGTGCGGGGCGGGAGGAGGT
>VZRW01011159.1:372607-407979 GCA_013398125.1 Aegotheles bennettii | reverse complement strand
CTTTAAATTTCAGCAGGGGAGATTCAGATTGGACATTAGGAAAAATTTTTTCACTGTAAGGGTTGCCCGGGGAGGTGGTCGAGTCACCATCCCTAGAGGTATTCAAGAGGCATCTGGGTGTGGTGCTGGATGATATGGTTTAGTGGTGATGGAGGTAGGCAGTTGGACTGGATGGTCTTTAAGGTCTCTTCCAACTTTAATGATTCTATGATTCAACAGGGCCAAGTGCAAAGAGTACTGTGTCCAGTTCTGAAGTCCCCAGTGTAAGAAGGACATGGAGCTGTTGGAGCGAGTCCAGAGGAGGGCCATGAGGACATGGGGCTGGAGCACCTCTCCTGTGAAAGCAGGCCGAGAGAGTTGGGTTTGTTCAGCCTGGAGATGAGAAGGCTCTAAGAAGACCTCATAGCAGCCTTCCAGTCCCTGAAGGGGCCTACAGGAAAGCTGGAGAGGGACTTTTTACAAGGGCATGGAGTGATAGGACAAGGGGAAGTGGCTTTAAACTGGACGAGTATAAGTTAAGGTTAGACACTAGGAAGAAATTCTTTCCTGTGAGGGTGGTGAGGCACTGGCACAGGTTGCCCAGAGAAGCTGTGGCTGCCCCCTCCCTGGCAGTGTTCAAGGCCAGGTTGGATGAGGTTTGGAGGAACCTGGTCAAGTGGAAGGTGTCTTGGCCATGGTAGGGGGGTTGGAACTAGATGATCTTGAAGATCCCTTCCAATCCAAACCATTCTGTGATTCTATGAAAAAATACCAATCTATCTACCCAAGAACTCATTACATACCCAAGAAAGATTACAAGTAAAAAAGTCTTTAAACTAGAGGTTAGAGTTACTCCGATTTCTTAATTCATGCCACACGTGTGAATTCGTGCACACACATGTGAATACCACAGAAAACAATGAAAATCAGAAGGGGTCTAGTTCACAGGGATACACAGGCTCGAGTCTAACAGCAGTGAGGGCAGCCTGCTTAGTTCACTAGAGACAGCTATGCTCACCCTGTGATTATGTATCTTCATCAGACTGAAGTCTTTGTTTATTTTTCGAGCCAAAGGATAATAGTAAAGGGTATACAAGAGTTTATCATAATCTGACAAAACAAAGTACTTGTAATCATTTCATCCTTGCAACAGCCTTTCGTCCAAGCACCCCGAGGTACTGCACTTATTTTAGACCCATTTCCTAAATAGGCAAAACAATGCGGAGGAGCAGCTTGCTGAGGTCAAACAGCAAGACGTGGCAAAGCAGACCAAGCAGCCCAGGTTTCTGCTGCTCCCGTCACCGCTACGCTAGACATACCACATCATTAAAGGTGGCAACAAATCACCCCACCCAGCCACCGTGCCTTTCAGCAAGGTTCCTGTCACCAGATTTCTGAACCATAAAGTTTATATGATCACACCATGGGATCACCACAGCGTGCAGCTTTCTTGTACTTATTATCCCTCCTAATATTGCTATTTGAAACAGCATAGAATGAAACATGCAGGTCAAAAATAACAAAAGTTTTAAGTGTTTCTTAGCAGTAAACTACATGATTGTTTAAAAACTTTAATTTGTACACAACAAATATCGTTTCCTTACCCTAATCCTCTTCAGGCTCAGTGCCTTGATTCAATTCAACCTCAGACTCTTTCTCAAAGTGTCCGACAGCCAGCTCTGGCACTTGCTTTAGCAGAAATTATTTGGAGGAAGGGATGAACGTAAGAAGAGGCAACAATGAAGTGTTATTTTTCCAGGTACAACTCTGGCTGATCCTCACAGCGCTATAACGCATGTTTGAAACAGCATGAACAAATCTGTGTTTTATTTTCATAAATACACCCCAGTTACCTTTCAGGAAAAATACGCAACTGCAAATAAAAAATATTGACAGCTGCATTTGTTTAATAAGACAGAGCTGTACTTGTTGAGTGAAGTGTCCTTCACGTTCTCCTGATACCGTGCTACAGCCAGTGAAGCAAAATCTACAGCACTATTTAAAGCCAGTCTGTCATTTTAACTATTTGCCACAGAAAATTATGGGGAGGGCAGAAAACAGAAGTGCACTTTGGTAAGAAATTCAAGCTTTGCTTCTCTAGGCTAAAATATTCTCTTTCTAGGAAAGAAAGATGTCATTCTGAGTACGAAAGGTGCAGTCTAGTCTCCAGAGGGAAAAAAATCACAACAAATGCAGTAAAAATCCTCACAGGGGCTGGAGCTGGGAGAAGAACACTTCTGAAGAAACAGGGGCAAGTATATTTAACCATGTGCTATTCATCACCATGTTCCTTTGGAAGATTTTAAATTGGCTTTTACTGGTTGTTTCCCATTCAAATCTAAAAAAATAGAAAAAAAAAGTCTTCTGTACTAAACTACACTTGCCTAAACTATGAGCTAACATGATTAGCTCACTTTTAGGATACCATCTGTTTTTCCCCTCAGTAATACAATAATTTGTTGAGAGGAGACACTATGCTCACACAAGCTCGTCTGTAAGTCCATAAAACAGACCCATGACCAGATTCACCAACCACCCTCCCTCATCACACACACAGTTGAAAAGTATTATTAACTTTTAACTTTTTTTTCAGTTGCCAAAATTAAGAAGAGGAATCAAAATGAGCAAGCAACATTTATTTGAAGCCATTCTGGCATGATTTTCACAGAATGCACTGAAAAGCTACTGGAAGCAGAAAAACAGGCAGAATTTGCTGTCAAATGTATGTTTTTAAAATAGTCAATGATGGATGTGATAAAATCTAGCTCATCTCTCCTGGCAAAAATATTTTTAAAACAAGGCTCATGGTTCTCCACTTAAACTGCGTGCTCTGGTACATTTTCACATGTTTAGTGAAACACGTAGCTTAGTTTCTCATGATGGAACAATCACTTATCTTAATTGTATTATAAGGTCAAACCTTCCTCTTTGTAATCTGCATGCAGGTTGAGTTTGGGGTTTTTTTGTTTGTGTTTTTTTGTTTGTTTGTTTTTTTTTAAAAAAAGCATCCCTGGATAAAACTCATAGAAGGTAATAGCAACTGTCCTTCATTCTCTGGAAACTTGTAACTGGATAGTTTTATGTCTGTCTTGAACAGAATTCCAGAGACTCTCCCTCCAGCTAAGGCATATCTAACTCTAAGATAGAGATGCAATCAATTACAGTATGCAAAATTATATGCAATTGATATAAATCTCTCCTGCATTCATTAAATTATATACATGTATTTTTAAAATAAGCTTTGCTGGCATCACCAAAGGAAACAACTCTCCCTTCTTCTTTGTTTTAAAGAATGATGTTTATTTGAGATTTAATTGAAACCCTTCAAATTCAAGTCAAATGAAAATTTAAAATAACTCCTAACTTTTACAGAAACCTGGAGTAGAATAATTTCCTACTCCTCAACCATCAAGAGATGGGCAACAAGAACAGGCAACACAAGTGTTATCCATCAGGAACAGACTCAAAGGAAGGGAGACATGCAGGCCTTTCCACTGAAAGAGTTAATAGTGGTAGGTACCAATTTGTAAAGAATAGGTCAAGGAGCATTAGCCAGGCAAGTTAAGTGACAGCACTCCACTGTCCAAGGATTAGGCTACACTTCAGGTGTGGGACATAACCTCCTGCAAGGAGGGACAGCCTGGCATGACTTGCTATTTTTGCTTGACTAAAACAGCCCTACCTATTTACAACCTAAGTTCCTGTTTTTTCCATAAATAAACAAATGAATAAGTAACTAAATAAATGAGGAAGAATACTTTTGTGTCCTGAAGAAAATTATTACTGAATTTCCACGACATGAGGGAGAGTCATAAGGGAAAGATGGAAACCTTTTTGTTGCTCTTATCCCAGTGGGAGATCAGTAGACATGCCCCTGCATCTGACCAAGTGACAGGAAATTTCTTGAAACACAAGAAATTCCATTTAAACATAAGGAAGAGGAAAAAAAACCCCCAAACTCTCTTACTGCAAGAGCGACTGAACACCAGAACAGGTTGCTCAGAGAGGTGGTGGATTCTCCATCCTTGGCTACATTCAAAGCCTGATTGCACATGGTCCTGAGCAACCTGCTGTAGCTGACCCTGCTTTGAGCAGCAGATATGGACTAGACAATATTCAGAGGTGCCTTCCTACCACAACCCATTCTATGATCATTTTTATTTTCCTATTTTTGAAATACATTGTAAAGCTTTACTATTCATATCTCTAAAGTACACACAGCTTCAGTTTGTCCATGAGCTGTATGTTGAATTAGGGATGTTTTAAAATGGTGCAAGTGTCTTTGGCTTGTGCTTTCTTCACTGGATACAGGTGTAAATTAAGTGAAGTTGCACATATTCCAGATGCTGTACATCAACACTATCATAGTCCTTATTGCAGTTCATATTCCAGCCTCAGTGAAGAAAGCTGTGTTGTGTGTGTTTTATTTAAGTCAAGCACCCAGTAATAAACTGTAAGACACAGTAAAACAAAAGGGGCATCTCAAACTTTGCAGACAGACCAACAGACAGACAAAATAATACTGAGTCCTGCTAAACTATGTGACTTCTGAAGGAGCCAAACTGCAAAGTGGAAAACAAGATCAGAGCCAACCAAGGAGGAAGCCAACTAAGACTGGCTACTTTCCACCACCAAATATCAGGTGAGAGCTAAAGTGATGCGTTTTAATAGATTCCCATTCAAATTCGAGGGACAAATACTCCTGGTAAACTGGTACCTATTTACAGCCAAACCAAAGGAGCAGATATAAGGTTACTTTTCTAATGAATGGTCTGACAGAAAGGTTGGGAAGCCCTATCTGCCAAAGACACACAAGTGTCATTTATATGGTGCTTAATAGTGTCCTAGCAGTCCCAGTAAGAAACTGGAGTGCAATTACTCTAGGTGTTTCCTAGAGAGGATATTTGCCTCAGGAAGGAGCTTCCAAATGATTATCTGAATTTGGCTCTGGTTGCAAATGAAATTTATCTCTGCATGGAACCAGAGTCACATGCCCCAGACGAACTGGTGATGTGTTACAGAAAAGGAAGTCTGCTGAGTTGACAGAAACTGTGTGCATCTCCAAGGCTGATGGAGTCTTTTCAGAGTTCAGGCTAATAATTGAGGATACAGAAAAAAACAGAAATTACACAAAAGAACATTAAATTACTGTCTAGAACTGTGAGTCTGACTTTTGTTTAGGAGGAGGAGGCAAAGGAAACAGGAAGAAAGATGGTGAAAGCAAAGTAAAGAAGTCTATCACACCCAGTTTATTTTTTTTCTAAATATGTAACACTTCATAATCGTTACTAGGAAATAATCATACTAGCATAATTGTCTCTTAAACACCTGTAGGCAGAAAGTGACACATGGAAGCAAGCAATTAATAAAAAAATTAGTATCAAATGAAAAGTTGCAACTAACAAATAGGAAAAGCACACTTCAGAATTAACCATTAAATAAAAGATTTTGGAGCATACTGACTTCCTACAATTTTTAAATAATACTTTAAAAGGTATTTGATGCATATAGATAGAGTACACACATTGTGTTCTATCCTGTTAAGATATAACATTAAAAGGGGCCAGTCTTCTACTCTGACAGTTGAGAGTATATGGAAATTCAGAAGCACACAATTAAATAAATGAACATCACAGAAATTCAGAGAAATTTACTTCATGCTTATAGATAAAATATCTAGTTGACATTCATGGCCCTAAGTTGTTTTTCATTAGAAAAATATTATTTTGCAATTGAGTCAGACTGCTAGTACCATCTTGGAAAATTGCTGGAATACTGACAAATGCAAAAGCTAGCCCTTAAATTATGGGTTTCATTTTAGGTAAGACATAGGTTTTGATGACTAAATTTAAATAGTGCATAAAGCCAAATATAAAATTTCAGCAAAGAATAAGGTTCAACATAGGAAACACAGAAAGGATGAAGCTGAGGCTTATTCAGGATGTTCTCAATCACTGAGAAAGATCTGACAAGACTGAAGGAATGTTTGTTCTTGTAGTGGAGCCTTAAAGATTTAATTTTTTTCAATGAACTCTTCAGCAAGCATCTAACAGTTAACAGACTTCAAGTTACCCTTTCATTAGTACCGAGTTATGTGGAGTGCAGCAGCAAGAGAATAACTCGAAGGATCCATTTCATTGATCTATACTATTTCCAGTACAGCTAGGGATACTTACAATGTGTATAATATCAATGAACATTAGCTTCTGAAAGCCAGCCAATTATTTTGCACTGCTTTTGTATTTCTTTGGTACTCGGAACATTGACAGTTTAGCACCTTCTTTAGTGCATGCTGTACTGACAAACATATTATTTAGAAAATAAATTTATACTGAATGAAAGTGTATAGATTCCAAAGTGTTTCTTTTCTTTCTTTTTAATCTCTCTCTGGCAGGTTAAAAATCCAAGGCTGCAAGTGTACACTGCAAGGTTATCCCTCTGTGTATTCTATGTTCATGCTCTACTGACATTCAGCGCAACCCCCCCTCGTCTTAGTTTAGCTTCATAAAAAAGCCTCACCCCAGCTCCCAGACACCCCGCCAGCAGAATTACTTACCAATAGCCTGAGCAAGGGCTATTACAACTTCCTGGCACGTTGTGACTTCGGTGACCCCACACACGATTCTCTGGACTCCATCCACCCATACTTTGAGCTCCATGGTTCACCAGATCATCCAAGAGCCATGAATGCAAGTCAGTCAAGTCATACTTGCAGCTGTACCAGAGATAACGCAGCAGACTCTGCTCAGCAGCTGGAAGAGAGAAAAATGCTGGTGTTTATAGTGAGGCATCACCAATTACAACTGCTAACCAATTTACTTTAATGTCTATTGGGTAGAAGCAGCAATGCAGCCTCCTTTCTTTAAAAATAACAACAGGAATCGAACATCGCTCGCTTTAGCAATGTCTACCCATTCTGTAAACACACCAGAAGTTTCAGTACAGTGTATCTCCTAATATTAAAAAAGTTATTACAAAAAGAGCACTAAGAGAAATAGCATTCAATAAACAACTCCAGAGTAAACCCACAACAGCTTCTAGTAACAGGTGCCCCTCTTGCTCTGTATATCGCCTGGATGTCTCAAGGGACTGGCTATAGATGTTTTCAGTGTTTGTTCAATAATTCCTAGCAGGTGGTGATGCAGCAAAACAAGGGAGAAACATGTTTAACACAGCCATCCATGAGAGTCCAGTCTTGCTCTCCATACAGAAGTAACTGGAGGTTCCAGTCCCACCAAGCCCGTGCATTTAGCACCAATGCTGGAAAACCCAGAGAGGAAAGCAGACAGGTTGTTTTTTTCTCTCTCTGAAATAAGGAGATTCATCATGGAAAGTGTTGAAGAGTTGATTTAACCCCTGACAACACTGTCCTGGTTCTGTAAGGAAACAGACTTTGGCTAAAGTGTAATCCTGGGTTTTTCCACAGGCACTGCAATGCTACGAAACCAAAAAGCAAGCCAAACCATCCAGCCCGATCAGTTCTTGCTTTTGAGCATGGTTCTACCGGCTTTGCTGAAATGACGCCAAAGTCATACCAGCTAATACAGTGTAGTAGCTACCTGTCTCATTTAAAAAAATACATTTCCCAATGTTTGTAAATGGAAAAAAGGTTCAGGGGGTTGCTGTCTTCAAAAACAAAAATCCCATGAGTCTAAAAATCTTTTTCTGTACTCAAAACACCAGGAGAAAACCCGACTTAGAAGTATAGAAATAGAGTTAGAAGCCTAAGGAGCTCGGTTAGGAATCAATCAGCCATCTGCCCTCTGTTGTCTTGTTACCAACAATCAAGCTGTGCAAAGTTTATCTAGTGTTAACCTCTAGATTATTTACCGATCTCAACTCTAGTGGTTTTGCTACGGGCTCAGCTTTTATAAGAGCCGCTTTTCTTCTGTATAAACAGACCCACTGGCATCATGACTTACAATGGTAACTTCTAGCTGGAACTGCTGAGATGCCGAATTTCAAAAATTAAGGTAACAACTCCAACAAGAATTGTCTCAAAAATACAAAAAAACCCACAATACCCCAAAACCAAAACAAAACCCAACCCACTAATAATGGTGATTTTTCAAACAAAAAACAAGCAACAACAACTAAACCCCCACCAAAAAAACCCAAACCAAAAATCTAATGAGAGAACTGGGTTATTTAAGCAGATAGGGGAAAAATAAGTCAAGATAATACAATAAAGCAATCTCATGTATTCAGGTAATCCAATATGGATTAAGCGCTAAAACTAAAGACAGTATTTTTTAAGAATTAAGTACCAAGAAAATGGGTAACAGAGGAGCGCAGTAAAAGAAATCTGAAAGTTATTTAGAGATTAGTAAAGACATGCAGGATAGGGTTACACAAGAAAGATGGAATCTGATGATGCTGATGGATTTAACAGAACTGCGCGTGGAGGCAGAAATGGTGCAGGAAAAGCTCGGGAAGCAAATATTTAGTACAGTTGGTGTTTTACAGTCTCATCAGAGCTGCTTTCTCCTGGTGAAGTGAACATCTCCCTCTGCATCAAAAAGATGTATGAGTGCTGCCCTCAAGCTAGAGTGGAAAGAGGATTTCACTTCCAAAACCAAATACTTCATTCCGCATCTGACAAATATCAACACATGACCCAGAAGACACCGATCTTCACCTAACAAGCTGTGGCAGTCAGCAGCAACACTCCTCAAACCGTTAGAGCCAGAGGGGTCACACCACACTGACTGGACAAGTGTTACTGGAAAAGCATTAAGTCAGTCTGCTGCAAAGTCAGCCCAGCATGCACCCCAAACCCCCACCCAGATATGTACCCATCTAGAAAACAAAAGCAACATTAGTAAGTCCAAATGGTTAAGTAAAACCAGGTTTCAAATATGCCTGTATAATTAATCAACAAAAAAAGTGATGCTTTTAAGAATACCAGTGTATATAAAAGGAGAGTGAGACATTAGCAAGCACCTGCAAACCTAAAGAGGTCAAAAGAGTTTAAACATTTTTCAAGTAACATCGTTTTAACATACTAATAAACTAAGCAGAAGAATGCTTTTACTAGTCTGTCATACATCAGCAACTGAGAAATCAGCTGTTTATTCCTGGGCCAGCTGTCTTCACAAATAAACAGACCCCACATTCCAAGCTGAGCCCAAAGGAACTTTTATTAATTAACTTAATATCTTGCTGAGAGTTGAACAGTTCAGATTTACTGGCACAAAACAAGCCATCTCCCCATGTGACAATGCACATGTCAGCAAAGCATCCGACAGCTCTAATTGTTTTTCTGTCTGTCAAGATCCAAAGTATTATCTCAATTTAGCAAGCCAGCAAGTGCATTCCCCCCCATCCCCCCAGTCAGCACATAATGTACAGTCTTGTGTTCAATGCAGATCTGTTTTGGTCATCTCTTTTCCTATCGTCCATCTTTAAAAGAAAAACTAAAGAGAGGGATCATTTAATAATGAAATACCTGCTGACACTTCCAATTTTGGGGAAACAACATTCACTGAAGTGGCAAGTGATCTGAACAAAGTGTCTTTGAAACAATTTGAACTTGGGGGAAATATTCCCGTTCGTTTCCTACAGGACAAATAGTTTTAACAGATTAAATAGCAATAGCCAAACAATAAAGGCAGCCTACGGGATGTGTTTCCGTCAGCCAGACGGGCAGGGCTGAACTAAAGGACTGTGTGCTCAACAAGTGCTAATGAGATCCTTTCAGGGATCTCTTAGTCACTAAAACCAGAACACACATGGACTTTAGAAACACAGATCTATATGCCGAAATCACCGTCTCTCATAGTTTCTAAGCAAAGTTAATCTATAATAAGTAGAAAAAATAATCTAGGATTGGTTTGCTTTCTAGGACTTTGCAGTGGAAATTTACAGATAGGTCTAAAACCCAGAAAAATCTTTTGGCCATATGTTTATCTGCTTCCCAACTGTAACTCCATAACCCCTTTTTATTAGCATTTGGTTTTTCTTCATATGTATCCAGTTCTTTATTTGCTGACAGTTAATTCATATACCATTAATAGCTTCTTTGTGTTTCCACTGAGGGCCGTTCTGACAGCCCCAAATACATTTCAAATTGAAGTTTGCATCCAAAATGCACATCATGCTTTTGAAGTAGAAAAGGCAAAATAACCCTCACCACCAACACCATACAAATTTCTCTCTGAAGCCATTGGAAAGGGGCGGGGGAAAAAAGCTCCACTTGAGGTTTCACATGCCCATAAATTCAAAACCAGTTCACCTTAGGCATAACTTCTTATTTTAGCAATGACTTGGAATAGAAATGCAAAGTTACTTATGGAGCAAAGACTTACAAGCCAAAGCACACCTCTGATCACAGTTGCCCCCTCCAGTTTTTCAGTGATCAGCTCCATAGTGACGATTATTTCTGACTGGAACCATGCATCTAAAATCTGACATCCCCCACCTCTCTCCCTTGGGCATTTTGTTCCCCACTACCTTGCTGGAAGTCTCCTCAATTAAGTTGTTGGCCATGCATTAAATGTTTTCCCTAAATTCTCCTTTTACTCTAATTGGCTGATGTGTTCAGTTTTTAAAGTGTAAAGAAAAATCCAGCATATATATATATACACACATATATACACACACAGGTGCACTACTATTCTGCTACCTCTTCACAGCTACTTTACAAACTACAAAAAGGCTGCAGCTTCACAGAAGACAGGCAGAACTGACAAAGTGAAAAGGCTTTTTCTTGTATTTAAGAAAGAGATGTTTCCAAGCAGATTTTTTTTGCCTATCTATTCTTGACATAAGTGTTAAGTCATGAGAAAACCTGAGAGCTAAAATTAAGATGTTGATTTCACCTTGTTTCTAAGATTCAGAAGGTTCACATCATCTGAAAGCAGTGTGCACCTCAAGTCACGGCTAAAATCCTACTGTAGCCACAGCCAATTGCAGAATTTCAACCAACCACTTTCTGTTCCCCCAACAAATAATCAGCATGCCATTTAGTATACTTAAAATCGAGCACACTTCTATTTGTAATTAGCTATAACCAAACATTACCTAGAGTTCAGCACTCTCCCTTTATTTCTCATTCTCGGTGCACTCTGGCTGAGTCGTGCTACTTGCCTTTCCCTACTCTGACACCAGATAGGGATCTGGACAAAAAAGGCAGCTTGTTCCACCCAGGTTGCAAGATGTTAATAAGAACAGTTAGCACAAATAAGCCAGTTCACCTACCCAAAAAGTGCTTATAAACCATTCAGAAGAGTGTGACAGTACCTCCCATGAACAGGAAGGTATCTGGCAGATCCTCCCTACCATAAGAAACTTGGTATAGAGCAAAGCAACATTTTCCAGATGAAGATGACTGCAAATACAGAATTGGCCACTGGAAACAAGCTAACTAGTGTTTACCAAAAAGCCTCCTGATGAAGAAGAAATATCCTACAAGATACGCCACTTCCCATCAATAAATGGGTAAAACACTTTCGTGGCAAGCTCAAGTCAAAATACCGAGTGCAAACCTCCTGCACGCAGAATTTTATTAGAAAGGAACAGGTTCTGGTTTTGAAATCAGTGCATGACTTTCTTTGAAAATAAAGTATTTGTACGGAGGTAGCATCCAATTTTGTTAGTGGGACTAAGTGATTTCCCTTTGTAGAGCGTTATGCTTTTACTATTCCAAAGAACACTCAGAGATAATAAGCACTGCTTAAAACAAACAAACCAGAGGTCCCACAACCATGAAGATAACAGTGTTGAGAACGAGGTTAAGAGAGTTTAAGCACCATGGAATTTTCCTCACATGAGACCGGCCAAGAGATGGTCTAACACATCTTTGTGTGAAACTGGCCAAAATCCAGATGCCACAAGTGTTATCCGAGACACATGCAAACTATGAACGTACACACCACCTGAGAGAGGACCAGACAGCACCAAGTTCATATAAACTCTGAACTACAAGAGGTTGTTTCTAGCAACAATGGCTACCAGAATTCTTGCCTCCAGATAACCTAGAATTCTCAGAAGTCCCAAAGTCACAGTTTCCCAGACAAATTACTAGTTGACTTGCATCTGAGAACCCTCAGCTGCCTAGTTTAAGAGCTGTTACTTGCTTTGCAGATTCTCCTTGACCAATGCAGCTAACAATATGGTGGGAAAAAAATGAGAAAAAACATTGTTTCGAAGCAAGGGATACTACAACTGATGTTTTCCCTAATTACAGAACATCCCTCTCCTCAAGTTACAATCTTTACAGCACAGAAAAATCAAATTGGAAGTCTCTTTTCTATTTGTATTAGTGAGAATAGACCAGCAAGAATTAACTTGTTTTCTTTTGGGGGTGGGGGAATGATAAGAGGTGGTAAAAAATTCGTCCACACCTTTTGTCATCTCTTTTAAAGATAAATTTTATTAATAGGAGTTCTCAAGTGAGCTATTAGTTCAAATGAAATAATTCTTCCACCTTGAAAATGATACATTTTATCTTCAGTATTCTATTTTAATTCTGTCTGTTCTCTGACTCCAGGAAATGTGTTTGTCTTCAGGGCATCTTCTTCCCTCACAGCATTTTAATACCAACCCTTGCATCTCTTGATTTTTCATTGTCTGGTGTTCTAAGCCATCTTTGTCCAATATGTATTTTGTTTCCTTTTAGAGACCCAGAAACAAGTGACTGATATCCCAAAGGCCTCAGCACGACCTGCCTCTTCCCCTCCTCCCCAGTCAACGAAAGACACGGAGGCTGAATCCAAGTCCTTGCTGCCAAGATCATCCCCAAATTCATTAACAGGACATCAGTGCTCCTCCTCCACTATCATCAGTTTGCTTCATTAAGCTGGCTCATGATAACAAATAACAAACTAAAGAAACCCAAGATACCATTCAGCAATAATTCAACTGCAGCACAGACCAGGATTCACCAGCTTGGGAGCTGGCATCCACGAGATGAGATAGCTAGACATCTATTAAAGACACAGACTGTCTAAAATTCATACACCTTCATAGAAAACTAAGTTCCAACACCCCCCACCCACCCCCGATTAATACATATTGATGGCTGGAGTGGTAATGCTTTCAAACCCCACAGTCTGTAGCACCTTGTACATCAACTGACAATTTTGAAGCCACAAGGCTTGCCTCAACTGTGTTCCGTAACATTTCCAAATCATCACAAAATGTTTGAAAGGAAACAAACCAGCAGGTGAGCCTCTGAAACACAATGACTTATTAAAGTTCCTCTTTATTTGATCACTGTTAAGAACATAACCTTTAGCAGTAAGTTTCACACTCTCACACTTGAATTAATTCAACAGGAACATCAACTCTGAAATTAATACTCTCCTTTCCCTAAAATTAGATACAAAAAGCATCCGAACTCCACACAGACTTGAGGTACAAAAACCCAAGGGCATTTTGGAGATGGTGACAGCACTAAAGTCGGTCTCTAGGATCTTAGCTTCTACTAACTAGATTCCAGTCAGGCAATTTCAGAGCATAAGTTTAAAACCCGAGTTAAGAGCATTATATTTAGGATACGTACCAACAAGCAAAATCAACATCTGATGCAGGGCTTACTTTCAGCTCTTGAGACTGATAGGATTTATTTTGATACACGTCTGAATCCCATTCAAGTAGGCTCAATCACTAAATCCCAACCTCGAATCTGTTTCAGGATTAGGACTAAAGCTTTCTCTGCAGGTGGTTTTACACAGACCACTCCTTTTCCTCTCTCTGTATTCCAGATAATGCCAAATGAAGTTACCACAATGCTACGAGAGAGACAGGACTGAACGGACCCAGCCTGGAAAGCCTCACTGCTCACCACCATTCTAGGAAAGGCCGAATTGCTGGTAGCGGCACAGCAGAGGTTGAGACAGCTAGCAGCTGGGATGCATTTTATCCTGTGGCAGATGAATACCCTTCTCCAGATTATGTTAGCAAAGGAGACTGCACTGCATATAAATTCTGTGACAAACAGCTCAAAATTCATATGCATTAAATAAACATCTCATGATTCATCAAGTCAACAGGCATACATTTACTGTACTGCAATCCAAAGCCTGTAAGTATTTGTTCTTCATTAGTATCAAACGCAGAGCACATTTGAGAAAACAGCAACCACGTTATTAACAACAGCAACATTAAGTGGAAGTCATATTTATACACCTCTAATATGGTCTAAATATTGTGTGGGAGTGAAAGAAAACAAAACAAAGAGCAGAGGAATAAGCAAGCTATTTCATTCCAGGAGAAATATTTGTAAGAGATCTACAATACACACAGCTTGCTTCAAAGCTGCCTTACACCCCTTGATGCCCTAGCTTCAAAGGCAAGGAAACAGGTCATTCTCCCAGCTGGTTCCAAGGAAGACACAGCTCCACCCATTCACATTTCCATCTTCCTGTACAGTTTGTCTTCAAACACTTACAGTCAGTTGAGGGATTGAAGACATTTGTGTGCAATTGCCAATATTTACACTATGACAATGAGGTCATCTGCTCCATTTTGGCAAGAACTAGCTTAACTCTTCATTTTGTAGGGCCAAATCTGTTATTTACATCTCAGTCAAGCCCACATGCAACACCTGCTGCGTTTTGCCATTTGACTACAACCCCCCTGAGTCACAGCTCCCAAAGTGTGGTGTTCCTTGGAGACCAAATGGGAATAGAGGGCAAATTTCATAAACTCAGAAAAACATACAAAGCCCCTTATTATACTCCCCATATTATACTCCCCACATTTCAAGATATGGACCAAAACACAACAGCCTCTTCCACTACATTTTTGGGAAAGTTGTGTGTAAATTAGCCCATTTCTCCACTTCGGTGCTTGCACTGAAGGATGCAAAAAATAAGGTATTTTACAATTGAAATATTATTTACATTTTAATTATCGTAAGTTTTAAAAGTCAATTAAGTATACGGTTTAAAGCCATGGTACTACACGACTACCAAAAAGACATCTCACTGTAATTAAATGCAATTCCTGAAATAAGGTGAGGCACTTTCAACTTAATCGACATAACTGTTTTGAAAACTATAATCTCAAAGTTTGAATTTATTCAGAGAGCAGCTACATTATTAAATATTATCTAAGAAATTTCAAGTCACTCTCTTGGCAACCTAGAGAAGTCCACAAGGCAGAACAGAATGTATTTATACAAGGAGCCTTTGAACAGTTAAGGCAAGTAAAAGAAAATGATGGATTCTCTCCACTCATTTATAAAATTTGGCTACGCTTACTTCTATATTTCCCCAAGCACAAAAGAACTTCTTAGCTTCTTCTGTTCTCCATTTATAGGACTCAGCTGGATCACTTAAGTATTTCCCCTCTCTAGACAATTGTGAGCTTAGGTAATCATAATACACAGTAATAGCTTAGGGACTAAAATAACTGCATTACTTAATTCCCCTAGCCCTGCTTTCAGTGCTGTGCCAGTGCTACAGCCAGCTCCAACCCAAGCCTACCCACCTTGATCAACTGGCCACAGTCTTGAAATGGATGTGGAGCTGCAATACCACCTCAGGTGGTAAGTATACTTAGGTCTCTCTGCTCTATTCAGCTGGTAATTTTAGAGAAACTGTTACAAACTTCATACTTTCTAAGCCCCTAATTCTCTTTAAGTTTGGCTAAAACTCACCTAAGAGGCCCAAAACTAGCTGGGAGGGGCAGGAAGCATAGAAACAAGTAACATCACTATAAGCACACTTCCTCTTGGGAAGCAGTCATAGATCACATACAGCATTCACAGACTGATCCAGCAAAGAGCTCTTCCGAAAAAACAGGATGCTATGCCAAATAATTGACAGCAATTAAGCAAAAGTCACAGTCTACAATACCAATGGAAAACGGATGTTCGGTCAGATTCTGCATAACAAGAATAAAAAAAACAACAAACCACACCAAAACCCCCCAAAAGTCTTAATTTTCCTGTTCCTACCTTCTTTCTCTGTTGCAACAATTTTTAAGCGAGCACTTTCCACTTATTGATTCCCCCCGTATTTTCAGACACCACTTACACTGCGTACCTTCCGAGATACAGCCTTTCACTACAGGTCATGCAGTCACAGGCTTCCTTCTCACTGCACCTTCAGCAATCCCATCTTGTCCATTTGCCCAGAACAATGATGTCAGAACAGTTTTCTGGAGTCAGCAGACTTGCCAAAAAACAGAGAGCGAAGTAGCCCTCCCCTTTCTCTAGAACATTATAAGTGATCTACTTATTTTCACTGAGGGAGTCCTTCCACACTTATCCCCACCCTTCTTATTTTCCCTGTATTTTTCCAAGTGAACTGTACATCTTTATGGTTCATTTACAAAAGTCACCTTGGACAACACTACCAAGTTACTGTTTAAATCTCCTCATTACGGTCCTTCAAATTCTCCCTTAACCTACTTCTGCACAGTGCCTACCAACACACAACGGAGCAACAGGTGGCATCTTGTGACCCTACTGCTCTTCATGCTAACTGACTTTATCCTCCTCGTCTCCGTGTGCCCTACAAACACCTTGGGCAGAGTGTACATTCTTTTAGGGGGTTCCATTGCCTTCTAGAGAGGTCAAGATAGTGATCTGCTTAAAGAGCTCCTGGAAAGCATCCAGAGGATTGGCAACTTGATTAAGCCTTTTGGGAGTAAATCTGTCCCACCATAAGGAATTTTAGCATCATTCCTCCTGTCGAGGTGAATCTCTGAACTTAATTACGAGATGCCTAGGACGCCACGCACTGGTACTGAAGAACATACAGTCCAAGTTAACCAAAACAGCTGCTCAGTAATGCTGTGATAAGAGCAAAGATGCTCATGTAATCTCAGTACTACCATCATACTGCTTATGGAATACCAGGTCCAGCTTGCATTTCTTTTTTAAAACAGAAAAAAAAATAAAAACCAGAAGATCCAATTAGGACATTTTTAATTTCCACTGCTCTTTCCTACCAAACTTTAAAAAATATGTGCTTCTGTGGACTCCTACTCTCCACAGAAACATGGAGGACAAGCTGTGTAGTCTGGAGAGTTATTAGCCATTAGCAGCAGTGAATGAGTTAACAGACGGGGATAAAGGTTTAGAGCTTTGTGACAGATCTTAACAAAAAGAGCCCAACCAGTTTTCTTTTAAATGAGAAGCAGTTGCTGGGATTTCTAATCTTTATTGATATGCAGCTATGGAAGTGTACAATACCAGGTAACATTAGGAGGTCAGAATGGCTTATTAAGCACAATTACCTAGCAAGCAATCTAAATCCTGGAAAGAACTCAATGCGAAGTGCCTACAGAAAGTTGCTGGTACTTGTAAGATAGTGAGCAAATAAAGACCTAAAATTATCCAAAATATAGAAAGTACTAATGAGTCCAGACATCCAAAACATGACATTTAAATTTTTTTTAAAAATTCTGATATAACGTACATACCTAAAAGAGAATTAGTGTCTTTTTTTAATGAGCAAATTGAATTGGACATCAATGTCCAAATTACTCATGTGCTTCTAAGCATCTGTATCAAAAAGAAGGTATCTATTCCCCTAAGGAAGGTATCGAGCACTAGCAAACCTGGGGAATAGTTCAACATTCTATAGTCTGGACACCTTAAGCACAGTTGTATATCAAGTTTTCTTCATTTTCCATTCAAAACAGAGAGCACAATTGAGTTTTACCTTATATGCATGTAATGTAGCCCAGCTTAAAAAAACCAAACAGTGCAAGTCCCTGGGACATTTGTGTTACTGAAGAGGTGACAATAAAGGCCTATTGTTTCAACAGCAACTAATTTAAGATTATTCACATAGAAACATGTTTCTCTGTGTTTCATATGTTCAAGGGGCTTTAATTTTCAGAAACTGCTGAGGCCTCAAGCTCTGCAACATCAATCACTTCAAACACCTCAAATGGAGTGGCCAAAAACATATGTACTCCAGTGGCTCCAAATTTTGACCTCATTTGCCAAGATCCTCATCCTGTTTCTACTTTGCTTAAGGTTTTCACTGCTTGTTTTTCATTCTAAGGGCAAACAATCTTTGTGTCAATTATTTTAGATGAGTGAATTTGAAGTTTTCCAAGGAAAACTTTAGTCACCTAAAGAACCCTCCTCCTCCTGCTTTCTTCTCTCCTTCTCATCTCAGCTACAAAAACAACTTCTAGCATGTCATGATGACTCCTCACAAAATGAGTGCACTGTGACAAAGTCCAATACGCAAAGAACAAGCTTCTGAAACCAACAGTGATTTAAGTCCCCATTATCTTCTCCCTTCTCCTTTTTCCTTTCTTCTACTGTCTGTAAACAGTGCAGCCATTGATATGGACAGAGCTGAGCCTCCACACAACAGCTGAATAAGGCAAGATAACTGAAAACATATCCTGCACATTGATAGGCAACACATGTAGTTATGATTAACTTTATACTAAAGGCTATTGGATATTATACAGGGAATGTATTAAGATAGTTAAAATAATGTAATAGTTAACTGCTAGAAACCAAGTATGACAAATTGGGCTCTGTAATAGAATTTGCAATGGCAGTTCTTTGTATTTCACGACCCTGCTTCTCAACATGTTATGTATCCATTCAAAACCAGGAGAACTGGGTTGATCTAACCTCTATCGTTTTAGAGTGGAATGTTCTTACATAAATCTGAGGTCGTGCACATAAGGACACCCCACACTTAAGTCCTTTGAAGGGCTGTTTCTGTGGGGTAATACCATGTGCTGTAGAGATACAGTTGTACATCTCTGAAGGGAAGGCACTGGAATAGGCAAGATTGTAAGGCAGCAGCCTTTCACTGGGAATGGGAAGATCCCAGCCTCTAGAAGACACCTTCAGCTCTGCTGTCTAGATGCTAGTGTGACTGTTCACTTAACTCCTGCTCAGATTTTGGCTAACACACAGCTCATGCTAAGGCCTGAGGTATGCCAGGAACAGTGCCATTAGGTCAAAGTGGGGGCAACACATAGGCAGCACACAGTGGCCAGAAAGAGCCAAAGGTCATTATGCAGCTGTCATTTGCAGCCACAAGAACACACTGGTTGTCTGTCAGCTTCTTCAGAATCTGCTAACTCCTGTAAATGGTATAGACCAAACTTCTGAACTGGAAGGTATAAATGTGTCAGCTTACCGAGAAGGGCTTTTGAAACAGATCCAACAGCAGCTGGACAGCTGAGGCTTTCATGCTTTCCAGTGTGACACAGGAGACGCCTGCACCATGACAGAGGAGGAAGGATGAGCACTCTCACCATCAGCTAGGTAACTATTTTGCTCATAGGTAAAAATTACAATTTATAAGTTGCAAGTTATGAATTGGAGAACTTATGAGTTAGAAACCACATGAATGAAGTGATGAATTAGTGAATTCATGTGTTAGACTAGTCTGTACAAAGGGGACTGAGCCCTTGTTTATTGTGTTTGCTTGCTTTCTCTCCTAATAAGCTCATAAAATCAAGTTTAATTTACAAAGTATGTTGTCCTATAATTTTGAGGGATCCAAATGGACCATGACACCTACATACTGATATTGGTAAGAAAAGAACAAGTTCTTCACAATGTTCCAGTCACAAAGCTTTGATTGGTTTCCTCTTTTTTCTTTTATAAGCAGTACAGTTCAGTAATATCTTGAAAAGAAAGGATTAAACCTGCTCTCAGTGGAAGAAGCCCAGTCCCCTGACCTAAAGATCACAGAAAGGTAGCTTTTAAAGCATTTTCACTGTAACTTGGATTTGAGTGCAATTTCCTCATTGACACACTGACCAGCCTAAACTTTGACCTGGAACAACTACTATCATTGCCCACAAATTCATCTGTGTGTATGCAACCAGCACAGTCGATAGTAGACAGTAGTAGTCTGAATTTCTCTGTAAAATGAATCATGTTGCACATGGATTGAAAGAAGAAAAGTACTATCAAAACTTTGGCCTCTTATTTTCATTTCCAGCCAGTCTCTGCCTGGCGAGGAAGCAGTTTGCTTTCACTGCAATATCTGCATCCTTTGTAGGTGGTCAAGTCTGTTGTTCTCCCAGGGGAATAAAGAAAAATTCTATGCATGGCAACTTATGAGTTTCCAACCCTCTATGTGGGAGTAGTCTGCAGAAGAGAAAGCCTTTAATTAAAAACAACTTTGGAGCTGAAGTCTTGCTTGCTCAACTATTTGCAGTCCTTCCACTTACAAAAGCTCACTGGGATCCTAGATACAGGAAGCTGAAACATTTAGAGTAACCAAACTTGAGAGTACTCAGTGTTAGTAATACACTTTCTTGCTTTAGTAGTGTTTTAATATTAGGAGTATCCCGAGATAGAGCATAGTACCTCCAAGCTATTCCCGAAATCTTTGCTTTCACAAAGGCACATTCAGCTACGGCATAAAGCTATACTCGTACAACCTCTTGTCTTTTACCAGAGAAATAAGGAGAGCTAGAGAACAGTATCATTTCATCTGAATTCCACTGCTAGGGCTGGGGTCATACTGTTTCTGTGTGCAAACGCCACGTGGTATATCCTGCACTTTGCTGACAAGAAGCAATCTAACACTGGGCTTCTGAATCCTAAACAAACAATATTGTAATCCGCTGTCAGCTGCACAGTAACTGCTGCGCTCTCTCAAAACATACTTTTAAGGATAAACTCGCTAAGAAAACCTGCAGGAAAAGAGATCAGATACTAGCCCTGCTTGAGTTCTAATGCCTTCTGCCATATGCCATCACCCCTGAAATATTACACTTGCAGAAGTGCAAAAGCAAATGGGGGTAATGAGTCCTTACCTTTGCATCAGAACAAATACACTGCTGCACGAGCACTCTGAATCATGCTGTTTAGAATAACAGTAGTCAGAACAGGTATCTGAGCAGCATGGTTTCAGGCTTGAAACCAAAACTCCATCTGATAGTACTTCAAGTTCCAGAATGGACAGGAAAGCTTTAGAAAGCGGTATTTAAGAGAGCAATTAATTACATTAGACTGGGAGCAACTCTGTAGGGTTACACTTGCTGGTAAAGACAGACCAAGAGGAAGACATCCTTACAGGCATACTGACATTGCTACATTCTTCCTGGGCTCCATAAAACCTACAGTGCCAGCGCTCCCTACTCCGTTCAGAAAAAGGGCAGAGGTAAATATGTGGGGAGAGCCACTGAGTGTCAGTGTGCCCAAACCCCCCGGAGACAGATGCACCTGCAAACACCTCTCTTGCACTCGGGCTCCTCAGTCAGGATGGGTGAAGAATATTCAACAGTCCTAAAGAATTTTAGTACCCAATTCTTTCCTGTCAATTTGAATACTAGGTCCAGGGGCCAGGAGGAGACTGTATGTAGTAGCTCAGAGCATTTACCCTGGGGCAAGGGTTTAGACTTTTCTTTGTTTGAAGGGTCTCAAACTCCATCTTTTACTTTCAGGTAGGTACTATGTTAGATGATGGCATGTATCATTTCTCCTATTGTCATGAAGCAAAAAAAAGAAAAACAACAAACCAAAACAGTGTACATGAGACTGTGGAAAAAGCAAGAGGGATTTTAGCTCTACAGATCTAGTAATTAAAGGCATTCTTGTTGTATGGAACTATTTTCAGTTCTTAATACTGCTTTGGATAAAAAAAAATAATAAATCCTTTCATAGAAATTTGTACACAGCCCTGGCAGCAAAGATTAGAACTCAGAAGGTCACGCTGCAGGTTTCCCAAAGTATATAAAGAAAAACCCGTATCAGGGTCTCCACTACAGTACCACCAGAGGAATATCAGATTAACTTTCAGAGGGTGAAACACAAAAGCTCTCTCTCAAACACTCTAAAAGTCCAACAGTGTCTAAAAACAGGACCAGGTGTATATCCCTGCAGTTATTCAGTAACAGGAAAAAAATTAAACTTTCCTTTAAAAAAGAAAGTCTGAAGGCAGACACACTTCCACACTAAACAAACTGAAAATATAATTCACTGAAAATCTTAGATTTTCCGTATTTTAACATACCACGGGGACAGCAAGTTTTTAATAAAGCACACTCTAAAGCAAAACTGTGTATTGGCTCATTTTAGGATATGCTTTGGACAAGTGCTGTATCACCTAGTCCAATCTTAAAAGTTATCTCCATCCCAAATCACTTAATGATTCTCATTGCCTGTCACCACACAAGGGCAGGTTAATACAAACACATAGTAACTGGCAAGTTAAACAGTCATTTTTAGCTTACCTGAAGCAGCTTTTAAGTTGTGGATCAACTAAGACCAACTTGTTCAAATTAATCAGCACCAGAAACTGTCAGAACAGTTAAACCTTCTGTCCTGTTACACTAACAGATACCTACTAGGATTTCTTCTGCTGCCGCTTCTCCTTGCGATGCTGCAAGATGGGAGGAAATGTAGAATGCAGTACAATATAATCAGCAAATAATGCTCAGTCTCCAGGTTTTTGGTTTTGGTTTGGTTTTGTTTGTTTTTTTTTAACTTGCTTGCAGAGGTCAAATTGCCCTTCAAGTACTTTATGAAACAGAATTTTGCCTTGAAGTCCAATCCTAGTTATTTATTTTTAGTTCTAACCTTGAAGTTGTCTCTGTCAGACAGGAGAGCCAAGGATGTTGTCTTGGCCCAAACACAGTGGTAGAAATCACTCGTTTTCTCAAATGGAGGGAGTTTACCACAGAACAAACATTATTTCCACACTCACTGGAAGACAACAGATTCCCCCTAAAACTTCTGAAATCGTCCAGCACAAATAAGTTGTTAACATAGAGCTTATGAGATCTGCACAAAACTTTAGCCTACCTGCGTCCTGTGATGTTAGCATCAGCTCACTGCAAGAACACATGGAAAGAGACTAAAATTGCACCAGTGGAGATGCAGACTGAGAGCATCAGGCTCCAAGATGCTGAAATTGGCCTAGGGCAACACCTGTGCAGCAACTACAGGAAATGTCTTGCAGAGGTCAATCTACAGTCTCAGTATTTAGCTACCATTGGCACTCAGCTAAACCTCAAACGCCACACTCCAAATCTTCTCCATGACTCCTGAGAGAACATAAAATCAGCTAACAGGTTGTAATGACTAATTACACACAGGTATTTGTTCATTGCAGCAAGAGAAAGCTGAAAAAAATGCCAAACCCTGCAACACAATGTAAAGCCTAATTAAAAATAGGAAACCTTGATTCAACTCAAATCCAGTTTAGCATAAATCACTGCCAATGGAGCTTATCGTCCAAGCCATCAAACAAGCACGACCTTCCTCTCGCTTAATAGAGGAATCAATCCAAGTAGGCTAAATGTCCAATGTCAACTAGCACAGAGTGTGGGGTGAAGTACTGAGACATGCACAAGTTGTGTTAAATAGTGAAGCAGATGTAATGAAGGCCAAACGGAACTGCTAAGGGAACATCACAGCACTCAAACCATCCCAGCTTAAAACTAGGGAATCCAGCATCAGAACCACTTGCCCAAGCTTATCAAGACACACACAGAGCACAGCCTCCAGTTTACTTTTGTGGTTTCATACAGAAGGGCAGATGGCAGCTTAAGAAACAATCCTGAGGAGGAACTATTGCTGCTTTATTTTACCAAAAAAGAAATTAAAAATATAAAGTCATTCCATCTTGTACATTTCCAGAAGCTTTCAAGTGAGCGGGTACCACATCCATTTGACTAATAAGCACTTTTTCTCAATATTCCTCAGTTTCTGTGCAAACTTAAAAGGTAAAGTGTTGCCAATATAGCAAGAAAAAAGTTATGCTGCTATAATGTGTGCACAACTCCATACCCTTTTTATACCCCTGCAAAGGGCTCTACTGCAATTCAAGAGCATATTTTACCAATGCTATGCATTTCTCAGAATTTAGGTAAGAAAAAACAACTCCGTGATGGATTCAATTGAGAATCTCTAACTAACAGAATAGACTTTACATGTCATAGTAAAAAGAGAATCTAAACCATTTGTGATAGACTATGACATGTAGGTGACTTTCCATGTTATTTTTCTTTACCTGTAAAGCATTTCCATAACATATTACTGGCACTGAGATAGCAAAGATAAGTTGGCAATTTAAGCAATCCTGTAGGTGTTTCTGACACATCTCCACATTGTGTTGTTTTTCAGAATCAACAAATATGAAGCAAACCCTTCTGAGAATTTCTGATAACACTACATTTGGCAAAGACACATAAAACATGTGTGGATACCTAACAAAATTGCAAAAGCATTTTTGTCACATCTTAGTTTGAGAGTCCGTACTACCACATACATTTGTTTATACCTCCAGCTCGCGCTGTCTACACGTACATGAAATCAGGAGCTGAGCCAAAGCACACACAAGCACAATGATAAATGCAAACCTCGGCAATAAATGCATCACTTACTTACAGCACGGCAGAAAGCAGCCTGCACAGGCTTTAGGCATGGACTGCCAGACTGCTTTCAGGAACAGAGAAGTACGAGCAGTGCTTCACCTTTAATATGGCTCACACACTGAACTTCAGAAAAACCACACTGGCTTACTGAGTGAGCAGAGAACTGAGCCAACATCACAAGTTAACAAGAGATGTGTTTCAGTATACCTCCTGGTTCTCGCATTTACTTGTATGCCATGACTTATTTCAAAGAAAGGGCTGGAGATTGCAGTCCCTAGGAAGGGAGGAGACGCATAGGCCACACAGGCTGCACACAGTGTTTACAGACAGCTGGGAAACAAGCCACTGCCACACCACTCCTCAGCCTCAAAACAGAACAACTCCCTTCTTTCCAAGATGTCTGAACAAAAAAAACATTATAATCACTAGTTACACTGCAATGCCAAGGCTATATTAATTGCTACATCAGGTTGCTCGAATAAAGCCTTTGTTTCTATATTTAAAATTCTAGCAAGCTTCTTTTATCTATTCCAGATTATACTTGGAATACTTGAAAATGATAAATAAGCTTCATCCGTAGAAGACCCTCAGTAGAATAACACGTTTCAGTTTCTTATCTACTTCAGATGCAAGTCTTCTGATGTTTATATAATTAAATGACCAGAACCAATCACCAAAACAATTTGTGCTACAGGACAGGCATCAAGAGCATTCTTTTTGAGTACTGTTACAGCTATCTGACCCTGTCTGAGCCTTGAAATCAAGTGCATTTCTTACATTTCTAAATCAAGATTAAAACATACAGAAGATAATTACTTTCAGAGGAAAAAAACCAAATCTAACCCTAGCCACAAATGAACATCACTATACAGTCACTCCCCTCCCCATTTACTGAAAACCCTGTTTGAGCTGCGCTATTATCTGTTTTGCTGCTTGGATAGACAGGGTTCTAAAAACACCTAAATAACATCTGATCACTTTTTCCAGCATGAGGAAGAGTGGGCACACATACGGTACCTATGTTTTAGTTGTTCTCTTTTTACCTTTTACATCAAAAAGGTTGCCAACAAAATAAAGCATCTATTGTCCAAGCACGCTCCAGAGTAAGATACCTCTGCTTCAACTAATAACAGCAAACTACTGGTGCTACATATTATGATACTAAATCAGTATAGCAGTGTTGGAGTTTGTACTATGCAATTAAGGTTCTTGGATACAGTAAGAAAGGACACATTGCCAATCTATTTTGCATAATCTATGAAGACCATCGCGATCTTACTTTCCACCCAATGAACACAAAGAGAGCCACAAACCCAGAGACGCTCAAATGCATGCTTTGCTTCATACACACTAGTAGATTCACAGGAAAATGAAGCACACATAATGCCTCTTGAGAGCAAGGATCTGACTACAAACATCTTTAAAAAAACAACCTCTCTCTAAATCAGAGCAGAAGTGAAATAAAGTTATAAACCTCTTAAACTATGTTCTAACTTCAGATCAAGTACTTGTGCTAGAACTATGTAGTTTTATGTAGTGAAATACCATAAGTGCACAAGCACATATCAGTTCCTTGTCAGTATTCTGGTTTAAGAGATCTTTACCCAGAAAAATGAGATGAGGACCTCCCATGCCCTAAGAAATTGTACTAATCATCAGGCTACAGGATTTTGCGGAAAACTATTCCAGACACCCTCCCATTTCACATGCATAACTAAGGTGTTCCCTGCAGCAGGGACTTGAACCTCGGGAATCCCCCCAGGCTGTCAAGATATAGAGAAGCAAATCAATGTACCCAACCAAGGAGATTCAGCTTAGGAAATCCGGTACTCTGGTTGTGGTAGAAATGACAATTCAAATGACCTCTGGCAAGGGAGAGGCTTGAACCTTAGTTAAATGTGTGCTAACCACTGATCTGTTAAAAATATAATACAGTGAGTTCTGGCAGTCTAACACTTTGCTTCTCTTCCTTCCTAATAAACCAAATTGATGGTGAATACTGATGATAAAACAAAAAGCTGTGGTAGTAAAACACCCTTAATTTTTAAATGTTTTTTTTTTTGAGAAGGATCTTGCTGGTGAACTGAAAGAGACCACTCTGAAAATAACGATTCCTCACCAGGCACAAAGAGAGACAGAAAACAACACAATATTTCTTTTTAGAAGCAACCTGGAATCTTCCACTTTTGGTTTTGTTTGAAAGCACATGGGCCTTCAGTCTTTCTCTGTGAAGAAACAAAGCCTTGCTATATAGAATTCAAAGGGATGCTTTGTCCAAAAGGTAATAATCCTGTTACAGGTGACATGTGTCAGGCTTGGCCAGCTCAGTGACAAGCGGTGCAGTTCTACAGCTTCCTGGATAAGCTTTAAGACTTAATTAGAAGCCTCCTCAGACCTAGGAAAGGTTACACAAATCTGAAATTATTTTTGAAAGTACAAAGCTATACTTAAAGAGTGAAGTAAGACAGGCTTCCACATTTCTCTTATTTAGTGACGAATGATCTGAATATTAACTTGAAGGTATTTGCGCAAACAAGGTAGCAGCTAAACAGAGTAAAATTTAAAGTCTATGTTTTCTTCCTCACTTCAAGATATTAGTTACTAAAGCATGTTTCCTTAACAACTAAAACAAAAAGTCAACTTTTATTTCTTTAAAGCCTAGAAATTCTCATTTTAAAACACTGTGAAGCTATCCTTTGCAGGAAGCAGCCTACAGAATTGCCAGACCTTCATGGAAAAGAGAAAAATTGTATCAGAATGACATGTCTCCAAAAAGCAGTTTCTCTCCTGACACAGAGAGAGAAATTACTAACATGCATTGAAATTAGTGCAAAAATCAATACTATTTTAGCAGCTGCAGCCTTGGAAAACTGTTTTTATTTACTACTATGCAAACATCAAGTGGAAAAACTTCGAGCTGTTGTTAGAATTCGGGTAATACGCACATATTTTTTCCTCTCAAGTGTTTAATGACTGTGTATCATTAAAAACCCATCAGATGAGGTCTTCTACCTCTTGCTACTACAAAGATAAGAATATTGCAGAATTCCCTAGTGACCAGTAAGTTAATAAAAAAGTATGACCTCAAAAAATTCAGTCAGGTTAACTTTGGAGTCCACAGGACTCCCAGCAAACAGAGCAGTAAGAGGATGCAAGCTTTGCCAAAGCTCAATAAATCCATGATGAAAAGTATGAAGTGGTTCGCCTGCAACACCCAGGGCTTGGACATGATGATCTATGTCTCAAGTAATAAAGAAAGAATCAAACATTTTTAAGCAGAAAAGTTAGGCTATCCTGTCTCCTCATGCAAGTGGTATTTCCACACACCACCCTCACTGTCATTTATTACCAATACTTCTGTCCTTGTTTCCAGACATACTGTCTCCACGTACATTCCATTTCCAGTTTGCCTTCGGCTGGCAAGAAAACCATGAATCCCAATTCTGAATAACCACTGAATTTTTTTATTTTATTTTTTAAACATAAGACCAGTATATTTCCTCAGAAACTTCATAATAGTATTCAATTTTAAATGCATTTCAGAAACTTAAAGCACCAGTACTACAAATGTAAACAAACCACTTAAATCTGGATATAAGACCTGAGTTTTATATAAGGACAGATTTACATAGGACAATAAGAAAGGGAAGGAAAAGAAGCCTTAAGTGAGAAAGCAAGAAGCTATTGAAAATGTGAACAAGTGAGGAAAAGGGAAGAAACAGATGCACACATTATGGTATCTTCAACTTCATCTATGCTGTCCCACCAGTCTGAACAAGTGCAAGGTCATGAAAGAGCTACAACAGATAACATGGGAACAAGAGGCACATTGTGCAGTGTTCAGCTCCAGAGCGGGGACAGAGAAACAGAACAGATGAAAAGTACTTCTTGTAATCCAAAGAATGTAGCAAAAATCTAGGATCCCAGTGATAACATTGTCAAAGCAGTCTTGGTTTTTTTTTTCTGTATTGACTCAGTCCAAAGACAGTATGAGAAAGGTGTATACACAGTGAGTTGAAGTGTGCAAGAGAAGCAATGAAAATGTGAGAGGCGGCACGTTTCCTTTGAGATTATTTCTCACCTCAACCAGAACTTCCTGGTGTGTCAGAGAAAAACTCCCTGAACCAGAGATCCTTTCAGAGAGCACCCAGGATCTTGTCCCATCTCTTAATTTCTTTCACTAGACACTGGCAGCAAAGAAAGGAGGGAAAGTTGCAAGGTAAATGAAATATTTTCTGGCTCCTTACCTGGGATATTCAGGTGAAAAAGAAATTCCACCCTGCTTGCATGGCACAAATGGGTTTCTGGAAGGGATCACACTCAGGTTTTTCAGTCCACCCTGTAGCAGAAGTATCTCTCCAGCTCAGGAAGGCCAAAGATGTCTACTTCATGAAAAATACAGGCCACAAAACACTTCAGCAGTTACTCAAAGCTGGAGGATATAAATTAAGTCTCAATGCTCAAACACCAAAAAAGTCTGGCTTTTTTGCTTATTAAGCTTCCCAGAAAAATGTATTATCACTACTCAAAACAATGAAGTAGTTAGTGTGCTACTAGTGAAAGCCTCTGAAGTGTCTCCCAAAAGAAAGGTTTCATCAACTGCATGTAAGATTGTGTGAATTAAATTAGAGACCCATTAGACCTACATTGAACTTCAAAGTAAAAGCAAGTCTGTAATTCTCAAGCAGGTCTAATTTTGTCCACTTTGCATATTTGAAGTTTAAGTAGTGGAAGAAGAAAAAAAAATTAAAAAAAATCACAAAGTAAGTCACCCCTCTGTTTTGAAATCAAGACATGACTGAAATTCTAATTTATCAGCTGAAAATTTCATGAAGAAATATAAGGGTCCTGGACCATCTACTGCTCACTAAAAAAACCTTGTCCTGAGCTACTACTTTTGAAAACTGTAGAGACAATTCCAGAGAATGTACAACACCTGAATATCGTAAGAGGCAGCATACTGGACGAAGAGCAAATGTCCATCCGGCCCTGTAAATCTGTCTCCAACGAGGATTCATCACTCTAAGCAGGTCACTGATACTGACACCTTGCACGGTAGATCTTTGAAGCTCCTGTGGGAAAATCCATCACCCTTGAGAGTGACTAAGATTTTTCACCACCTGGTCATTTAAAACACATTTATTCTGACCAGCAGCAGCTTACATTTGCTAGTGAACAGTTCAAAGGCAATTACAACTATGACATTCAAAAGGAAACAATATGCATCACTACAAATTCCCATCACGAGAAAGCAAGCTCTCCTACATGACCTGCATGAAGAAACAGCGAAAAAATTGTGCCCCTGTGGAAGAACATAGAGCTGGATCTGAAACCTTGACTGATGCTGTTGTGAAAAAGATTGAGACCTTGCCTCAGTAAGCTAGAAGACAAGCAATACACTGAACATTAAAATTCCTAACCCATAAAAATAAAAGGAGCAAGGAGTCACAGTAAATGCCATGGGAAGAATAAGAAGGCTGCAAGAATACTTTATAGTTCTCCTGAAAGATCTGCTGTCTTCCAACTGGTCTCAACTCCAGCACTCACAGGTGTGACTTCTATTTATTAGCCTCAACAAGATTTCTTTTCTGCTCTTCAGTCTCCACAGCTTTGTGGCAAGGAGTTCCACAGATCTAATTCTTGTGGTATGAGGAATTACCTGCTTTGTTTCTTCTGAACTATTAGCTTCATTTAATGTCCACTGGTTCTTGTGCTGCCAGAATGAATAAAGTCTTGTCTGCCTACACCTCATTCATGATTTTGTAGGCATCCTTTCTACACTGAGTTGTTTTTCTTTTGGATTGAAAAGTCCCAGCTTGCTAACTTGCTCACATATCTCACCATTCTTACTATCCTCCTCTAAGTTCTCCTGCCTTCTCTGAGATGAGGGAACCAGACTGCAGAGACTATCCAAAACATAAGGGAACCACAGATTCATATGCGGGTATAAAGTTGTTTTTCTTCATTTTATTTACTGATTGACATTGAATAATAAAAGTGAATTTATTTTTTTAAGTACAAAAATCTATTACAACTCTGATTACAGCTGGGGAAAAAATATTTTAATAAACCACACCCTACAAGCTGACCCTTTGTCTCATGCCCCAAAATAGACAGCAAAGTGAAGTCATATAATAACAACAAATTAGATTAGTGATGCTTATGAAGAAAGAAAATGGTTTATTCAAACCAAGTGAAGGTAAGCAATTCTCCCCAAGTCAGGATGGGCAAGCACCATCTTGACAAATTTTCAGCAGGCACATACCTCCTGTTCTTGTACAATAAAATAATTCACAGAGCATAACTCACATGGCTCATTTCAAAGTGACAAATAAAAGGAGTGACACTCTAGTCACCTGGCAGCTAGCCACAGACTTGCTCCACAGAAAGGAATTTACTGAAATAATAGTCACAACAAATACTTAAATATTTTAACTTGGCAGAAGAAAACCTGACTCCATGCCACCACATTCTCAAGTTTCCTCGAGTTACAGGTTAACACATACCCACACATACACATACCCACACGCATAGAGAGAGAGAAACACTACCTGGGAAAACTAAGAGACCAGTGTCTTTATAAATTCTGCATGCTGTTTTAGTTAACAGGACTATCCTCATTGCTGGTACTACTCCACCATACAAAGTCCTCATATTCTTTAGCAAGAATATGTTGCTGGTTGCAGGCAGCAATTAATACTCCAGAAATGTCTGCTTTAGAAACGATCAACTGAATTATATTAAAGAGATATGTAACATGCCTAGAATGCAAGACTGAAAGTCCTTTAATGAATAACCAAAAAGACATCCCAAATAAAAGACAACTTAAGGCACTGTCGATCTCTAAAGCTAGGCTCCAAGACAACACAGCATTTCTAATGCTGTACGTATGTATACATGTGCATACACACATGCTACACTTTGGCAGAACTCCTATAGAGTATACAGAGTGCATTTTATACATATATATATTTCTACTAGCTAACATTCTGCACTATACTAAGGACAATGAGAGTAAATACCTTCAGTCATGCAATATTACTGCCTATCCTTACAGGGCTGGAAGAACCACCAATGATGTTATGCTTCAGCCTTTCTTGTAGTAAGAAAAAGCTGCTGTACATTTCTGCTTGCCTGTAGTTCTGATACACAGAACTTGAACATGAGACACGCTATCACTTTGGCACATGACCAAAGTACTTTAATCTGTTTAGTTGTATTGGTCCCTCATGTGCTTCAATTATCAATAGAACAGTATTTTGTAGTAGTATATTTGCAGCAGGAGTTGTCATAGAATGGTACTGTGTACATAAAAATGCAGAAGCAGGTGTGACTGGTACAGAAATCTACCACTGAAAAGCTGACATATGTACATAAGACAAACTAGCTTTAAAAGCAAGGCCTGTAAATGGTGACAAGCCAGAGAAGAAACTGCATTCTGCTCAGCCTCCAGAACGCATTAGCAGAGTGAATTTCGCCCACTTGCTTCACCATTTACGTCATAAAACAGAGGACTCAAAAATCAAAGCAGTATGAGAAGTAATACCAGCGTATAATCTGACAGTGCATCTTTTTATAGCATTCAATTCTATTTTCTGATATTTCTACTATATCAAAAATTAATCACATTGTCAGGAAAAACATTACCTGCTACTGCTTTCTTGTCCTAACTTCTCTTCTGGATTTTTGACAATGTCTTACTTGCCGAGCTAAGGACATCTCCTTATATCTAATACTGTGTGTTAAGTGTACACTCACATTAAGAATGTGAAATAGCTGGACTGCAGCGTTGTTGGGGGAGGTTTACACAGTCACAGTACTCCTCTGGCAGAACTTTTTTGATTTAAAAAAAGAGAAAAAAAGAAAAGAAAATGCCTACCTTTCCAAGTGAAGTGAAGTCAAGAACTCTATGAAACCAAAGGGGTCCAAGGCCCTCTGCTCAGAGCAGATCTACAGCACAATCCAAGAGGCAGCTGCAGCCTGCAATCCCCAGCCCCATGAGCAGCCACAGCTGATTGCCTAACCTACAAGTCACCTACCAGCTGTTGCCGGCACCAAGAACTGCTGCCCAAGATGACCTGACAACTAGAGAAGCCACATGTTGTTGTTCGGCACGGATGCGACAAGAGGGACAAGAGTGTCCTGTCATTCAGGGCACACTCCCCAGCAACACTTCTCCCTTTTACACAGCTGGAGGTGGCATATACATGGAGACCACAGGAGAGAGAAACTTGGCAGCACCGCTGCAGGTCTGCTCTGGAACACAACTGTTTTGAGAAAACAGATGTTGCGCAGGGCAGGGGAGCTGGGATCTTACTCAGATTTCTAACCTCAAGAAGAAAAGGGGAGTGATGAATATATGTTTATGAAGTTCTTTAAGCTTTAGAGTTCTTGGAATGCTTTATGTGCAAGTACTTTCAGAAGGGAGAATGAAAAACTCTGAAGTTTTTTGGTCATAGCTTCTTACCTGCAGATGAAGATAGACAGAGATGTCTGCTTATGCAGCAGGCTCAGGGCAATCTTCTACTCCAGGCATAGGTGTCAACTCTGACGATGAGGTCAGTTGCTAATAAAAAAAAGGAATTGAAACATAAGTAAACTACCTTCTTGAGGGTAAAGTCCTATTCCCTCTCCTTCCTTCAATGCTTTAGAAAAATGCGGTGTTCACCTAGCACCTATAGATATGGATGTCTAGCAACCTGCAACATACAAGTAGTACTTTGTTTTTTAAAAGTTAGTTCAAAAGAGATGTGGAATACTGCACTTATTTGCTACCTCTTATACCTGGTGTGACATTTTTCTGCTATAAATGACTGTGGTAAACAACATTTCAACAGATTTCCAAAACATTAGGAAAAACTAAGCACTGTATTAGGTAGTCACGAGCATCTACCACTGCTGAATTGTAAATATAAGTGATTATTTCACAATCTTCTTTCCCAATTTTCTCTTTAAGGAAAGTAATCCTCAAACTGGAGGTGTTCCAGACAAAAACCTCCAAGTGCTCTTGAACTGCATATCCTGACTCGCTTGCAGGAGCGAGTCATGGCCAATGCATGCGTAAGTCAAGCAAACTAGGCAAAGGGTAAAACCCCCAAACTGCTCATTAAGACAATATTAATAGCTTGGAAGGGATGCTTACTACAATGATGTTTAATAGTATCATTGTGACACACAAACACAGCCTAATACCATGTCATAGCCAAGGAGAACAGGTGAGAAGCAGTTGAACTTTCACCAAGACTTTCTGAACAATATTTTGGAGGAACATATCTATTATGCACAACACTAAATGGGAACTTTACAGTTTGACAGAAGCACAGAAAAATAGACTTAAATCAGGAAAATTTCTCCTCCAGTCTTCCAGCATCTCCTCTTCCCCTGTTGTTAGCCACTGAATTTTGTCAAGACAGACTGTTTTTCTCCTAATACCTGTCAGAGCTATATGAAAAGATTCAATAAGCACCAACTCCAGTATAAGCATGTCATAAGGGTCCAGAAAACAACAAAAACCTCTTAAAAGTGCTGGAAAGAAAGGCCTGTTGTAAAATACTAGACAACACACACTACGCATCGAAGCCATATAGGAGTAATTATTTCTTTCGTTATGGCCAAAACCTTCAAAATAGGACATTCAGGAGCTCCAGAGATCTCGGGCACATATCAAGTAGTTTTCACCCCCACCAGCTGAATACATAGCTTTCATTCACAAACCAATATTCATTCAATTCCCAAGTTGTCAGAATATGTTTTTGTGAAGTGATGTTTTGTGCTTTCCACTCTGTGGAGCAACTAACAATTAGTAATGGTTCACATAAACCTTTTACTTCAGCTCTAAAATGACCACAACTAGTTTTTGGCAAGTTTATGCCTCTCAACTGAGAAACTGTAATTTCATACAAGGAAGAAGTACTTGTCAAACATCTTTAATGTATTTACTTGCAGTCACATTAGAAAACACTGCTTTAGCTTCTGTACTCAGATTTATTCATCACATAGTCATTACTAGAGTCAAACAGTCATAGGTGATGCTGAACATTCATTTAACCCATCACATTAGGCTAAAACACCAGTGTTTGAGCCCCATTTAGTTATTAGTCCCCATATACACACGCTAGATTAAGAAAATAAATCTGGTTGTGGGATACAGATGGTGACTCAGTTAATCCAGAAACACATATGCTTGAATTTCGATGGGGGAGGGAGAGGTAGAGACGAGAGAAATATCACCTCACCCCAAACAATGACAGCAAGTTGTCTTCATCTATTGCAAACGGATCAACTGCCAAGGTACAGTAGTAAACATTTTAGTTATCATTCCTCATTAACTACTCCAGAATACTTTACACAACAGGCAAAGATAGTGGATTTTTAACCTGAGAATGGAGTAGCTGTGATGCTGACCCAGTAGTAGGCACCAGCACTTCCACTAAAACAAAGCCGCATTATCTTATTATCTTTAGGTCTATCAAAGCACTAAAGCTCTTCTCAGAACTCTTTGCAAACTGAGTGGGAAGGAGTAAGGATAAGAGCCACATTCTGTCAATAGGGACCCCTATTAAATTAGATTCTCTACATCAGCCACTTCCTCTTTGTTTTCCTCAAAGCCATATAGGCTTCCTGACAGTCTGTACACACAATAAATCCATTAATCAAGCCACTGTTGGAGGAAAAGGCTTTTTTTCCTTCCCTTCATCAATCCAGACATTTTAATGGAGATGTTTTATGTATTTTATTTTACGAAAGTCCCAAGGAAAATACTAAAGTCTTCTTTGTTCTCACACTGCAGCCTTGACCGGAGCGCCAGTTTCAGTACACACTTGTAAGAGATCCTGATATGCTAAAATGCAAAAAGAACAGGAACAGAGATTAGTCAGCCAAGCTGGGCCCCTCGGTTCAAGAAGGACAGGGAACTGCTTGAAAGAGTCCAGCGCAGAGCCACAAAGACCATTAAGGGAGTAGAACATCTCCCTTATGAGGAGAAGCTGAGGGAGCTGGGGCTCTTTAGCTTGGAGGAGACTGAGGGGTGACCTCATTAATGTTTATAAATATGTAAAGGGTGATTGTCAGGAGGATGGAGACAGGCTCTTCTCAGTGATGTCCAGTGATAGGACAAGGGG
>VZRW01011159.1:330426-372563 GCA_013398125.1 Aegotheles bennettii | reverse complement strand
TTCCTGTGTGACCTGCTCTAGGTTGTCCTGCTCTGGCAGGGGGGTTGGACTAGATGATCTTTCAAGGTCCCTTCCAACCCGTAACATTCTGTGATTCTGTGAAAGGGGTCCACCCCTATTGAATCTACTAGTAGGGATACAGTAGAAATCACTGCCTAGGCTCCCTAGCATACCGTGTCAAGAAACAAAATAACAAAAACTACCTTTTTTTTAATTAACAGAATTAGGTACAAGAGATGCATTAAAAGCCATTGCTATTCCTACAAGGCTCTGGGGAGATGCACACACCCAAATGCCAGAAGTAGGCCACAAGCAGCTGAAAGGAAGAGCTCCTTCTAAGAGATGCCACATTAAAGGACTTCCCCAGAGGCCAGACTTCTTGGCAAGGTGAACCAAGATGACTGATTTCACACAACATGCTACATAATCTGTTCAGCATCTCCAAACTGGTAAAATCTTGCAGGTGATCATGTTATTCTCAGATCATGAGGAAATAAGCACTGCACGTACAAGGAACTCTGTGGTAGGGAGGAAGCATAGAAAGAAGAATCAGATTTTCAGCTCCTGTAGATGAAAAACTCCCTTTCTTGCAGGTGAAAAGATCCCACTCTCCTGTGGGAGAAGGGAGAATTAAAACCCAACCGAAGCAGGGTCATTACTTCACCAAACTGAACAAACTTGGGAGATTGATCACTTCAGTTCTGCTTCTCTATGCCAGTGGGCACAGGAGTATGCCAGCTTCACACTGCTGCAGGGTAAAATCTGTCCATAAAGAAAATATATACACTGTTGGGCAAGCACGTAAAGAAAGAGTGAGAGTATGGTAAAGCATCCCTTTTCTTCCTACTTGAACAATACCCTCAAAGAGGCTACCAGGCTGAGAATTCAAATGGACAGAAAACATAACTGAAGACAAAGACCTCATTTTCTTTGCTTGCAACAGGTTTTTTGCAACATCAGACCATTCTTGTACTTTCAGATGTTGCTTTGAGACACAATTGGAGTCTATGTTCTCCCTGTCTATCCCAAGCAACTCTTTGTATCACACTCAGGAGCCTACCCAGCAAGGAAGAAAGGAGTTTCCTACTGATGATGGAAGAAGGGAGAACCAAAGACAATGCATCATTTGAGTATATGTGATGGCATTATCAACAAAAGAAAACTGAACAAGGTTGACATATCAGTCACTATGGAGAATATGAAAATGCAAAATGTCTGTTTTGAGGATCTGTTCCCACTGACGTTTTTCCCAAAATTTCTTTAGCTAAAAACTTTTATTACTCAATAGTCTACAGTGCAGAATGAGGACTGGGAAGAACAAGAGATTACTTCCAAACTCAGGTGATCTCTTTCAGTCACACATTTCTAAAGTAACTGTAACCCCTCCACTCACATGGAAGGAAAACGGTATGGCATGGTAACAAATCTGTTTACCTTAAATCATGTTTTATTTTTCTTCACAGTTGTTCTATAGCTTACTGGACAATAAAACCTATGTCCCAATTCATGTGAACCAAAGTAACCCTCTGTCGAAACACGAAGCAGTTTATGACACGGAAAAATACTTTAGAGAAACAGCAATAAAATGGAATGAAGTTGGCTTTTCAGAAGTCTTTTTTTTTTAATACAGGAAAGCAGCATCCTTGATTATAAGCAGGAAATCTTTATAATGAAAGCTCCTTCTGTCTTTGTTGAAGTTAAGTACCAATTAGCCATAAAGGAAAAAAATATGGAAAGAGTAATCTCAAAAGATTGAATCATCATCTCCAAGGAGACACATCTGTAGATTTAACAGTGAGAATGTTTTGGTCAGTTCTTTGGGGTGATGTGAGATACACAGTGTTAGCTTACATTTCTATCAAGGTTATGACAATTCTGAAAGACCAGAGATATCACATGGAGCCTACTGCTATAAATTATTATATTAGCCTTGAGGTCACAATCTAATAGCCAAATCACAATCTCATTCAAAGTACAGGTGAATTTGTAAATGCCTTGAGGTAGTGGTGAAAGGCATGTTTGTTTTGGACAGAGTAGTGAGGAAGATCAGGTGCTGTGAGCTAAGGAGGCCTTTCAACACATCTGGGTCAGATGGCCCCAATTATCTTCTCATCACTGTTAATCAAAAGTTATCCTTCAGCAGCTATATAATGACCTATGTAAAAATAAGTCTGGGATTGGTGTTTGGCTCCTAGCAAGAAAAGAGCTTCCCTGTCACAGGTAAGTTAGGGCTAGCAGCATCCTTGCTTGAAATCTCATCAAAAAGCCTGTGGGGTATGAAGGTCTGCAGGTGTGAGATCATGCCTTCTATCAAGTGTCAAAACACAATATAAGAAAGGCTGACAAGAAAATCTAGGGGTACACCATTGGAGTGGAGAAGGTAGCTCTCCCTCCTGCTAGCTCACTACTCTGTCCTTTCTGAACCCGCTGATAAACAGCATTTGCTCCCAAAGTAACAGCATGTGTAACAGCCTATTTTAGGTACTGCTCTTACCTATGGGGAGAGGACTAATCCAAATTCTAAGCAAGTCACATTATTAGAATATAAGAAGCATCGACCTATTTATGGCTTCACTGACTGTAGCCACTTGTTCACTTCTTGACTCTACAAGGTAGCCAGTCACAGCAAGATCACAAAAGCTTATTCCCTCTCTTCCCCGGAGCAACCTGACACCTCCAACAGAACTGGCAGAGGAATAAGCCAACCCCCAACTTTACTGTGTCATTCTGTCCCATGTCTGCTCATGTCTAATTTGTTTATAGGACTCAAATCCTGGCTATGTTACCAGTAGCCTGTGGTCACAACAGAGTGAGCAGCCTACATCTGAGATTCCCATGTAGCTTTGAGAATGTTTTTTTAAACCATATCCTGTGTTAGCAGGAGCAACAGCATTAACATCCCTTTGCACATCAGAAGTCGCCTCTTTGTTATTACTATTTAGCTCTTCTAGGGAAGAGAAAATAATTGGATAATGGTCTCCTCAAATCCAGCTCTAAATTAACTCCATAAACTCTTAACTCCATAAACATGGTATCCTAGTTCTTTAAGCTCCACTAAAGTGTTGAAAAGCAAGGGCTACAAAAATCATACTGACACATAAACCAGAAAGCAGAAAATGAAAATAATAAAGTAGTTTGATATAAAAAAAAGTGTCTTGACCATGACAGTAAAGAATTCTGCCTGTCAGTTTTCTCCTTCCAAGTACAAGAAGGACATTTGCTCTCCATGCGTTGCTTTCCAGCAACAGGCTTAAATTCATTTAATACCATTTTAAACATTTAGAGCTCCAGTTATTGAGAAAAGGGAATGAAAAACCCTTGAAGTGGTTTATTTTCTTATTGTTTAATCAACATATCCAAGAGAGCCCCAGCACAAGCTAAGAGGACATCATCATGTAAAGTAGAATACTTACAGGTAGGGCACATTTTCTTTACCTCCAAGCTACTAACATTTTACTTGGCTCAACACCTATCATTGAAGCCCACTGTAACAACTAATCCAAGATCAAAAGGACACACTGATACAGAGCCAAAAAGACTCATCCTCAGCCTGCGTGTGTACTTTTACTCCCTCATCTCCTCACACATTCTGTGCAACTCCATTTGAAAGAATACCAGAGTAATAGCAAAGAAACTGGTAGTTTTCCCTTTGTCAGCAGGTTTTCTCTTAAGACAGCAGGCATTGCAATGTTACATTTATTGACAGGAGGCATCCTTTTGTCTGCTTCCTTTGGCAGCCTTAGAATTGTGAAGGTTCCTGCAGACTGCTGATCAGAGACCTCTGCTAGAAAAGAGTCTTAGCTATACAGCTGTAGTTCGATGCTCACTTCACGAGGCAATTACCCAACACAGCAACAGAGAAGAAGTGAAGTCATAGCAACAATTTACTTTGTTGTTGAAAATTTCTTTTTTGCTGATAGTCATTTTTGCTCACGATCAACCAAAGTCTGCTCTGTGGACTTAAATACAATGAGCAACTCCATAACTTTACATGCCTACCTTATAATTTGAAAGAAACTATAGTTTCATCCTTGAGTGTTAATTCTTCAAACAGCATCAAACTCTTGCCTTGCCTATATATGACTAAATATTTTGCACAGATTCTCAGAAAAGCATGTATGAGAAAGCCTATTTAAAGAAAAAGAGAAAGAAACTGAGGTAATCCAGTCATGTGGTATCTAGCAGAAATCAGGATTAGGTCTGTGTATCCACATACCCACTGACCTGCCTGTGTTGTGCAGGCAACCAGAAAGCACGTTGAGTTAGCTCCTATTATTAATCCTAGCAGTTAGAACCATAGGAAGGCATTTTAAAAGAACAATTCAATGTAAAACATGTGCATTAACCATGCACATTTCAAAAAGTATAGTTGGACAAGTCATCCAGGTATTTAAGGCAACATAAAAATGGTAGTACATTGGTAGTATATAAAAATGGTACCACAATGACGTGGTATTTGCTTTAATTTACTTCCTTAAGGCTAAATCTAGTTGACAGTAATTAAAAACAAAACCTGAATGAGATTGTTTTACTTGTATTAGTGAAGTTGAGGGCATGCATGCATGTAAAAATAGTGAAGAATAAAACCAGATTTCTCTTCCTTAGTCACCGAGTATGTGTCCCAGCCAGTGTAAGGACTGAAAGTAGTGGCAAAGCAGCAGTTTAGCATCTAGCCTGTTTACAATACAGACAGAATCCAAGAGTCCCCTTCAGCTCCCTCAGTCGATATTACAATTCTCAAGGAAACTATTCTTCACGTTTTAGGCACTGCCAATTTCTATTTCCACATCACAGCAATTTATAGTCAGTTCTGGAGAGGCTGTTCTATTTTTAAAAAATCCTGAAAAACTGCTATCAAAGGCTGCTCTTTTCTGCTTTCATAAGTTTACACAGCATCACTCTGTATGATGATTTAGCCTGTTTTTGTATGAGCATTGAGGTAAGTAAATTTACAGAACCCACGTCAAGAACAGAAAACAATTAAGATCTCAGAATTAAACAGTCACTGCAGTTTATTTGTAAATTCCACTTGGTTCAGTTTAGGCTTAACCCAAACCAACAAAAAAAAAAATCCAGTTTCAAGTCAGTTTTGTTTTCAACATTAGCAGGAGCATTAGATACTGGTCTGCATTTCCAACTAACCATTTTGATACAAGAAAGTTCTCATCCAAAACTGGTTTCCTAGAGGGTTTAAAGGTTACCTTCAATTACCCCTCCTTGGCAAAGAGGGTTATAGCCACTCCTAATAACCCGATTCCAGCCACCTTAGAATTGCACAGGACAAAGTGAAGCACTTCAGTAGACACTGCTCAGTAGTGGGAAAAGCAGGAGAGAGACAAACCCTGCACCTTTTCTGAAGGTCTGCAGTTATTTCTTTTGCAATTTCAATCTTGCATGCAGTGCACTACACGGCCTTCCCATTTGATTCCAGAAACACATCATCTCCCTATTTCAAATGCAACCAATTCCATTGATGCTTTAAAGCAGAAGTTAGCTCTGCAGCCAAAAATTGTACTGTTATCCCTACCCGCTCCATTTCTTCCCGTCCCACATGGTAGTACTCAATTTATAGTGAACTGGGTCAGGAATCAAATTCAGATTTATAACAGCCAAAAAGCTCACAAAATAACAGTCCAGCAAAACACAGAAGCCAATGAACCCACAGCACAAGCTATTTTGTATGGCTCACCATTACTAAGAGGATAAAAAGAGCCAGTGAATTCGTCCCCACGAAAGGGAGGAATTGTTCATCTGCAAGGAAAGGACTACACTGAGACAAAAATTTCCAGGCTTGTAAAACACCAAAAATCCCACTTCTTGGCTGTGTCTTTTGAATACAAGGCAAAGTTGAAGTGCTCAAGGGCAAAAGAGAATTTGTATGTTATCACTAATGTGTCACAGGTCTTTATTTCAAAAAAACGTTTTGAAAAAAAGCCTCACTAGTTTTGCTTTCTTATGCTGATGCACAAAAAAAAATATGTCAAACACATCATTTTGTTACATACGTTGGAACATACTCAAAGTAATTCAATTTCAGTATAAGAATAATGCAGCAAGTTTGTTAAGTAGCAGTCTCTTTTGGGTGCCTGCAAATAGTCAGCTTCTATAAAACAAATTTCAAATGTCTCTAACTGAAAGCACACAGAGGATTATAATAGGTAAAATACCAAAGTGTACAGCTGTTACGCATTTCATGGTTGCAAAAACAGTCACAGATGGCACCTGCAGAGAGCCAAGCTGGGCCTGGAAGCTTGCAGATTTCTAGCTCCCTCCACATGCATTTGTTCTTGGTGAAAACGAGCATCCTCCATCAGACCTTCAGCTAACATCTGTATGTCCTCTATCATATCCCCCCACCCCAAGTATCTGAGGAAATGCTACTATGGGATTACAACACACAGTTTCTTAATTGTTAATAATCAAAAGAGTAAACACTTTATAACAGCTACTGCTATTATATAATCATGTATTTCTTTGGAGCTTTAATTTCTTACTTCATTGTGTAGTCAATAAAAGGCAAAGTAACCTTGTTCTTTCCTTGCAATTAGCAATGACTCAGTGGAAGACAAACAGAAAACTGACTTTTGCCTGTTCTGCTGCACTCCTTTGAAAGAAGTTTCATGAACCCTCTGGAAGCAATCCTTCCAGCTGAATGAACTTCAAGTATGAATGGACCTTCCATGGGTGTAAGTGTAAGACAAATGTGAGAGATGAGGAAAAACTCACTTCTCTTTCACAAGCCATTACTTCCATCTCAAATAGCAGTAAGTAGAGCCATAGCATTTGTCTCAGTAAAGACATTAGCTTCAGGGAAACCTTATAGAAAGCAAGACTTCCTCAATAGTTTCAGAAGTAATTACAATCTCTCTTTAGACATTTACTGGTAGTTAGTGACCACCTGCTAGAATCAGGGCCTGACTAAGCACCAGCTACCAGAAAATGCCCAAGAGCTAATTGATGCCATTAAATTCTTTAAAATTTATTTATCTAATTGAATAAAGGTAAATAGCGAGTTTTTGCTTTCTGTACTACAAAACATGTTGCAAATGACACAACTTATAAGTCAACATTTAAAAGGCCACTAGTGACCAAGAAGAAAGCAACATTTTACAGTCCAAGATTACACTAGGTTTACAATTAATGAACCACAGAAACATTTTGGTTGGAAAAGATCTTCAAGATCATCAAGTCCCACAATTAACCTAGCACACTGCCAAGTCCACCACTAAACCATGTCCCTAAGTGCCACATCTACACATCTTTTAAATATCTCCAGGGATGGTGACTCCACTATTTCCCTGGGGAGCCTGTGCCAGGGCCTGACAACCTGTCAGTAAAGAAATTTTTCCCAACATCTAATCTAAATCTCCCTTGGCACAACTTGAGGCCATTTCCTCTCGTCCTATCACTTGTTACTTGGGAGAAGAGACCAACACCCACCTCGCTACAACCTCCTTTCAGGTAGTTGTAGAGAGTGATAAGGTCTCCCCTCAGCTTCCTTTTCACCAGGCTGAACAACCCAGCTCCCTCAGCTGCTTCTCGTAGCCTTTGTGCTCTAGACCCTTCACCAGTTTTCATTGCCCTTCTCTGGACATGCCCCAGCACCTTAATGTCCTTCATGTAGTGAGGGGCCCAAAACTGAACACAGTATTTGAGTTGCAGCCTCACCAGTTATGAGTACAGGGGGACGATCGCTGCTGGCCACACTACTGCTGATAGAAGCCAGGATGCTGTTGGCTTTCTTGGCTACCTGGACACACTGCTGGCTCATATTCACCTGGCTGTCGACCAACATCCCCAGGTCCTTTTCTGTTGGGCAGCTTTCCAGCCACTCTTCCCCAGGCTTGCAGCATTGCATGGGGTTGTTGTGACCCAAGTGCAGGATCCAGCACTTGGCCTTGTTGAACCTCATCCCACTGGCCTCTGCCCACCAACCCAGCTTGTCCAGATTCCTCTGCAGAGCCTTCCTACCCTCAGGCAGATGAACACTCCTGCCCAACTTGGTGTTGTCTGCAAACTTACTGGGGGTGCACCTGAACCCCTCATCCATTTATCCATTGATAAAGATATTAAACAGAACTCGTCCAAAACACTGAACCCTGGGGAACACCACTACTGACTGGCCATCAGCTAGATTTACCTCCATTCATCACAACTCTTTGGGCCCAGCCTTCCAGCCAGTTTTTTACCCAGTGAAGCATATCTGGGATTTAGTTCCTAGCTCACAACACCAGGACGACTGTCTTTAAATCACCTAGGATGACAATTACATCTTAAACTCAGGGGGAAAAAATACCCAACCAAACAAAACAACACAGGGCTAATTTTAAAGATTCCAACTCAAAAGAACAGAAAAATCAGATGTGCTTAATAATTGACTAGAGAAAATGTCAGGCTGCTCATCTCAGAAAGACAAAAAAGAGAAATTTCAAGATATTCTGACTACAGTGGATGGGGAAGAATCCAACTCTGAACGCATTTCTGTGAACTAAACAAACTCTAAATGTACATAGATAGCATTAATTTAAGCAGAAGTTTAATATGGACCACAAGTTGCTACATTTTTTGTAAGTATCAAATCACTATGAAAAAATAAAACCAAACCTGGCAGATTATTAGCTCACTGCTTCTGCTCTCCTCTAAGAGAGGTTTTACAGTTCAGTTTATGGTATAGGCTGGTGGTGTCACTTTTAAATCAATGTCTTCACATCTCAAACCACTACAGTTGTTAAATTCAAGTACTTAATTTTGGCTATAACGAAAATGCTAAAAGCAAGTTTTCTTACACAAACATGACCTTAACCATTCAGTATTTGAATTCTCTCCGAAAAGGGCAAAATCAAAGGATATACACTTTTGGATAAATGCAATGGGAAAAGCTGTTTTTATAAATGACTGCTCAAGCTTGCCATGTCAAAAAGAAAAAAAGGAACCACACAAAAAGGTATGTTGCAGAAGACAATGGGTTGGTCAGAAAGCATGCTATGCTGTATAGCAAAGTGAAAATAAATGTAATAAAGCTTAGGCCAGCCAGACTTCCCAGGCATTGAACAGTGGAAAGATAGACAACTGTTCTCATATCTCCAAGGCTCTGTCTTCATGAGAACTTCACGAAGTCAGGAAGCCCTTTATTTAGATTTTTACTAATTAGCCAATGAAGTCCTTACATTAACTCCAGAGTCAGCCCAAAAGCAGAATGGCAAGGCACCACTTAGATTCAGAGGCTTTTCCTTACAGATGAACAACCATCTACTACTTCTTAATTTCCTTTTTTTTTTTGGTAGAGGACTGTCAGACTCACTACTTAAAATTAAGTGCTCAACATAGGCCAGAGGAAATGGAAAGTTTTCTTCCAAGTTCAAAAGCTGGATTCAGATCCTGCTGCCATTAGCAGAACAAACAAAAAAAGATCAAGATAAAGAGAAAAGCAGCAATAAAGCCTATCACATCTGTTATGTTGCTTTCAGACTTCTTTGGCAAAGTCTCTCTTGATTTAGAGCACTGGCCAGCAACCCCTTCCAGATTCCCTTTGAAAAGGTCCCATGAGCTGTAATGACATGTAGGAGGTGCACACGCACTACAGCTCTTAATCAAATTCTGCAGTTCAAAGCCAGAAACCTGCAAATACTCATGAGGCAAGAATGCTGTAAATATGTACTGCAACGTTAAATGTGCCAATGTGTAAAATACCAGCACATGGAAAATTTTATTCTTTCACCACAACAACACGTTTCATGGAACTCGTGAGTCTTCCATGGGTGTTGGCCACTTCCCAGGGGAAGAGTGAAGATCCCTAGGGGATAAAAGAAGCAGTTCCAAACACCCCCCTGAATATGCACTGGGATCTGAAAATCCTCACCAGCTTCAGAGTATTGCTCCGTCATCAGAGACCTGAACCTAAGTGGACAAAAAAAATATGCTGTCCAGATCTACTGAAACATGGAAATAAGTCTGTTTGATGAAAGACACATTAAGAGTTGACAAAGTAGCAACTCATCAAAACAAAGCTCTTTTTTCAACTACATCTAGACACTGTTTAGTAAATTTCTCTCTCCTCCTCCCCAAACCTAGTTATTTGTTTGCAAAACTGTAAACATTTTTGACAAGGTATTACAAATCTAACTCCTCCTCAGTCAGCATACAGCTGGGAGGAAGAGATGGGAAGAAAAATATAACTTGTATCCCAAGATTTGGAGATGTTTTTGGTCCAGATCCCGTGCACATTACACTAATTCTGATTAGCCCTCACTTGCAATTTCCAGGATTTCAATGAAGGCCAAGAAACAATTAAGGCCTTAGGATAGCTTCTTCCTTAAGGACAAATGCAACCCATCCAGCTATAAAACATTCAAATAGTCAATGGCAATGTGTGTGTATTTCCAAAACCAACATTCCCAAACAATGAAACTGTTTTTGAAATGGCTAATATTAGAGACAAAAGAGACTGAAAAAGATGTTTTTACCTTCTTTGAGAACAACAGAGCCTATAGGGAGAGTTAAAAGGCTTTTAGAACATAAGATGCACACCTTGTTTCTAGAAAAAGAGATATAATTTCAACCCACTTAAAAATACTATCTTGCTATTACATCCAAACAGTAGCACTACGTGTATACAAGATGCTCATGACAGAAATAACCAAACTATGTGTGGAAGACTTCTGTAGCAAGAAAACTCTTAATCACAAGCCTGCAGTACAGTCCTAGCTCTGCAAATTATTTGAGAAAAATGTATATTTGTCTCCTTTATTTGTCATACGATTTAATGAAAGGATCTTAAGAGACCAAGTAGAAACAGAAGAAATTACTTGAATGAAAAGGTACCCAGATCTGAGCTACCCCATGACAGGATGGCTCTCCCACAACTGCCAGCTCAAATACTGCATTATAAACAAGATGCAGACCAGCATTTGGTACTGCAAAACCTTGGAAATAGACCACTAGTAAATATACAACTTCCCTCTCATGTCCTCCACCAGAATCAGACACACACAGCTCCAGTTATAAGCAGCTTGGTAAGCATTTAACGCCTGGGCTTACCACTACTGCAAAGTCTTTGGAGGTCTTCAAATTCAACAGTGAGACAAGGTTCTTACCTGCATGCTGCCTTACAAACCAAGCAGTCGATTACTTCACTCAGTAAACCTCACTGCAAACAGATTTAACCCAGCAGATTTCAACATGAAGAGAAGATAAAGATATATCTATCAGCTGGGAAATGTTTTATCTGGCTTTACTAGTTTAAATAGAGTCAATATCTTCCTTCAAAATGCTCCAGGCATTTTTGGCTAATATCTGCAGCATTAATGATCCAATTCATTGTTGCCTTGCTCACCCGTTACTCAAAACACTAATCCCTATCTCGTTGCACTTGATTTTTCTCTTCTCTCTCAGAAAGGAGCATTTGATATTGTGTGTGCATGGTCACCATGCCATACAAGATGCTGGTCTTGCTCCAACTGCAGGTGATGGGAACTTGACAGGAGAAGAATTTAGATGAGGTCAAAAATATAGTTCCTGCTCAAGGTAATATGCAACTGAACACAGTACTGGTGTTTCCGCCAGCACTGGGCTGAAGCCAGAGTATTTCATCTATCCCTGCCCTAAAGGTTTCAAAACAAAAGTTAAAGGAAGAGCTCTATCTTAAACACTTACTGCTTATTTTTTCCAATAACAACACAAGAAAAGCTAGCTATAGGTCAGATCACATATTCAGCTGACCTACTATGCCATCTCACACAGTGGTCAGAGTAAGGCTCCCAACTGCATGTAGACACTGCGGTAACAGTTTAACAGCTTAACCACAAGCAGTTTCACAGTGGAACTGTGGTATGAATTATATGAACACTGGACAAGATTTTTTTGGACTTCTTTCATTAAGGCGACAGATTAGAAAGTGTTACAGGCTCACATGCAAAGACTTAACCTAAAGACATTTGAAGTTTCCAAATGACTTTAACTTGCTATCCATCAAGACAAACACCACGCTTAAGAAGGTAGAACATAAATAAGCATAACCAGTGGTTACCAGTCTTGGCCCTCTATAAGTATGAGGTTAAATATACTATCATAAGGCAAGCAAAGAAGTTCATACTAAAGTATTTTAACTGGAATGAGAATGGGTTAAGAACCTGCACAAAGTTACCAGAGCTCAGCACACTCCTATTAGGCTGTTAAGCTATTGCAACTCAGTGTGCCACAGTCCTCAGTCTCTCAAGTCTCTTTTGAGATGTTAAGAGATAATATAATAAGAAATGTACTTCACACCTTTATTCCAATAAGATTATTTCTTTGATTGAAGGATACTTCACCACCTCTACCCCTTCTTCTTATAATACCATTCCCCTACCCCACTGTCAGTAGGCCTTTACCTGTAATTCAGATTCACTTCTTCCAAGGTTAAAGTAGTTTATAATGCTGCAAGAGCAACAAGGAGCAGTGAGTGGTGTTGACAGCATTTCCAAAGAAATCTGTAGTAGTGTACCACATGTTAGAGGAGGTGCTTTTATTCCACCTCCACACTGTTCTTTTCATCATTTAAAGAGATCACTTGATCACAATGTTTTGCTATACTTTTAAATACTCCCCTATTTCTAGTTTCTGATCTTCTGCAGCTGTCAGCTGAACAAAAAAAAAGACACATTCACACATGAAGGTTTTCACATTTACTGAAGACATACTGAACATGAGTTTGTCCAGTTTCTTCTTCCCTATACTAACTCCCACAGTGACAGAAGACAATTCTACCTCAAAAGAGACAGCACAAAGCACTAATTATCCCATTGACAGCATCCATCTCCAAAATGAGCAGGGAGTTATAACGCCCACAAAGAGCCTCAATAATGTCCTTAAGTAGGCAATATTTCACATTCTAGGTCCTTGTGGAAATGCCATATAGGTACCCAAAATTCCAGTGGGAAGAAAGAGTACAGATATCCCCAGAGGGTCTGCATTTGTTTTTCTATCATGTGTTTTCTTGTTGCCCCATCGTGAAAAATCTATACTGCTTCCCCTTTAAATAAATGCTTTGGCAAAAAAAAAAGCTACAACTCTGTTAATAATATTAAGGATTAAGTATTATGTTAAGAATGCACTAACTTATTTGACTTAGCATTACCATGGCTATGGGTTAAAACTATCAAAAGTTTTAAAGCACATTTACACATTTCTAAGATCAACCAAATATTAAGTGAAAATACTACTTCACAGCTAAACAATGGGCCACTTTTCAATACATTAATGACATATTGTTTGAGTTAAAACCAACATTCAAACATCTGTACTAGCTATTGCTGTTTATAATCACTAGAAGATGTCAGAGTTCAGACAATCTCTTCAGTTGGAAAGAAGAAATACATCTTGTCCCAGTTTAACACTGGGCCAGCAATTAAATCAGTGACAGATGCTCTCTATTGCCCCTCTCCCTTCCCAGAAAGGGAAAGGAAAGAGAGTAAGGGATAGAGACTTCTGGGTTGGAAACTAAACTACACAGCTTTAATGACACAGTAATGATAAATAATGAGATATCAAAAATATATACAAAACCAGTATCGTGCTTCACCCCCCCAATAACACTCATGACACTCCCGAGGCTGCAGGACAGCCCTGGGAATGTCCAGGACTGGGCTTCTGGAATCAGAGGCAGACAGGAGGCAGATGCAGAGATGCACTGAGTCAGGGATGCAAGGATCAGGATCGAAAGGCAGACAAATGGATGGAGTCTTCCCAGGATGCCAGCCATGGACAAAAGAGCTTGACCTGCAAGATCCCTTACACTTATACCGAGTATGACACGTATGGGATGGAACACTTGGTTTGGTCAATTTTGGTCACCTGTCCGGTCCACTCCTCCTTGTAGGAGGGTCACAGGTGTGACCCCTTTGCTCCCTTTTGTTTCTGGAGCACAAGATGTTTAGCAGAACCAAGCAGTGGTCTCGGTTCTGCACACCATTCTCCAGCAGTAATTAGAAACATCGAGTGTCACAAGTCCTAGAGACAGACACTGACTGAAACGCATGCTGTGAATTTCAGCAAGGGCAGTTACTTAGAGACTTCACTGAAAAGTGAAATAACTAAAAGAAAATTGGTCCTGTCCTGGCTCAGACCAGGACACATCTATAGCAATGAAAATTTTATTCAGGTCCACAAGAGAGAAAAGTATGAACCTATAGCTCTTTTTATAATGTAATACCAATTGCATATGATACTAAATTCAGCTGCAGTGATTAAGCATTCTCTTTGCATAGAGAAGCACAAAATTAGATTGATTTTTCACCTGATTGACTACAGCTAAACAATTCTGTATTGCCCATGTTAAGACTTCTCTGCATTTCCAATGCCAGTTTCAGTTAAACTACTGGTAATTAGATAATTTACGGACCAAAGTTCTAAAATCCATCCACAAGGGCAGCAACACTTTAATAATCTTCACTTGCCAAGTGGATACTCTGTGCTAAAGAAAGCATGTGTAACACTGCTGGGCAGAAGCACTTTTAACTTGCAACCAAAGTGTATCATTTGACTTAAAAGATGTATTTTGCTCCCCAAATCTACCAGTTTAGGTCAGTATTAGTTTACTTTGCCAGATTTCTTTCAGGAACACTGTAGCTCATTGTTCTTTGTGTTAGTCCAGATCTGCGAGGCAGGCAATGACTGCAAGAAGAAATGTAAAGGCCAGGTACATAGTTTTCAAATAATTCTGCACATACGATATGATTATCACAGGAAAGCTAACAATTTTCACAAAAGTGCTAGAAAGACTTTTGTTGGCAAAAGTCAGCAAAGTATTCAGTAAGATTTAAAAAACTTTCACAGGAGGCATTCAGAAATTACATGAGGGGAAAAACAACAACAAAGTAATGCAAGTCCATTGGCTTTCAAACCTGTGCTACACAGAAACCAGACGTGACCGCATTCACTGCTTTGCACTCTTATCAGCATTTTCAGGAGCAAGTCTTCCCTTACCACAAGTAATAGACTACTAGAATTGATAGAAAAATCTAATAGCTGGCACACAGCTTTACAATGCTGTGCACAAAAACCTCTAAACTTAAAAGATTGTGTAGCATGTGGAGAGCATGCTAATTCAGAAATTAAGATATCTCCTCACCCCACTATGCTGGTAGTATTTGCAGAGGGCAGAAACTAGCTTTTCTTCAAGTATTCCCCAGGAACACGCAGGAGCCCAGCAGCACTGGGCACCCCCAGTGACACCATGGAAGAAGTGATGCACTCCCGGTTAGAGCAGGAGTTCACCTAGACAGCAAAGTATTATACAACCTGGAACAACCTTCCAGGTGATAGAAAGAAAAGATGTTTTTGAAATCCAGGTCTTCAGCAAAACACCTCAGAAGTCCCACCCTCCCCATGCATTGGATGCATGCTCATACTCGCTGTGCCTTCTCTATGAGAAGGCTGTCTGCAGCCTCCCAGCCAACAGCAGTGAAACATTACTCTTTTGCTTAAAAAGAAAAACTTTCAGAAGAGCAATAAAAATTGTCCAGCTACCTTAGAAGAGGTAGCTAAATTTTTTAAGGCTATGTCCAACAGTGATGAGGATTAGGAGCGACAAGAGTTATCTATATTCAGTGTGTGTCAGAGGAAACAAAATCAAACTCTACCAGTGTTAATATGCCCAGGCACCCTTATGATTCACTTTAATTTCTCAGATACATTTTAGAAAGGATATTCCTTTTCATTTTTTATTTGAAAATATAAATCTTATTTCTCTACTCTGTATTCCAGTCATTTTTGTCCTTCTTTCCCTTGAGATTAACTTCATGTAGGAAAGCACATACCTTGCATAGAACATAATACCCTGTATGAGAACAATTACAAGATTTCACAAAAAGTCATCAGGCATCATCATGCAGTTATATTTTTGTTACACAGAATATTTTCAGGATGGAAGTAAGATAGGACAAAAACATTGGTTCCATCACCTCCAAACGAACTCTTTATAATCAAGGAAAAAAAAAGTTATACAGGTGTGATACATTTCACCAAGTTATATTCACAAAAAAAGGCAAAACAAAAATCCCACAAAATCACTTCCTTAATGTTGGACTTGTGGAGATAAAATTAAAAAATGCATTTTCAGAGTGAAGCCTAAAAAAAGCTACTAAAGCTGCAGTGTTCGTAAGAACTGTTAATATGTTGTTACGTAATTGTCAATAAATAAGTTTTTGAAATGCATTAAAATCAGAATCAGCGTTCTCTTGGCAGTTTGCCATTAACAGATCAACAATTATTTCGTTTTTGCAGTAGCACTGCCAGCACAGGGAGCTGATAGCACTCCAACTGAAAAGTTAACTCTGTTTTCAAGCCCGTTTCCTACCCAACATTAATTGAAATTGGTTTACATTACTTGACTAAATGCAATAAAGTAACACTGCTGTCACTTGACTATAAGAGTACATTCATCTATTGGTGATTATTATTATCCATAGCTGAAATATAATTTATATATATGCACAAAAATTCCACAACATTGTAGCACCTTACGTCCTAGAAAAGCCCTTGATCATAGCAGCAGGCTTGCCATAAATGAAATCCAAGGCATAGATGGCAGCCTCACTGTCTCCCACAGCATCCTCGTAGATAAGCTGATAAAGTATGGGTTTGGGGATCAGGTAGTGAGGTGGATCAAGAACTGGTTAAAGGGAAGAAGTCAGAGAGTTGTAGTCAATGGGACAGAATCTAGTTGGAGGACTGTGACTAGTGGAGTCCCTCAGGGGTCGGTACTGGGACCGGTGTTCAATATCTTCATCAACGACCTGGATGAGGGTACAGAATGTATCCTCAGCAAGTTTGCTGATGACACCAAACTGGGAGGAGTGGCTGACACACCAGAAGGTTGTGCTGCCATTCAAAGAGACCTTGATAGGCTGGAGAGTTGGGCGGGGAGAAACTTAATGAAATTCAACAAGGGCAAGTGCAGAGTTTTGCATCTGGGGAAGAACAACACCATGCACCAGTACAGGCTGGGGGCTGACCTGCTGGAGAGCAGTGTAGGAGAAAGGGACCTGGGGGTCCTGGTGGACAGGAGGATGACCATGAGCCAGCAATGTGCCCTTGTGGCCAAGAAGGCCAATGGCATCCTGGGGTGCATTAGAAAGGGGGTGGTTAGTAGGTCAAGAGAGGTTCTCCTCCCCCTCTATTCTGCCTTGGTGAGGCCACATCTGGAGTATTGTGTCCAGTTCTGGGCCCCACAGTTCAAGAAGGACAGGGAACTGCTTGAGAGAGTCCAGCGCAGAGCCACAAAGATGATTAAGGGAATGGAACATCTCCCTTATGAGGAGAGGCTGAGGGAGCTGGGGCTCTTTAGCTTGGAGAAAAGGAGGCTGGGGGGTGACCTCATCCATGTTTACAAATATGTAAAGGGTGAGTGTCAGGATGATGGAGCCAAGCTTTTGTCAGTAATGACTAATGATAGGACAAGGGGCAATGGTTTTAAACTGGAGCATAGGAGGTTCCATGTAAATATCAGGAAAAACTTTTTCACTGTGAGAGTGACAGAGCACTGGAACAGGCTGCCCAGAGAGGTTGTGGAGTCTCCTTCACTGGAGACATTCAAAACCTGCCTGGATGCGTTCCTGTGTGATGTACTCTAGATGACCCTGCTCTGGCAGGGGGGTTGGACTAGATGATCCTTCGAGGTCCCTTCCAACCCCTTAGATTCTGTGATTCTGTGAAATCTGAAGAGATTCACCATCATTTCCTTTTGCACGTATTTGCTTTCATTGCATCGTTTAGAATAAAGTTCACTCACCAAAATAAAGTATCCCTAGAAGAAATAGAAAGTTCCTCATATACATAGACCACCACTTATTCTCATTTAAAAATCACAGCAATAATGCATACCTACAAAAAGCCTCACCTAAAAACAACCTGAGAACCTTGTAATGTTCTGGAGAAGGTCACAGAAACTGGAAGATACAGGTAAGTGCTGCTATTCTTTTACTGGAGAGGTCAACACCGACCAAGCTGGAGAAGGTAACTGAAGTGTTTGTCACCAAATACACCTTAGCCCTCCTAAGAATCTGGACACAGATTTCTATGACTACTGAAACTGCACACCAGCTCATTCTTAACTTACAGGGTTGCCATTCACAGCCAGCAATGCGAGCCTTCAAGACCATACAAATCACGTGTCTTTGACAAGCATGCATATTCCTCTCCACAGCTAATCCATTCTGGAATATCTGCTGGGAAACACTAAGGTCAGTTGCAGACAAAACAAAATAAAGAACAAATCATTAAATCTAAACCATGTGCAAAATGCTGGGCAGCATGTAGAGGTGCAGTATGTCCTTCTAAACAAAATGCTGGCCGCCCCAAAGCCACAGAAGGTGTGCCTGTCTATATGCCATAGCCAAACGTCTCATTGGATAAACTGCAAATTAGGAGCATAGCACGGTCATTTTCAAGGCAATTTTCAAATTTGATTGCAGGGCCAAGATCTGTTCAGCATCACTCACCCTATTTTAGTTGCTGCTGTAGGAAGGGGGAAGATGAAATATTTTATTTCTATTTGCAGCAGAAAGAAGAAATCCATGCGCAATCCAGCTTCAGTGCTTACGTCAGATACACAGCAAATCTGTCATCCCTTGAAAGCACAGCATCAACATCACTGGCCCTTGCTCTGCTGCACCATGTGAAAGCAAATATGAAGCACCCCATAAGGCAAGTTACAGTGCAGCTAAAGAAGGGAAAACCCGAGGTCTGTATGCCCTATGAAGGAGAAGAACAGACTGAGCAGTAACTTGACATCAATATTAAGCTCTAAAAATATTTCATATTGAAAAGCGTAATAGGACACAATACCTCAAAATAGCTATTAGGGCACCAAAAAGAAATATCATTTGGAGTATAGAGGTCGATTCTACTAGCCAACCACATTAATGAAATGTCCAAAATAAATCTGGAACTACAAACACAGAAGCATACATTGTCATGAAGGGGTGCAGGGGAAATCCATCAGTTTAAGAAGTATGCTCATAAACCACATTTACTATTCTAAGGACTTTAGAATTGGCTTCTTATGCATATTAGTTGAAAACCCAACCAAAAGTTATTTTCTTAGCATGGTTTATGGTCTACATAAGTCTCAGAAACATAAGATTTAGAGTTAAGTCACCAAGACAAAAGCAGTTTTTTAAACCAAGGTGTCGCTGTCTTCAATGAGAGGAGCTTTTCATCTCTTCAAGATGAGTTAGAAGCCACCATCTTCTTCTGAAAGCAAATATACCTGCAGATCTGCCACTACTGACATTTGAATGTGTTCAAGAGAAACACAAGAGGCACGAAAGAGCTTTTTATTTTTGTCTGCTTTCACTTACAGCATAGTACATGAAATCATCATACAAAGTAAAATCAGTTACAGCCAAGTACAGGCACCTGTCTATTACAAGGATAGAATGGCCAAATGTTTATGACCCAGAGCAGCTTGCGTGCTTTCCTTTGCATTCAGCTGTGTTACAATACAAGACTAGGAGATGCTGCCAGTTTTTTTCTGGGCTTGTGATTCTTAACAAACTATGATTCTGAGGAAAATGTATATTCCTAGCACTAATGAGGTTATTTAATCCATTAAAAGCCATTTGACCAGGACAGAGTATGTGCTAGATAATGGATCAGATCACTGTCCACAGTAATTTAACTACAACACAACTCCTTGAGCCTTCTGAAAATAAGTAGTATAATGTAAGTAGTGTGACTATTGGCGAGCAAATTGTGTCCAAGGATGACGTAAATAAGAATCTTGGCTCTCAGATTCTGAATGGAGGAGATTGCTACTTATAGGTATCAACAACTGTCCAATAGCATCAGAAACCAAATTATCTTTTTTATTATGTTTATATATGTCTATGTTTATGTCTATTACCTAGCATATTACATGGAAAAGGAAAAAAGTTCAAGATTCCTGTATTTCTGAAGCTGTTTACCTGTAATCTTAGCTTTCTACGTATATTGAACAAAGCATAAATAAAATCTCTGATAAACATCACCTGTTATGCTCAAACTGCATGACCATTGTACAACATGGACAGAAAACCATTTTCGGTGAGAACAGGGTAAGATTATTCCCACTTGTGAGAGGAACAAAACCCCACAAGATTTTGAATCAGTCCATTATGATACACTTGCATCACATGAGGTTTTTACACAGTAACACTAATCTTTTCCACTGTTATTGTTTTGTTTCTCTTAAATCTGTAACCTTTGTAAGTAGAGAGAAGGCAAGTAATCATAGGAGAACTGAACACCAGGGATGAAACAAGCAGCTAAATAACCTCTTTACTCAGATAAGTAGCAGCTGAATAACTGCCTGGCTGGGCATACAAATATCCTGGCTTGGCCCCTTACGTAACACCTGCTACAAGGAGAAGTTGTGTTTGCATTTACTTGAGGTTTTCATATTTATTCATTTAATTTCATGCGCAAGACAAGAAACAATAGCAGGGGAAAAGGATTTTTGTATATTAAAGCATCTCTTCAAGTAACATTTTAAAGAAGATTAGAAACTCCACTGGGTTACTTATTGTTTCTGCATTTAGCTGCAGGTAGTATGGGAGTATTTCATGAAGTTTTCTTTTGTACGTGTACCTTCTTAAAGCTTTTAGACTTACTGACTGCTGGAACAGAGAACAAAAGTCATTGCCAAATAATCATCATGGCAACACCTTTCAAACATAAGGCAAACTTCCTAATACAAACAAACAAGATATCTTGGCTACACCTAGTTTTACAGGCAGCAAGAGAATTATGGTTATTTCTGGCTCTCTCCCCCCCCAATCCTATATCTATGTTCTAAGAGACATGAATGCCTTTTTTTGCTACCAGTTCCTGGGTTTAGATTGGCAAATTCCAACTGAATTCCAGCCACCACAGCAGGGGAAGAGTGCCCCATATTGTAGAACAAACCTGGAACCTCCTACATCAAGAGATAACGAACAAGGTCATGTTACATATTCCCAAGACAATCTCCCCTTAAACAACCCCAATATATTGTGCCTAAACAAGAAAACACACCAAAACTTGCAATTAAAAAGGGAACCCAAGCAGGAAGACAGATCTCCAGAAGACTTCAGCTCATGGCAGAAGAGCACGCCCAAATCAAACGATTCTCCCTTTTCACTCCCGATACTACTTACAGACCTCATGATCATTAAAGCAAAAAACATACTAATGAACGAACTGATACTTCTATCAGATAAAAGAAAACCTAAAATGCACAAGTCCTCAAATGCAAGAAATTTTTTCTTACATGTTTGGGAGACATCTCTGCCAAGTTAAGATCTCGGGCACTGCTTCAGGAGCTCCTTACTCATTTTTTGAAATCCAAACGGCACCTTGCTGTAGCTTATTTACGCAGCTGAACATTACATTTTTGTTTTAAAAGTAGTACTATTTACCTAGCAAAACAGTTTATCTTCTTTCAAACTGCCATATTACTGCACAAAAAACTGAAAGGAGTCCTTTGTGCAGCCTTGTTTCTGCTCACACATTCAGGACAGCCTACGTGCCAGTTGTGCTCACAGAACACATCACCTATGTGGAAGAAGGTCACCTGCCCTGACTGACTGATAACTAAATATTTTAAGCCTCAAATACCTACCAACAGAGAAGTGGACTTGAGTTTAGTCCATCTGTTTAAACCCAATCTGGCAACAGTGTTCCTGGTGAAGCTGTTCTACATGTAGAATCAGGACCCCAACATACAGAGTTAGTAGTCCTCAGGTTACACCACTACTTTGCACTACTATTCTACACCAAAGAAAGCATAAGTGAACATACTTCTGGCTACATATCTCTAATCTAATGCTGTTTCCCCATACACTCAGTATACTTTTACTGTGTCATGTTCTTTACATAGAAAAGTGAATTGTACAAGCTACAGAAATAGACAAGTGCCAATCCATAAAGAGTATTTGCTCTCCAATAGTAATTGCAGTGATTATAATGCTCCCCGAAGCAGCTCTAAGTGAAAGTGGAACACTGATAAAGTATGTCTACATTATTAGAAAAAAAAAAAGAGTTAAGTTTCACTTAACCAGCCAAAGCTTCAAGAACAGCAAAGTTATCTTCCCACACAGAGAACACTTACTGATTAACCAAAGGACTGCAAGTTTCTCCTATCAGCTCCTGTCTTGAACACGACATAGTGGTACATTTTTTCTGTTCTCCACGACCTTCCCAGCAACCCTGTTCTACTTGGAAGCAGGGAGAGCCATCAGTTCCTTTGGGGCTTCTTCCAGAGAGTTAAAAGCGTTCACCTATTTCCCGCTGGGGTTGGCATAGCCTTGCTGCAATTACAAACTCCATGCAGAACAGGCCTGGGAGCTCCATCTTGCTGGCAAAAGCATAACAACCAGAACTTAGAAAATGTTCATAATGAGGTGGTGTATTTGAGCCCCAAGGTCACTTCAAGTGCAGATGCACAATGTCTTTAGGTGTAAGCTATTGCTGCAGCTGATGCATGCGCAGCTGCATATTCCACAGCTGGTACAAGGCAAGAGAGGACACCTGCACTACTGCACAGTCAGCTAATAACAATTGTGTTTGCTTTGTAATCTGTAAAACAACATCATACCGAAGAAACCACTCCCATCAGAAAAGAAGCCATGATATCACATATCATGTGCATGACAATTCAACAATTAGATAACCTGGCATGAGATCTGAACGTTCAGATATCTGATCTGTAAGCAGTTAAAGTTAAGCATCTCTCAGAAATTAAACGTGTGAAAAAATTCTGTCTAAAATTTCTCAGTCTCCACAAAATACATGGTGCTAATACACCAACACAACTCTCGATTTTGAAAGATTTAGTGTAAGGGAACAATTTAGTCTCCCCAAAGCCAGCCAGCAGCTTAACAGTTGACAAGTGAGAGTACTAAACTTCCAGTTTCCATGGAAATGGAATTTGGATCAGTACAAACAGGGATTTCAGAATTTAAAACAAACACTCTTCATCTTAAGAGTATCTCTTCCAACATTCATTCTCCTGAGAAACAAGGGTTCAAAATGAGACACAGATGCTATATACATTAGTGATCTAGTAAATCATCTTGCCTTGTGGCTCCTCATTTTCATTTAGAGGTAGCGATCCCCTTATAAGCCATGCATGACAGCGGTCAATTTAATGGCAGCCAGATACATTTTATAAACATGACAGTATCCCAGGATTGTGCATTTGGGCAGACAGATTGGTTATTAGTTACATGATAGTAATACATATGAAATAACTGCTTCACAGCCTGACTCTGAGCCACACAGGAAAAGTCCCACCATACAACATAACCACAAGGAACAATCGGTGAAAATCTCATTTTTATCATTAATGTGGCCACCTGAACAGCACAGCAACAGAACTGAGATTTTTAAGCTTTAAAAATCCACTGTCTTTAGGTAAGAAGGGAAAGGTGTATTTTATCCCAAGTAATGCAACACTTCCGCAGCAGCCGCTGCCCAGAGCTGCAAGGGAGAATTCCAACTTGTTGATTACAACTGCAGGATGCTCACTGGCAGCTAAAACAATTTGCCAATGGTATTTATGGCTCCTGTTCCTTGTGTTTGGCAAGAGCAGAGGAAGAGCAATTTTCTGGAAGTATTTGCATTGATTTTGCAACTGATGACAACGCTCCATCTGCTCTCAGACACTCTGGTGCCTCTGCCAATTTCTTCCCCAACATAATGCTTTCTTCAAGCTTCGCCAAGGTTTCTCTAGTTCCTGAACTTTGTTCTTTTACCAGGTTTGAAGGGGCCATTTCAAGCTGCGAGCAAGAACTTGAGGTATGAACATCTAGCCCTACACTCTAACCACAGAGATGAGCAGACAAATAGATGGTAGTTCAAATGACTCCCCCTCTCTAGACTATCACCTCCAGAAGCTTGACAACATGGCTGTTAGCTTCAACAGAGCTGCCAAAGTCCCCGAAATAAAAGGGTCTTGAGGCCAGTTAGAAGAAGCAGAATTTAAAAAGAACCAAAGCCAACTCATTCTTCTAACAAAAATCCAAAAGCCCCATGGAAGATTTCAACTTGCATTTAAAATGCAGCCAAGTAAATTCCTCTCTATGGCAAACAGTGGGCTACCCCACAAAAATGAGATTCTTATCCAGCAAGCTCAATTCTACCTGCAAAACGTGCAGTGCAAATTGACCACATAGAAGGGTTCAGTTTCCACCTGTCTGCCTGACACCCTTCATGCACCAAGTTAAACATTAAAAGAACCAGCAAAAGCAAATAAAGATTTGAAAGCCTGAAATTTTTTAAGGCATTTATCAAGGCAGAAACATACACAAATGACTTCAGCAATTTGTCCAACCTTTCTACAATGATCAAGCTACCTTATGTCAGGTGTTATGACTCAAAGTATTCCTAGAAAATGCAATAGCTTCATCTTACAGCATCACACAAGTGAAAATAAGCCCCCCAAAGTCACATACGGAACTCTTTTTAAGATCAAATACCCAATCCACTATAGAAAATGGATTGCAAGGTCAGAGATTCCTGAAATAGTCACTTTATAACTTCCAGCAGCTCATAGAAGAATAAGTATTTAAACTCCTAAGGGCTGAGATAAACAGATGAGCAGACTGATGCCATTTCCTTTGAAAGTAGGCAAGTAGGTTAGTGTGAAATGGTGTCCCTAAGAAATAATCCCAACAGAATGAATACAGAGAATAAATGCTTTAATCCCTTTCGTATCAGTGTATCTGGATTAATGTACTACTAAGCTCAGCCCAGAGATAACGGGTCTGTGGTGTGCAGGTCAGATTAGATGATATAAAGGTTTCTTCTGGCATAACATCTGTCTCGAATTATCTATCCTATTTGTTGACAAGAGGAGAAAGAATTTGCCTGTAAACACAATAATCCTTTCTTCTAACAATTTGCTTCCTTCTTCTCATTTCACTGACCACTTAAATAGAAAAAAAAAATGTAAATCATGGCAAGTTAAAAACAGAGTCTCAGCCTTACTCCTCTTCTGCAATTTGTCTTTGTTGCTTATAAAACCCAGGACCACAGCGATAAACCTAGAAAAAACAATGGATTTGAAATAAGCTGCCTTCTCTTCCAGGATCCCTACAATATGCAATAAGTTCCTTCTTCAAGTTACAGGTTCTGAGACAAATTAAAAGGGAAAAAAAAATTTGATATGACCAGCTTCTGTGCATTTAGGCATTAGAGTGAGGTTTGCCTTTGTATCAAATAAAAGACCAATTCAGAAGCTACATCAAATATAGCAGCTTGTTTTGGCAACCTCGTTTTTAGATCAGATTTGGCTACTCAGCTTTAATATGCTTGTTTTTGAATTAACCATCTGTTCTGTAACACTTAGATAGACAGACCTAGTAAAGTAAGATGTCAATCCTGGGGTCTTGGGGATAGAAAACACATATTTATATGCCCACAACAGGCAAAAAATGCCCATTAAAACAACATTCAACCTTCCCAACAAAGAAGTTATATTGTTTATTCTTGTATCTAGTCTGTGGTTTCATTTTATCCAATTAGCAAGACGAACACAGGCCAATGCAGTGCATATTTTTAATCAGTTAATACAAAGAGGGAACAATTTTAAAATGCTTTATTTACAACAGCTGTAGGTCAGAGATCTTAATCTAGACCCTTTTAAGAAGATTGTCAAAAATAAAGCATGTGGTTCCATTGTAAGTTGTTGCTGTAAAGGAAACACAAAATTCTTAAGTAAAAACAGTTGGAAAGCACTCCATATGCAATGAGAGATATTTTTAAAGTATCATTGCTGTGAAAACATGGAAGCTTCTTTTTCCTCCATTCAGAAAGATGCACAAAAGCACACAAGTGTTCTGTTATTTAAGGTTACAACAAACAACAACAGGATTTATAGGTGTTGCTTGACTAATGAACTTTTAACAACCACTTTAATCAGTTGATCCCTTTAAGAGAAGTACACCATCAAAGAGCTATTTGTTTCAAAAGACTACCAACACAAGTGGCTAAAAATGGCCAAAATATACTACAGAAACATTGAACAAGCTCAGAGTTCCCAGATCTTTAAACATCCTTTGCCATCTAAAAACCCACTTCAATAACACCAGTGCATTTCATGCACATTGCCTCCAATATCACCAATACCACAGTTTGCAACTGAAATTGCTACAGTAGACTCCCCAAGATCTAGTACGTCCCACTTCCATAACACACTCAGTAACAGGGGCTTACTGATCCCAGGCAGACACTTAACTGTCCTCCAAGATCTTACAAAAGCTGGTACAACTGCCTGTACTACAGCTCTGGCCGTGAGTCTGCATATTACAGCAAGGCTGGTAGCACTGAAGTACTATGTTTACTTCAATTCTAAATGAAATTATTGCACACTACACATCCCTACAGACACAATGCCTATTACAATTAACTCCTCTATTCCCATCTGTCTTCTACAAGAAAATCTCAAAATCAAATCTAGCAACACACCAATATAGAGCAATTCAATTGTTCTCTCAACTCCTGCACACCTGCTTTCCACAACAGAGCTGATCCTACCTGCAGAAGTACTTAGCAGTGGATTAGTACACAGCCCACCTCAACTGAATATTCAAGAGTCCCATGCTCAAATTTCAATAGTTAGTCACTTCTCACTTCTTCATAATACATTGTTTTTTAGTGAATAAACTATGGACCTAAACTATGAGCCTCCAGCATGACTTAACTGCTTGTCACATTAAGTTTTACCTCTTTACCAAAATCAGGAAGCAAGATACACCAAAAATTCCTCAAGAAACCATTCTGAGACTCTGCATGGACTCCAAATCACTGTCCAGTCTTGATTTAGGAAACAAGTTATTAGGGTTGATAACTATTGATGCATATGACTAAATCAGCAGAAGATGCCAGAATATACTGCTACCTTGAGATTTCCCTTTACGAGTGCCCAGACTCATAGTGTAGGTTCTATTAAATTAACTTTTAACGTATTGATTTTTAAATAAGAAACTCAAGATTTTAAAATTCAGGTGCCTATGCCATAAGTAACTAAACACATGCTGTGATACTCAAGTATTTGCCAAACTTCCTAAGAACTGATGCTATAGTTGCTGAGTATTTTTGCACAAGTGACCATTTATTGAGTTTCCTTTGTATTCCTGCTCCTGTAAAGCTTCATCCTTCCTGCAAGATTACTTCATCTGTAAGTAAAATAGCAATTAACTTCCCCCCTTTCTCTTGATAGCATGTTCTAGCATTGTTTATCAGAAAAAAAGAAATCAGTTAATTGAAAGGAAGAAAATAAGGTTTCCACAACAAAGGTATCCCATGCAGCCTACTCAATATACATTTTATCAACTGTATAAGATTTGTGCATCAGTACTAGAACCAAAGGGGAATCCTTTCCCTCAATAAATAAAGTGAGAATAGAATATTTTGATCAAGGATTTAATTTCAAGAAAAAATTCTGGTAATGTAGCACACAGTGAAGCATACAGTATTAAATCAATTCTTTCCCCTCATCTTCACTAAAAAAAAAAAAATAAAATCTGTTCTTCTGCTCCCACTTCAAAGCTTGTAGCTGAAGTTTGATTTATCATGTTGAGCCAGGAGTAGGATGTTTCTGTAAGTCTCAGAGTTATCATCAGTGAATTACAGGCTTGTCTGCGACACAGGCTGCACAAGTCTAAACACACGAACGAACACCCACTCTACTATTCCTGTCATAAAGGAAACAGCATGTGAACAAGCAGACCTGAAATTCTGGATCTGTAATTAGGTGTATGCTTTTTCCATACGCACCTGACTTAAGCACACAAACCAACTGAGGCAGATCTTATTGCTCTTTTCCTACAGGAAAGTCTGTATTTTTCACTCCTCATTATAGGCCTCATCAGTGAATGTATAAATCAAATTTTGTCAGAAGTACCCTGAATAAAAGATTTTTTCTTAATGCATTGTGCATTACCATCTCTAATGTTCACAGTGTTTATAGCCTTTTTTCCCCATTAAATAATTCACAGGGAATTTCAATGTATTATACATCTGTGACAAGTTTCCCTAAAACACAGTTTTCTGTTGCATTCAAGTACAGAATCATTAGATTTCATATAAAATTCAGCTTCTAGAAAGCTGAGAACTTACCCTGAAGTTTAGAGACAGTCACATCAACTTGCCCTATTCCATCGCGTTAAACAAAGATTCTGCAGTAGCCAGAGATGCAGAGAAAGTCCTAAATGTTCTGTATCTATCCAGCAGAAGTGCTATAAAGGTAATAAAAAATGTTATAAAAAAATCATGTAAGAGCAAGGATTTATTTATACCAGTGGTTTAACTGCTGGAAGTATCAGCAAGGCAATCCCATTACAGTTGCTAGTGGTTGGGTGGTCTAAATACCTCTTAAAAAGAAAAAGAAAATAAACAAAATGACAGAATCCTTCAGGCTGGAAGGACCCGCAGGAGCCTAGTCTCCTGCTCAAAGCAAGGTCAAAACTCAAGTCAAGCCAGGTTGTGTTCACCAACTGGGTCTTGAAAACTGACTCAACGGATGAAGATGCTTCTCTAGAAGAAGAAAGCCTCGGATACTTTACATGTGGTCATTAGTGATGACACAGTTCAGAGATTGCTCACTCACACTAGCCCTAAGCCAGTGACAAAACCCCAGAGCCATTGAATTACTCCGGTTTTCCAAAACATTCCAAAAGCTTTCCTTAAAAGTGCAAAAAGTATCCTCTGTTATTAATGGTTAACACATCTTTAATCAAGTCACGCTCACTTACAAGTGAGTTATGGCTAAATCTATACAGGCAGAGTTGAAGTCCCAGAAGACAATGAACATTGACTCATTAAAAAAAGCAACTGTTTCTCACAGCCTGGGAACCAGTGTCTTTATGTGGAACAAGTCAACTTGAATTTCATATGTAAAGAAGTTTGCATATTAGTTTTTAATGTTAATTGTCAGGGTGTTTATCGACAGCCAGCTGAGTATGAGCCAGCAGTGTGCCCAGGTGGCCAACAGCATCCTGGCTTGTATCAGGAACAGTGTGGCCAGCAGGACTAGGGAAGTGATCGTCCCTCTGTACTCAGCACTGGTGAAGCCACAACTCAAATACTGTGTTCAGTGTTGGGCCTCTCACTACAAGGAGGACACTGAGATGCTGGAGCATGTCCAGAGAAGGGCAACAAAGCTGATGAAAGGTCTGGAGAACAAGTCTTATGAGAAGGGGCTGAGGGAACTGGGGTTGTTCAGTCTGGAGAAAAGGGGACTGAAGAGACCTTACCACTCTCTGCAAAGGAGGTTGTAGTGAGGTGGATGTTGGTCTCTTCTCTCAAGTTAGAAGTGATAGAACAAGAGGAAATCACCTCAAGTTTTTCCAGGGGAGGTTTAGATTGGATATTAGAAGAAAATTCTTCATTCAAATGGTTATCAAAGACTGAACCAGGCTGCCCAGGGAGGCGGCAGAATCATCATCCCTGGAGGTGTTTAAAGGACAGGTAGATGTGGTGCTCAGGGACATGGTTTAGCACTAGACTCTGTAGGGTTAAGTTAATGGTTGGACTCAATCATCTTAAAGGTATTTTCCAACCAAAATCATTCTACGATTCTTTCCCCCAATTCAAGATACAATACAAATCAGCTACCACAGACAGACCCAAATAAGCAAACACTCAAAAGCAAACTTACATAAGAAGTGATCCGTGTCACAATATTTGTTTGAGGATGATGGTTCCAATAGTTACACCAAATCAGTTTACCTCATTCTCTACCACCTACATTTCTGATGCTTCACATAAGCTTCAGCATTTATTGACTGAGTGTAAGAGCATCTCGCATGAATACCAACACATTTATTCTTACACATATTTTTTAACAGCATAAGCTGACAAAGTAACACTTATTTTTACAGGCCCACATAAATCTGTATTTTAAGCCTCTTTTTTTCTTTTCAAATAAAACCCCCACATCTGTTAAAGGTACACAAAGCAGCTCATGTCACATACAAATCCCAGGTACAAGAAATATAAAAATAGGTAACTTTAGACTTTTGGGAGTTACAACACTTAATGACCAAAACCTAGCAAGAAATAATTTTAAAATATAAAAAACAAAGAAACACAGCCAGCAGAGCATCTATCTTTGAGTGTGAGCCCATAACCACAAACTGCATCTCCTCTTCTCCGCCTGTTCTCAAGACCAAACCAGAAAAAGCAATACTTAAGGGGCAGGCAGCTTGGTACCACACAGTTCTCCAACAGCAGCACAGAAGGTCAGAAGCCAGGCTTCTTTCCTGAGGGCTTCCTACAGCACAGGAGGCTGCAGAGAGACCCTTATGCTCCCATCAACAAGTACTAAGGACAAGCCCTGGTTAAGGGAATCCAGTTTAGCCAGAGAAGAATGTTTCACTTGCTTCCTAAGGATGATTATTCCTCAAAGTCTCCCAGTCAATGCATGTTGTTGAAACTTATGCAAAGATTCACCATCTATCATTACAGACCCTGAAGAAAGTTCATTTTGGATTAAGGTATTAATATTCTATATCAGCAGAGTCATGAATAGAAGTCTTAAATAAAAGTAAGCATGTTAATAAAATCGTGGAAATTTTGAAATCTGGTAACTCAACCAAAAACAACAATAAAAAGAAACTTACATAAGAGGAGGCAAGTGTAGACACAAGTCACAAATTCAGACATATTCAATATCTGCCTTGGGTTCACACACTGTCAAATTGGTCTGAGCAAATAAGTACTAGCAGTGCAAACAACACTGTTATACATTTCATAGACATGCTTGGCCTTCATTTTAGTGAAATCAAGTCAAATGAACAAAACACAGAAAGAACATCTCAATACATACATAGGGTTCAGTGTGAATAATGTCTCTGAGATGAGCAGGAACCATTGCATCTCAAGAGTGTTGGAGAGTACAACGTAACCTGTCAGACACCCTGATGATGTGCTTGGCATAGCAAAACAGAATCTAGAGTTCTTCCTGTAAAACTGTTGGTAAAGAATTTCTCAAAGAATATTTTCATCAATTTGCTACTACATGGACTTTAAAAAAACAACCAAACAGTAAAAGCTTGTAGATTAGTATTGTAGATTCTTTACTTTGTGATCTGGAAAATCTTTATGAACTCTCAACATCATGAGTAAATCCATTAGAGGAATCACATAACCAAAACAGATTCTTTTTGAAAAGAGATTGAGCAATACACAGAAGTCAAAACACTCACTAAATTTGCTTCAGCTTTAATGTCTCACTTCAACACCAAGTTTCACAGAAAGAACCTATGTTGGGCTATACAGCTATTTCCATTTTTCTAATGACACTATTACAAGCACAGGATTGACTTTATCAAAACTGGTTGCAGAAGTCAGTAACACATGGACCACATCACACAGCAAGATAACAACACTGGACATACAAGATTGTTTTGAGATTCCATCGGGCCTAAAAACACTTAAGGCCTATAAAAAAAAGAAAGCTCTGCATGCTCTAACAGTATCAGAGCACTGGTCATTATAGTTTCTATCTTGTACAAAAAGCTGAAGTAGGAATCACAGGAAAAGATGCTCTAAGAGCAGTGAGTAGTTATCTACTACACAGCATGTAGTTAACAACTCTTAGATTACACTTCACATACACACTTTGCACCTGCTAGAAGCAACAAGGTAAGACAGCAATTCACCACTACCTCCAAAACCAATTAACAAGCCTGTAACGTAAATACTAACTTCTAGTTAGCACTTTGACATAGTTGTATCCACTTACAAGATGAACCTTTCCTTTGACACTTAAGGTCATTCATAAAGTACTGTTAAGTATGCCATAAGAACATAAAGTTTTAGATTACTCTTTGCCCAAGCTTCTTGCCAGCAGAGATGCTCTATTTTAGCTATACACATGCCGTTTTCCCCCTCAAGGTGCTAGGCAAGTCAGTTAACATCTTTTACAGAAGTTTCCCCTGACTTATGTGACACATAAGCCACAGCATAAAGGCACTGTTACTAGCAGTTACAGCAGCTCACAGGTGGCATCTTGTTTGACCATCACAACTTGACACTTGAGCCTTTCCACCTTCAGAATGGCACCCTGCTGTTAAGCATTTCAGAATACTGACAGAAGTCTGCACTTGTTTAAGCAAGCTCTTGTTTGCAGAGCAGGACTTCATTACAACATCATCGTGCTGGGATTGCTAACAGTCTTCCTGACTCAGGACAGGACCTACACATATCAACTGCTGGTATTAGGTCTAATTAGTCATCTAGTAGCTATACTATTTAGATTTTTGTGAAAAAAGCCACTGAGAAGTAGTGGTTGGATATGCAAAGGAAGTTTGCCATGTAATCTTGTACTATGAATGAAGTATAAGAGATAGTTCCCTTCTCAACATTAAAATCAAACCAGAGAGATTCTCATCTGCTCAGTACTTGGAATCCCAGCAAGTAAAAGAAAGGTTCAACAATACTGCAATACATCATGACATCACACTTTTTATGATCATCACAAGGGATTCAAATAATACCATCTACCAATCTAAAAGAGACTCTTTTTTTGCTTCATGAGATTAGCTTCAGATGTTGCCCATACTTCTGTTAGCTCCATTTCCTAATTGTGGGCTTAGAAGTCAACCTCTTCTTGTAGGCTCCAGAGCTGAAACAGAAGTCCTGTTGGGTTTGGGACTCCCCATGGGTCACAGTACATAGCGAGGGAAGCATTGTCTATTCACAGAAGCCACCTGCCCAGGTTGCTCTTCATTTCTAAAACAGGAAGATGATGAGGTATATCCCATCTCATGTAAAGCTGGGAAGCCATTACCCACCTTTTTCACATCAGAGAACATTTTACAGCAGGAATGTAGGGAGAACATTTTAGATATTACAGCATAATCTTCCCTCTTGTTTCATTTTGTACTCTACTATAGCAGCACTGTCTTCTGCCTACCACATGCTTTATGTCCAAGTGAGGATGAAGAAGAAGGGTATTCTTAAAAATTATGTATACATTGAATACTATCCTCATTCATACTAGTCAAGATGAAGATAATGGAGGTTAGTTAGAAATGTTGTCTTCTGAAGGAAAATACAGAGTTTGTCCAGAGATCATTATGGACTATTAAAGTAAACCATGGTCAGAAAGCATATAGATTCCTAATTACTTAGGCTTTTGCATATGCATTTAGAATGACAAGCATGAAGGGCACTACAAAATAGGAAAAAATATTCTTGTAGTATATATTTAAATAAGTCTATTCATCCTCTACTCTGCTACACACAATTACAGCAAATACATTTTACAAAAGTCAGGGTAAATTATTGAAGTCTTTTAGAACAAAATAATACTGTCTAGAGATGACAGCACATTTCAACCAGGTAGGAAGCCATAAGCCTAAGACAGGAAAGTACATTTTCTACTTCCTTCTATTTATGTTACATTTTTATCTTACAGTGCGTAAATATAATTTCAAAAATCCATTAACATTTTCTACACAAAGCAAAGTTTGAAGTTACGTGCCCTTACTACAGTAGTGGTTTATGCTCAGCGAGGGAAACAGGACTCTTACAACAGGTAATACTGGTATTTAGTAATATGGAAATAGAGGCACTGCAGTTCCTTACCCTCTGCTGAGGATAGGTATTTTTGTCATGACACATAGCGTACACAGAAAATATTTACTTGCCATAGGCATTTTCGTATTACAGTCTAGCTAAAAACAAAAAACCTCCACACACTAAGGAATTTGACTGCATTTGACAGTCTACACATCTGTAATGGTTAATGTTTCCAAGCAGCTCCTGGAAAAATAATCAAAGTTGAAGAGTGAAGGGAGAAGAAGCAGATAAGCGAAACTAAGAATCTTGTCAAGAGGGATAAAAATGTGGTTAGAGGTCAGTGAAGGACAGGGAAAGGGAGGAGAAGAATTCTAGAAAGTTCCTGGCTTGGGTTTCCTATTAAGGGTAATGTAGAGGATGCTGTCTCCCGGGGAGCAGGGGGAATGGGTACTGACAGGATGTCAGGATCACAACGGGACAGGTGCTCCGTGTAAGTTACACCAACCCCAGGACAAGGAAACAGCAAAGCAAGTGTCATCACTCCCACCCCTGGCTCCAAACATCTTGGCAGCGGAGGAATTAGAGGAATGTCTCCATCTGCAGCAGTGAGATATGAAGAGAAAGTCCCTGTATCCCCTCCACTGCTCCCTTCCAAAAGGAAATGCCGTGCTACAACCAAAGAAACACCTAGAAAGTCACTATTTCATAAACATGCATTTAGGAAGCCTCACGGCAGAGCAGAAAGAGGCAGCAGCACTGTCAGACACATGGAGCACACCAACAACTCACCAGCCAAAAGCATTAAGAGAGTGACAGCAGGTGCAGTGGGAAGCCAGCAGCAGCGGGCTGAGGAAGAGCCCCGTACTTTTCAAAGGCACATTGCAAATTCAACATCTGTCAAGTCAGGCCAGAAAAGCATATTCTGGGCTACAGAGGCACCCGCAGCAGATGACAGAGGCGGGTGGCTGAGGGGGACCCTGAGCGGGACAGGCCCCACACTGCGTGCCCAGCTCACTCATGGCCTGGCAGCAGGGCCAGGGTCCCATTCAAGGCCTCCCAATACTACAGTAACAGGTCCTTGCTGATGAGGTGTCTTGTGGTGCATCACAGGCAGAAGACCAGCAAGTCCTAAGAGACCAAACACCCCAAAATAACTTCTGTCTTGCTAAAAGTTTAAGTAAATCAAAACCACCACTTGGGTACTTTTTGAAGTGCGATTCTTGGCTGCTGGAGAGAGCCCAGCTCTGTCCCACCCTATCTAGGAATGGTGAGCCTCTCCCCTTCACTTCTGCTACAGATCATGACCCACTTCAGTTCACAGACAGCAAACTCACAATTAAGCCTCCTTCCATAGCACGTCACCTCTTGAAGGTGTGTTCCCTTTACCTTCCAGCTTTGCCTGCAGCGATTGCAAGTTCCTCTGCTTAAGCAGAAACACACAGGAGGCAAGTAGTCAGCTCTTTCTGCTAGTAAGTAGCAGGCCTAGCGTATAATATTACCTTCATTTTTGAGTTACATGGTCAGACTGAGGTTTCTTGCACTAGATCAGTCTTGCAAATGCCCACCCTACTTGTATTAAAAGGCCTCTAAAGAGAGTTCTCCACAGTCTCACACAGAATAGCTTAATCCCATGTACCACTGCTGTATTCGATACCAAGTTGGTCACCTTCTGCTCCATTCTTGGGAAACAAGGGCAGTGTCACATATCATATTCGTTATGTCAACTTTGCACATATTTCATTTTGTCATCCCCTTAAGTTTTCCATTCTTGGAAGAATAAAAGCCCAAACACTTTTTATTTGTTGTATCTCAGTTTGAAAACAGATAAATTCACAGGACATGAGGTGAGCAGGTAAACTGGTATGCAAATACAGGAATTACAGTGAAAGAACACTGGTAGTAAAACAGAAAATTACTTTTCTATTCAGACTATTTTGAAATTCTTGTTAATTCAGTCATTTTCTGACAGATCTTGTTCACTAGAATGAGTTCTGATGAAAGATTTTACTATGCTATTTGACAACTCCTTTAAAAAAAAAAAATCAATGTTCCCTTGTATGATAAATAGCCTTTGTTATCTCTTCAGAGTATCAGGTTACCAATTCCAATCCCATTAATAGCATGAAAGCATTTCATTGTATTCAGCAACTGTTCTTTGTTAGTCCTGTTGCTCATCAGTGCCAATTCCACTACTTGAAATACATAGTCTCACACACGCAGCTTATTCATTAGAAGTTTCTGTCCTTGCTCCCAATAAAATCAGTGCAAAGGCTTTGCCTGACTTGGAGCTGTGGATGAAGCCCAAAGCAAGTGCACGCACAACACTGAGGGAGCGGTTCTCATGTCTGAGAATGTCTTTTAAAAAGCCTCACAGTCACTTACCGATGGGCAAGCACAAGGGCATTCCGCTACTGCCATATGTTTCTCTCCAGATGTCACTTAATTCAGATAGTAGTGCTAGTTAATATTGCCAGCCATATAGCTGCAAAGGCACATTTAAGCATTTGGTATCCTGATTCCCAATATCAACTTATAAATATTAATAGCTGTGGTATCTTCCTACTTTCTTCTCCAGGGAGACTGACACATGCAGACATCTGATGAATTCCTTACTGTCTTTCTTTCCTTCACATATCACATTGAAGAAGAAGCAAGACAAGGCTCTCCAAGGATCTTACAAGTCCTTAAGTACTGGACATAAAAAAAGGTGCAATTTAGTACAGAACTGGGGGATTTGAGCCTAAAAGTGCGCTCCTCTCTATTTGCATTCAGAGCTGGTTTCTTTGTTCACTTAATGCCACACTGGTTAGAGTTAACATTAGTATTAATCTACTGGACAACAGCTATAAATTCACCAATTGCCAAATTGCATGCTGCTTTTCTATGGCTTTAAGCTTAATATTAAGAAACACAAACTGACAACAAATATATCTACTTTCTAGAAAGCAACAAAGAATGCTTTGCTCTCAATCTCAGTTTACTTAAAAGGAGGTGATCACAATCAGTACAGGCATGGCAAGAGGGAGGGGAAGGGAGAGGAGAGAAAGCAGATACAATCTGTTGAAGATCCCCAAACAGGCCAGTGACAAGAACAACAGACTCTCACAACTCCTAAAGCCACACTGTCTCCCACTTTCGCACAGACACAAAACATCTGGCTGCACAGAGGAATTACAGCCTTTCCTTATCCGTGCTCATGAAACTGCTGACTGATGATAAAATGTAAAGTTTCAAAAGGTTGCTCCGGAAACTCCAAACCCTCTTTGAATACTGTCTTGAAAACATTGACAAACACTTCTGGACTCCAAAAATCTTTTAGCAAAAAACTTCCAGTTGAGTTGAAACAAAAGGAAGTCACAGCTTTTTAAAGATTAAAGGGAAGCATGCAATGAAAAGAAAGCACCAACACTGCCCTGCCATTTTAAAACTGGACCATCAAGAGAGACAGTGAGGTCCATGCTGGAAACACATCAGGTACTGCTGCAGTAAGGGAAGTAAGATGCAAGGTTACACCTAGTAGAGCTTACAAAGCAAGTAAATTAATTCCAACTACAATGTCAGCCCTGGAGCAAGGGCAGAAGCTGGATGGAAGTCGGTTACATTACACATTTCCAGAAGATTCCTTCCCCTTTTCTTTCAAAGGGGTAGTAAGGCACTTATAAAATCTGACATCTCAAAATACAAAAAAAACCCACATCATGACTGCCAACACTGGGAGAAAAAACTCCTTTCAGAGGCATAAATGTCACATCACAGCACAAGATTAGGAGTAATACTACAGCAGAGGACAACATTCAAGCTTACCTTTAGAGTTGTGCTGCTCGTTTGCAGATAAAAACAAATCCGGGAGTGCCTCACAATCTTTCAAACTTCAAATATCCTCTTCATGCATCCATATGACCATTTTCCATTCATAAAGAAAATTAAACCCTCTTAACTGAAACATGCATTATTCTATCTACAGTACTCATCCCAATCCTCAAAAATGAATGCTAGTGCCACACAAAACAAACATTGAGGATCTCTACAGGTTATCAATAGTTTACTTGTAGTCTCTGTTGATATTCCCCTTTGAGTTCCACTATCTGGGACAACAGAGAGCACATAGGCCATGATCTGAAGGTCCAGTTGACAACCACAGGTTGAGACCTGTCTTGCACAGTGGATTCCACTATGAGAATTTAAGTAAAAACATAAATTATGATACTTGAAACTGGCAACATCCTTTTGTATCATAATGCACGAGTACACAGGTTTTTTTATTTGTTACTATGGATTGAACTGTGGAGTATTTCCCCAAACTCAAATCTGAAAGAGTACAACATAGTTGGCTCCAATTTTAACTTTGTTAATAATGTTTTGAAACTAAAACTAATTCAGCAATGTCAATCTCTACATTTGCAAACACTTGAGTGATCTGTTAACTATCCCATGTGTTTTGGGAAAAAAAAAAACTCATAAATATTTATATTTACCTATTTAAATTTCAGATCTGGTTTGTTACATATAAGGGGGAGACTACAGAGATGACCTTCTGTCCTCATTATCATTCTTCCCTTCTCACGCTAAAGATAGCATAGAGAGTAAAAATAAATAAATCCTCAATAGCATTAGGAATTAGACAATGTCATGTTGAAAGATACCCTAAATGATGAGCCTTATCTCTCCTGGCTGGCTGGGACAGCAGGGGGGCTCTGACCCATAGAGGGGAGGCAGCACTTAAGCCTTCGCTAGGTGGTCTCTTTGCCGTAGGCTCTATTCCCAGTTGTAATTGCTTGTCAGCCCTAACTGGATGCCTGAACACTCTGGAATAATTCAGCAAAGTATTTAAACAGATGGATGGTACAGGCCACTGGAACAAAACTCATTTTTTCTCTGGCCACATCTCTCTTTCAGCACATTCCTTTGAAGTCTGTGCCACTGAGGAATCAACAACAGCTGAGAAACATGTGTTATCATACAACATTGAGCACAGCAACAATATTGCTCAGCAAGACGCTTTTGTTCAATAATCCTGGACTGTAGAAAGCATTACAATGTCTTTTGTTGTGGGTAAGCCTTTTTTCCAAGCACGACAAGAAAGTAAACAGATTCCTCCCTCCTTTAAGGAGTAACTCAAAAGTAAAAAGGTGAATTAAGTGTATTTCTCAAGTGCCTCCCATCTGAAAATTCACAGTGCCTACCTCCTCAAGTCCTCTCAGGTATATCCAATGCTCTCCGTATTTATGTTATCACAAAGACGACTGCATGCTTACAGAGATCTGAATGAAATAGCAGCCCATAGGTGCCCAGGCTGCAGCGCCCACAGCAGATGTGGCAAGCCCTTACAGCACAAACCCATCTTCCTTTCCCAAGCAGGACAAGTTTTGTGATCTTAACTTCACAGCACAAACAGGCCAGTCTCCCCACCCCTCATACTTTATCAGTACGGAGAAAGATGGCATACAGTGCTCAGAATGGAAGAAAACAACATTAACATCCTCTCATCAGCCAAGAAATTGATTCTTGACAAAGCCATGAGATCACCATACGCTTTGGAGGTGGCTGAGAAGGATAGAAAGAATTAGTTATTCATTAAGCTGAATTTGAAACTAAACTAACTGTCCAGATCGAGAAGCACTGACCTAGCTATGTGCATACGCAAGAGGACAGTAAGTTACAACCCAAAGCTAATGCAGCTGTCTAATGGCAAGTTTCTACATAATCAAGTGTCTCATGTTCACAAAAGAGAAAAAAAAACACCTACCTGCAACAGGGTAGAGCCTTGTATTTACAAAGTGTATAAATCTCAACATTACAGGAAGCAGGCACTGAGATTATAATACGTCCCATTATGCTGCAAAGTCCCAACCCCAGCATGAAAAAATTACAAGAAAACCTAAACTTTCCAAAAAAGCCATAGAAAAACCACACAACATTTACATTTAATTTCAAGATAGAGATCTTAAAGACTTAAAAATCCAGGCAAAACCCTAAAATTAGAAAGCAAACAGAAAAACCCACATGTACTAACCCAATCTCATAATTACAGAGCTCACAAAAAAAAGGAAAAAAAACAAACCAGCAAACCCCAAACAACCCAGGAACTGCATGCATCATGCTGAAGGGGGTCCTCAGCCCAGTCCCCACAAGACAGTTTTCCACCCTGCAATCCAATTTAATAGAACTTCTTTCTGGGGAGGCCTACAGTGCTCTTCAAATCCAGCATGAGGCAGGCTTAAGGTACCATAGAAGCAGCACGCACTGATATTGTCAGAGATATACAGGGGATAAAAATAACTCCAGTCTCAAAACCAATACAGCAATGCAAAAATCTTATGCCACTCTCAAAATAAATGGTGATGATCAAGAGTTCTGCTTTACAACTTTCGTAGAATGAATATTACCACCAGCAAAACTACCACCCGACCAGCATTCAAAACCACAGCTACAAGAGGAGCAAGACATTTACACGTAATTATTCTTAAAATCATGTGTAAAAGCACTTAACAGAGATTCAGGAAAATCTCCACATCCTATGAGGTGCAGGCAGGAAGGCAGCTTAGGCAGAGGTCATACTGCCATTCGATGGCAGGAGTGGGAACACAACCCACCATCCTCAGCTCTGCATTTCAGCAACTAAACCTCCATCGTTCTATGAACATATTCCTTTGCAGGGCTTCCCTCAAAAGGATTTTAAACAGCAATGCTAACCGACCGAATCTGGCTCTTTAGAATTATTGGTGGTATTTCCAGAATCAGCCCAAGATACAGTTTTAAAAGACTCAAACTTCTTGTTAATATGACTTGTTACTTTTTTTCTTCTATTTCCTCCTATCCCAGAGTTTTTCCTCTCCCGGAAAGATATAAATAAGATTAATTCAAACAATTGATCAAATTCTGTTGGGCTGGTGCGGGAGGAGAAGGACAGAGAGGTTACCTTAAGTGTAAGAAGTGAACTACCTTAACTCTCTCAGTGGTCCTGAAGGGCACACAACTAAACACTATCGATGCCAAGCAGTCATTTCAGTTCCCTCAGCAATTCACCACGTATCAAATAATTTTTTGCTGTAAGACATAAAAGAGAAGTACTTCTAGTTTAATGTCTACCCTGCTTTTTAATTAGATAACATCAAACAAAATTCAATCTGAAATGGTATTTTCTCTTTTCTTTAAAGAAAGAGGAAAAAAGTAGGGATTATTTAATTTGCAAATCAGCCACATAACCTTCTTCTGGAATGGTATCTATCAAAAGAGGGAACAGAATACAACCAAGATCCACACTGTTTCCTCCTGACCTAAAAAGTTGACATTTTAGTCACAAACTACATGTTCTCTACTGAAAAAGACACAGCTCTTTACTTTTACAACACTTAACACAGTCACACCACTACCAAACACAACTAACTGGGAGCCTGAAAGCCCTTGAACAGGTGCCTCTGCAGAAATCATTGGGCGACTGATGTCCATGCTCTCCACAGCCCGGCACACAATCAATGTTATGTGATGCTGCTTGGAGCTGAGGCAGAGGCTCACAGGGTCCGAGCCAGACTCTGTGAAACACCCGACAGCACTTTGTGACATGGCTGTAAGCAGCTTCCAGCAATTCTGTCAGTGTGGCAACCTCTGATGCTACCTGCAGTTCGGGGACGGGAAGCATGACAAGTGTCATTCTACAGGGGACACCAAAATCTGTAACCTTCCTCCACCCCTGATTTCCTTTCCACACTGACAGAAGCCCAGAGCAACACCCGAATCACACACAGTCCAGCACAGTGCTCTGCTGCCACATTAAAACGCCACTTTGTTCAACAGAAAATAGGTTGGCACCCACCAGCCTGGTAGAGCCCCAACCCGGACCCTGGCCCAGACCTTCCCAACAACAGTTCAGAGATGCACAAACCAAGGAGCAGAAACCATCACCTTACCCTTTAAAGTTCATGCCTCTGTACTGTCCTACTGTACTGCACTGGTTGCAGCTTTCCTCATCAATAGTCCAACAGTCTCCCACTCCAAACCACAAAAAAAGGAGAAAAAAATCTCGTACGTTCCCTGCTGGCAAAACAGATTTTCTTTTAGCCTCTTCTTTTTCCTTACTAGGGGAGAGAAAGAGAAAGGGAGGGGTTGGGGCAGGAATAAGAGATTAATCGTGAAATGAATTGGTACTGCCTGGAGAGGGGGAAAAAATGAGCAGTCCACGTCGCAAAGAAAAAAAAAAAGAAATAATAAAAAAAAGAAAAACAGGTTTAATTTTCTTTTTTGGAGTCCGTAAGAGGGAGGGAGAAAGAGAAAACTACTACAGAGATCTCCCTACGCAAGAAAAGTAGCTTCTGAACTCCGCTTCCCAAGGACACCGAAATCCCCCTCACTTCTCTACACGATGCACGGCTGAAGGGGAAAGAGAGAACGCCAGGAGAGAGGGAAAGCTGGCGGGGGCTGGGGAGGCAGCGAGGGGAGCGGCCAGAGGACGGGAAGGAGTGCGAGCGGGCAGGGGGGGAAATCACCGCAAATTGAGGGGAAGCGAGAGGAACAGGCGACACGGACGGGAAAGTTGGCGAGAGAAGGGGGCGACGGGGAGCGGCAGCAGAGAAGGGCCACAAGCCCCGCAGCGGGGACGAGCCGAGCCGCCGAGC
>VZRW01011159.1:222442-330246 GCA_013398125.1 Aegotheles bennettii | reverse complement strand
CAGCCGTGCCTAAAAACACCCCCAGCGGGGTCCCCGGCACCGGCCATGGAGTGGGAGTTCGGGGCGGGCCGCGCGGTTGGAGCCGGGGAGAGCGGGGCCGCCCGCAACCAGCCCGGCCGGGGCGGAGCGGAGGTGTGCGGGAGGGCAGCCCGCACCCCGCACCCCGGCGGGAGGGAGGGAGCCGGGGGTCCCGCCGGAGGGAGAGCTCCCGTCCCAAAGGGAAAAGAACAGTGAGAGTCCTGGCTGGGGCACAGGCACGGGGTGGCTTCTCTGTGTTTTTCCCCGAGATTTTTCTATTGTTTCTGGAAGAAACAGGAATGCCTTGGGTGCTTATTTTTAACTGAAGTGTGGAAAGCCGGCAGTCAGTGTTCTCTATTGTCTCTGCTTTGTGTTTTGATGGTGGAAAATTCCCCAGGGGAAAAAAAAATCAAAACAAAAAAAACCCCTGAGCAACAAAGACTCCTAAGCAGGCTGCTATTTTGGGAAGAAAGTTTCGAATAAGAAGTTTTAATCAGTTTTGTGTTTATGCAACTTAGAGTGGGGAAAATTACCGTTTCTGAAAAAATGCCAAACCTATTTGAAAATGAACTTCCGAGCTGTGATTCACAGGCACTGCTCACCCTCCCCGAGCATTGGCGCTAGGGCTGCCCTCGGCCACCGGCAGCAGCAGAAGGGCAGTGATCGTTCCCGACCCCTCTCTGGGCTGGTGCCTCCTCCAAACCGCCCGTGCACCACGCTGAGGTCGGGGCGTGCTGGTCATCCAAAGAGAAGTCTCATAAAGAGGACTGTGTTGTTTGTGTCATCGCCATTATAGCAATATTCCCGTACCATTCCCCTTGTGGGCTTCTGAATGTAGCACGCTTTCTCTGCTTTTTGGGTTTTTTTTTAAGTCCTGATCCTTTAGATGAGAGCAAGATTTTGCTTCTGCGTGACTCTGCATTTATGCTACTTGGAGAACAATTTCAAGAGCATACACGTGCTTCAAAATAAATGCAAGCATAGAAAACTTTGCAAGATTTCAGTTTGGGGATGTTTCTACAACTATTTCTAGTGGGTCTGGGTTTTGGGTTGTGATCACATCTTCCTTTGTGCCTTTATACCACTGAGTATGTTTTTTCTGAACACACCTGGCAAGATGTAAATTCCCCACTGAAGAAGTCTTCTGGACACAGAAGGTCATCACTTCTAGTTCTGACCTGAGTTCACACCTTTTGATGGTCTTTTAGATTGGAAGAGGTCTGTGAGTAAGACCTGAAGCATAACATGAAGTTAGGTATGGTTACAAAGAAATTACAAAGATGAGGTGAATCTGTTGGGGAGCATGTGGTCAGCTACGCACACACCCCTTCACCTTAAGAAACAGGAAAAAAACAACACTGGAGGGATACGTCTGGGAGAAAGGAATGGTGCTGACGACCAGTTCTCGTGCAATCTACTGGTTGAGATTTCTTTCCACTGAGTATTTTTCACTATGGCTTTCGAGAGTGTCAGCAGACAACTTATAAGCAGAAAAAAAGGATGTGTTTTCCAGGTAGATTGTTTGTTGCTAATATTTAACCAAATATTCCTGTAAAGAGCCCAAGAAGTACTGTGCTCAGAATACCACTGCTTCCTTTTTTTTCCTGAAGCACAAGAGGATCTATAAAACTCATGGAAGACCCTTTATCAAAATCCAGGCTTCTTGGGGACTCTTGTGAAGGAAGGAGAGTGATCTGGGAAACTGCTGAAACTCCCTGACCTGGGAAGTTATTGCTAGAATGAGAAAAAGCCTTTTCGAGGAGTTAATGGTTTACTGAAAACAAGTACTTGCTAAGCCCTAGAGTTTGTATTGTTTACCACTCCAGGTGTTCAGCAGAACTGGGAGCCAGAACATCGAACCACATTTTCTATTGAAAGCTAGCTTAGGGATTAGTTTTTCAAACCCAACAAATAATTTTTATACACTTGCTATATAATTTCCTGTTAGAAAGCTTATGTTAGTGAGTGAAGATCAGCCTTTTATAGGGAAAAATTAATGGCCATAATGAAGACATTTCTGGTGAAGATGTTCAGAACGTGCATAACAAGGCATAAAATATTGATGCTCACTATTGGCCTGGTATTTCGCATGCTGGCTGTAACAGCCTTTGTAGCAAGAAAGAAAACTGGCATTTTAAATATTCTAATGTCTTCTTTTTGCCATTTCCCTTCTGTAATTTTGTTATGAAGGCACCAAAGAACACATTTCTGCTGCTTCAAAATAATGTTTGAAATTTTCAGAGTAATTTTTGCATATGGTTGATAAGGTAGTATGTCTAGGGAGGACATCAAACATGTTTTTGAGAGTGATTTTTCATGTCAGAAATTGAACTCTTTGGGAAGGTGAGTTGGTGGCAAAAAGAGAAGTCAAGTCTCTGTATCTCTGGGATTGCATAAGCATGTAGAATTTGACGAAGGCTATCTTCAACAGGGAAGATGACTGGTCATTTAAGAAAAAGGGAGGGAAATTAGGCTCAAATCCAGCCATAAAATAGGGCTAAAATTATACAAATGCCCTCCCCCACCAGCTCTCCCTCCATGTAACATAGCAGTCTAGTTGCTCCTTGAGCTATATTGAAAGAACAAGATGCCTTGTTTCCCCAGAAAATTGGTTAGGAAGATATTATGGAGTGATTCTATATTGTACAAGCCAAGGACACGACTTTGTGCTGTTGTAGGATGCCTCTGCTGTGACAGTTCCTCGCTCTCAGTGACCACACCAATCGCTTCCTAACTTAGTTACGTTATAGGTAATCCTGAACCGTGTTTCATTCACCTTCAGTCAGTCCTTCATTCGCGCATTGCTGCAGAAGTGTCGGGACTCCTAATTCAGTAAAACATTTAAGTACATCCTTACATTTGTGTGTAAATCCTGAGGACCTAGGCAGAGATATTTTATGATCTGTATCACTGGTTGAAGCTGCGGGAGGCAGATTTCCCATAAGGATCCTGCTTCATTTTTGCCAAAGAGGTAATTAGAGTATCCCAGGAAAGGAGTAAGACACCCCTTTGATGGTAGCTCTGGGCATTGTGCAGGGAATTCCTCATGCTGCACACATGCAGAGCCTTACACATGTGTTCTTAATGAGGACAAAAAGGAGAAAATAGACCCACGTGCCTTTTGGTTATGTAAGTTTTCCAAGAATTATGCCTTTTTGACCAAAACCAGGAAGAGAATGTTTCTGAGGTTCCTTAATTTCCTCCTCTCCTTGATCTATCTTCAGCTGTTGCTGCCCTTTCCACTGTCATTTCACCTTGAGAAATCCAGTGTCTTGGTGGGCTCCTTAAATTTAATCCAGACTATAAAGTGAGGCTTATTGGGAACAGAAACAGCTCTGTGTGACCAGTTACAAATAATCAACACAGCTCTCAGTATCATGTATTTGCAGTAAACTCTTCATGGTCAGAATAAAACAACTCTGTCTCTGTAAACACTTTCCTGAGAAAAAAATAAAGTATATCTGGATTCGGCAAATTGTTTAACTGTGTACATATATTTAAGTGTGTGAATAGTCTCAATGGGACTGCTTGCATGATCAGAAGTTATGCGTGTGCTTAAGTACTTTATTGAACTTGCTCCATAGCAAATAAATCTGAACTGATACTCAACAAGCAGAAAAACAAGCTCATTTGGAATGGGGTTAATTTATGTCCTGCAGTGTACTTGCATAACTGCAAAATGAACATGCAAGAGGCTGTTTGTTTGTTTGTTTGTTTAAATAGAGCTGCTGTCTGAAATTCAGGGGAAGGAAACAAACATCAGATTTAAGAAGAATTCAAGTTCATTCTTCAAGCTTGCTCTTTTTAGTTTTGTTACTCTCTTCAGTTAATATTTATTTCTTGGAGCCTGAAGAGCAGTAATTCCTGGTTGTTTCTCTTCTGGATTTTCTAGATCTTGCCTTGTTATTTGCTGTTTAATGAGTATGAGTGACACGCTGTGTTAGATATACAGAAAAATGCAATCTGTCTTAAACTGGTTGAAATCCAAAAGACTGATATTCCAAGATGTGAAATATGTTCAATTTTCATTTCACACAGCAGATTCTGGATGCTCCCAGAGACTTTCAGAATATGAAGAAGACTCAGTTCCATGGAATAAATCCAAATTAGCTCAAACAAACAAACAAACAAATCCCAACCAAATTCCTCCCTCTTCTTCCTGACCTGGCCACGTATGTTAACTCACATTAATTGGGAAACTACACTTGAATAAGTAAGTAGGGTGATCCTATACTCTTATTTTTGTTGTCAGTACCAGCACTAATACCTGGTAACTGTCCCAGTTCATGGTTCCAGCCCACCCATGGTATGAATATATTCAGTGATAGTTACAGTTCTAGCAGGCAAGATGCTCACTATTCATGAGTGTACCTCTTCTGCTTAATGCGCAGGAATGGGAATCAGGTAAGTCTGGTTCTATCTGTTAATCAATAAATGGCTCTTTTCCTCTGTTATTCCTTGATTAATAGAGATTTATCTCCCTCCTTCAAAGAGAGCTCAGTTCACTCATCTTAGAGGAATATGTTGAAATCTATGGGGATTGATGTTTCAGAGGACTTCAACCCTGTGTATTATCCATAAGATTATAAAGTCCAGATGAATACCTATGAACCAGATTTTAAAGTTTTCACTGACCTGTTTAAATCAATAATTATCTGTCATGGTCAGTTGTAAACCATAATTTTTAAATTATTCAAATACTGTCTTCCATAGATCATTGCACAAGAGTCATGGCTTTCATTAGAAAAAAAGTAAGTTTGTAGGTGTCATGGTTACAAAGAAAAGCAAGAAAGGTGTGAACCTTGACAGTTCCAAAACCAAAATGCAAATAAGAGGAAATCTAAATTTTGTATGATATGGGAGAAGTTGCCAATATTAGTCTTTAGACATTTAATTTCAGTGTGAACAACAATGAAATGCTTTGCCTATTAAGTTTTATACATGTACTTTGCATAATCTTTTTGCTAAATCCTGACAAGAAATATCAGTATAAATCTCAAGCAATTTAGAAGAGAGAAAATTACTTACTATAGGTCTGATGGAAGTATGGGTAGATATCAGCTAAACCAACTAAACATCCCCATGGTAACTCATGTCTGTGTTCCCTAGAGAAGCTAAATGGTGGCAGTACCACTACACTAACCAAGGACTGAGAAACCATCTGAAGATCAAGCTGCCTAAAATGAGTCTTGTGTTGAAGACTTGGATTAGTATAGAAAAAACCTTACACCTTAAAAAAAAAAATCCAATCACAGGGATGAAAGTGGTTGACTTAACTAGGAATGAATAACAAGAAAAATATTTTAATTTGGAGAACTAGAAACGTGCACTTGAAACAGGAATGGTATTTGGACTAAATGATCTTTCAAGGTCCCTTCCAACCCCTAGGATTCTGTGATTTAATGTGGGAGTTAATTTGCTTGATGTATGGAAATCCCTGCCCTTTTCTGGTCAAGGACATTTAGACAAGAATATTCTTTTATAATACACAGAAAGATTGTAAAATTTTTGTGATTCCTACATTTGTTTGTTCATTTGCTTTTCCTGTAAAACATTGAGGAACCCACTCTTTCTCCAGGTGTGACACAGAGCTTTAAGATTCTAGGATGTCCCTCCTTGAAGCTCACAAACCAGCAACACTCGAAGGGTCCTATCATGGTACTATTGCTTATGATTTAGGAGAATTATAATTTCCAGTGTAAGAGATGGCTCTATAAGCAATATCTCTAACACTTTCAGTTTATAGATTAGTGTTGTTGTTCTTCCATAAAGCTGGCAAAAATATGCCAAAAGATGTCTACTTTTTTATTATGCACAGATTTCTATCACGCACATAAAAAGAAATACTAAACCCCTTTGATATTTTGCCCTTGTCAATAAATTCTGAAACCTCTACTTTTCCTACCACACCGTACTTCATCTCCATTGAAAATTACAGGAATTACCTGTCCCCTGAAGCAGTAAAATCGAGTCTAATATGCTTTAAAATACAGAATGCAAAATTTCAAAAACAGTTCAGTAATTCCAGAGCTTAAGCCCCATTTTCATAAGTAAGTTGGGGCCAGATTTCCAAAGCTTTTGGAAAATGCAAATAGATGCCTAGAGGGCTTTTTCAAAAACACACATCAAAATGGAAAAGGCAAAAAAAAAACCAGAACAAAGTATTGTTGCTGAGGTTTCCATATTAAGAAGTTTGCATGGGAAAAAGGAAGAGTTTTTTACTTCTCATGGATTTTTGGAAAAGCTTGGGAATAAACACTAAAACATCACTGTACAACAGATCTTCAAAGCTTTTTGTATTAGATGTTTTAGGTCATTTTAGCAAATCTGTTGCAGCAAACATTTGTGCTTTGCTTTGCAAGGTCTGCATTTAACATGGCCTCAGCAGATTAGTTTCTTTGTTGAAAACAGTTTCCATGTTGTTTTGTAAAGTCTTTTTCTCAGTCCCATTCCTTGCTTTTGTGGTCTGTCAGTTGGGAAACATGAGAGGGCAAGATACGTGCTTTCAACGAAGAACTAATTTCCTGATCCTTATGACCTGAGCGTGCCAAGCTTCCCACAGAGAAACAAATTGGATGACTATTTTAGGATAATTGGGTAGTTCAATGCCTTGCAAGTGAGTTATTGGAAATCAGAGCTGTGAAAAACTTTTCCCTGGCTTTACCTGTAGTTGCCTCTCATCGAGCACTTTGTGAGAAGTTTCATTTTTTTGTCTACTTCAGACACAACTGAAAAAGAGCAAAGAGAATAGCAAAAGCAGGTTTGTGAGGTTTCAAGTATCTACATTATAAACTGGTTGTTATTTGGATTAAAGCTTCCTTCCTGCTGTTTTTCTTGTCCCTTCTCTTCCTCTTACATAGTGTCGTTTTAAGTCCAAAATCTTCAAAAGCCTTGTGTGCCTGTGTGAGGCTCCATCCACAAATACATGTGTACTTACAGATGTACACAAATCCTCACTGGATTAGGATTTTCTGTGTTTAACTTTTAAGAGCATGCGTCTTGGCTTCTTACATATATTGGAAGTACCTAGTTTACTGTTGTTGCATGTAACTCCCATTTAATAACACTTTTGTTTTCAAGGTGGGAAATTCTTGCTATTGGTTTGTGCCTGGTGTTTTTCCCCCCAGCTCACAAATCTCACAAATTTGTTGTGAACACCCTAATTCCTCGACCTCCTTGGCAGGGAGCACCGAGAGGTCTGATCAGTCACTCAATAGTACTTGGAGTCATAAACTAGGAGAGGCTGTGCCAGGACGGGGTGCTACCCTGCAGGGTCCCAGAGGTGCTCCATGGGGAGGTTTCCCAGGGGGACCTTCCCTCCTAATGCCAGACGCAGGCTGGCCAGGTGGCCTGGCACAGCCACCTAGTTGTACCATCACACCACCCGTGTCTGGGCTGATGTTTCCTGACCTGGGAGAAGGCAGAGAGCTCTGTTGATAGCTATCAAATGGGCTGCCAGTGATAAAGAAGCATAAATCTGTTTCAGCAGTTTTCACTTGAGCAGACCCAATGATCTTGGAGGCTATAAATGAAATAAAGTGTTCACACTGCTTTGGAGTTCGTAGTAGTTTTATGGATGGGTGTGAGCCATACCCAGGATTTGAGCGGGCCAGTTCTAAGGAGAGGGCACAAATCTGGGTTTCTCCTGGATCAAGTATTTGAAAATACCATCTGACTGCTTAAAAATCACTCACCTAGTAGGTAGCAGATTTTGTCAGCTGAGCTTCGGGCTCTGAAATCGTGTGCTCTCCGTGCTGGACAGCACTGGCTGCTCCATCATCAGAGTAATCCTACAACCAGAGTTACAGCTCTAGGCACAACCCAAGGCCAATGCCAGATGAAGCTCTGCTCACTTGCACAGAGGTGCCTCTCAAGAAGCAGACTGGCACCTTTTCCCTCAGGCTGTTTCCTGCACAGCCAACACTCAGTCCCATAAGAGGGGTGCATTTTCCAGCATCCCGATAGAAGGGAGAGAGCCTCAGCTAGGCCAGCTGAAGACTAGGGTATGGATATGCTCACGGGAGTGATGGAAGCACAGTATAGGGATATCCAGGCCATTACAGAATAGCTGTTCACAGTGGTGTTGCAAGGTCAGGCCTGACCAGAGATCAGAGCAAGCTAATTTACCTTTCTGGGAAATAAGCTGAACACAATGTACTCTTTTCTGTATTAGAAGTATTTTAGAGCAGTTATTTAAAATGACAGTTCTATTGCCGAATAGCAAGCCTATTCTGGCCAAGCCAGTTCCTTTTTTGTGGTTCCACAGAGCCACATCGTTTTATAACTGGGAAGGATTGGTGAATTGCACAGAGCTATTGGAAAGGGGGTTGTTGCTACTTGTATTCCATCATGGTGGTGGTTATCTGAACACCCACCGAAGGTCCCTTTGCAGTAAGGACCAGACACCTGTATTGCAAAGATGTAGGGCTTCATCTTACAGAGTACACAGGCCCTCTGGTGCATTTCTACAAGGAAGAGCAAAGTCCTGGTAGGAGGGAACTCTCATTCTGAGACTGCCTGCTGGTGGTTAAAGGCAAGTAGCTCTTTCTTCTGAATATAAATCCACAAGAGAGCTGAGATCTACAGTAATGTTTTTTTCCAAGAGAAAATATATGCTCATAAGTGAAAATATAATTACAAAAACTCTGAAAATGTTCATGCACATAACTTCAATGACTGGAGAGGAGTAATATTAGTTTTGGATCCAGGGCCATATTCTCAGCATTGCTTCAAAAAGACCTACAGAGATTTATACTAAACGAAGATCTGGTCTATCATTTTCTACACCAAGTAAAAATGAGCACTGGTTTCATATTTTTCCCCACTGCTCCTTATAGCCAGAAGCACAACCTTCCAGTGAACAGAATGATGACTATTCCAATGTCCTGAACATGATGGATTTTAATTATTATTAGAGGAAGCAGACAAAGAGAGAAAGTAATAGCTTTAGAGAGAATGGCTCTGTTTGGTTTTTTTAAGTATCTACATTTGCCTGGTAGTCTGCTACATAAGTGAATTTCCTTGAAATCTCATTATTGATGTACCTTTTTCTGTTGTTTTATCTTTCATGTCAGGTAGCCCACCAGCATAGTTCCTCAAGAGAGAACAAAAGGGATGTAAAAACAGAGAAAGTCCTGTTGTGCTAAATGGAAGAAAAAAAAATAAGTACAGGTGGTCAAAACCCAGGAAACGTAGTTTTGCTAGATTACTGATGTTTTTCTAAAGAACTCAGCTGTAAAAGGAATCCGTTATGTGACATGGTAGAAATTCAGGGTGGAAATTTCTAACGCAAAGACATAATTTTATTTGTGCACTAAAACACTGACATGTAAGCACGGGAGGTGTAAGTAATGGAAGCACAGCCCCCTGACACTAACTGGATCAATACTGGATGTACTCTTCTTCATTGCTGTAAAATCACAGCTCCAACCTGCTTTCAAGGGTCTGCTCAGTAAGTAAAGGCAAACAGCATGCCAAGCAGGAAAGCAGTAAACAAACACTAAATTGATTTAAGCCAATTTTTATTCCTTCAAGCAATAGCAAGTAACGTCTAAACTCTGTTTTTCTGACCTGTCCCTGACTTCTGCTGTTTGTTTGTTTTTTCATGTCGCTCAGTTTGTGTCATATCTAAATAAAAAGATGGAAAGATCTTGGTTCTTGGTAACTTTTAATTTGTTTTCCACAAGCTGTACTTACAGGCGACAGAGTTGTGAGGAATGTAATACTAAGGAAAGCTGAAAATCAGAAGGTCTTGAATAAGATTGACTTTTTTTTAGGCATTGTAGTAGTTTCTCAACTAATTAGTTGGCCTTTCAACCAAAGAGAGAAACAAAGGAAGAGCCAAACTGCTGTAAGATAATCATTCTGTTTATCTGTGCTGTACAAACACTGCTTGTAAAGTGATAAACCCTTGGCACTTAGAGAACACAGCTGATCGAGTCATCTCCAGGAGATGCTGTGCAGATCTCCTGATTCAAGAGGCTCTTGCCTAGATTCAGGTGGGAAATAGTTTTCCAGATATTTTAGAAATGTCAACAAACTTCTCCTACAGTCTAGTGAAATGTGTAACGTGAATACTGGGTGATCATCCCCATTCCTTAGAAGAGGACAAGGGGAAGGCAGATTAAAACTCCTTGCTCTTTTTGTTTCAGAACAGGAATGCCGGCCAGGGTCTTTTTCACTCTGCGTATCATCTGCCTGCAGGGGTGCAGTTAGTTCCCTCTCACCTCAGCCTGCCTTCATTTCCCTGCCAAGCAAGCTGGCAGGCTCACAGCACTGGGAGGGACATCAAGGGGCCGATGCCCCGTTTGGCTTCTGCACTTTGGGTGAGGATGGTTTAACCTTGCTCTGAATACTCATCGTTTGCCTTCTTGATCTCTTTGGAGGTCTCAGATTTTAAGGGTGCCACATCTGAGGAGCACACACAGAAGTTGCGTTGAAACATTCATTTTTAGATTTACTAGCAGATATTTTCTGACAAACACCACCCAAATCTTTCCTGTTAATCAATACCTTCTTGGCTGCTTCTAATTATATGAGCTGGGGGTCTGCTCCATCTCAGCTTCCCTTACCCAGGCTGGGGAGCACTTTGGGCAAGCAAGAATAGTTTCTATAGGCTGTAAAATGAAAGAAGACAAGAATAGGGCCTTGTTACTTGGAACACACAGAGAGAGGCAGGCTGGCTATAAGGAAATTTGGTTTAGACGGAGTTTTGTTTCTTAATAGAGTGAGGGTTATGAAGATGATCCTGTTTATTTGGCAGTTATGCCCTGCTGTGAAACTACTTTTGTTTTCTGAGGGCTTTTTTTTATGCAAAGGCACTCTTCCTAAAAAAATGTTCCCATCCCTGTTTCACACCAAATTTTTGTGGAGAGTTTGGCAAAGTCATATACCTATTTACGTGTGAATATTTCATCTTTCACAAGCTGTGCCAAAAACACTCCCCATGAAAACAAGGAACTAAATAATTTTGGGACAAATGAGGGGTGTTTTCCTCTATTCCAATATTAAGTGTTTGTAAACTTCAAAGGAATAATAACCATGAAAAAAATTACAAACCCAAACATTGCTTTGAAAAATCAATGTTTTATTTCAGAAATGCTATAATGAAGCATCTGGGATGGTTTTGACTTCTTTCATTCTTTTTTTTTTCCCCCAGCACAAGCAATTTGTAGTTACCACAAGACCCAGAATCCTCAGGACTAGCCTGGCGTTTCTTCCATGAAAAAGAATGGAGTGTAAAGAGTTCCCAGAAGAGCCTCATTTTATGTGTGGTATTATAGGCCTCCACTAACAGAGAGGGCAGGTTGCATATCTGGGCAAGTATTCCTTTTTAACTTGTTTTCTCATGGTCAGTGATTGCTTTCCAAATGGGTGAAAGAGTGCTGCTATTGATCACCCCTGCGAGGCCTGCACAGATAGACTACAACTGAGGAGTGTGTCTCAGAGCAGGGCTGTTGTCCCTGTGAAGCCTTGGTAGATGTCCTGCAGTTCATTGTCCCAGGCATTCCCCTGATTTATGGCTCTTTGGACCAGGTACAGCCCGCTGGGGTATCGTACATGAGGATAAATAGCTATGCCTGGCATGGTCCCAGAGAAGAAGAGAGGCCAAGGACCTCTGGTGCAAATGTGTGAGAGAGAAAGCAAGGGACTGAGGGATGTGAAGTGGTAACCTGTTCTGCAAGTCCTGTGTTTAATGTGTGAGACTTAAGAGGCCTGGTTATCTGAGGGCTAAGACAGTATACAGTTACCACACTGGCCTTCAAGGCTTGGCAGTAGGTTCCGAGCCCAAGTGTGCGATGATATGTTTTGTTACATGGCAGGCTAATTCAGGGTGTCATCTGGGCTGTTAAGGAAATGTTTTTCATTCAGTATCATGAAAATTCCTAGAACGTAGCTTATATGTTTCCATCTTCCTAATTTGTGTAGACACAGAAATCCCCCAGACCAGCATTAATTTTCAAAGCTGTTGGGAGAAAATACCTATATTTCTCTGGTACTGGTAAAGTCTGCTGGTACAATCAGGTACCCTTTGTATCTGCCCTGTGCATGCACCCTTTGTGACCTTACCTCTGCCTAACAGAGAAATCCCTCTGTGTAACAGCTACGACACAGGAAACTAATGTGAGTGTCAGACAGCTCCGGCCAAATGATTTCTGACTAGGGTCCCCAAAGAAAACTCCACACAGCTGTAATATATTTATGGCTGTGCTTACTCATGATTTCTCCTCCCTGTGGTCCCTTTTAATGAAGGGTATGATTAAACTCCTTCATGGACTCCAGAAAACTAAACAGAGCTAACAAACGAACGGTATGTTCCTCAAACACCATTGTGCCAGTTACTGGTTGACAAATTTACATCGATACACGGAATGGGATTTGTTATGAATTTCCTGCAACCTGTAACACACTCAGAGTCAAACGGTACCAGAAGCAGGACTCACGTGAGTCCCACACTGTGACTGAGGGCACTTTTATGGCCCTTAAATGGGCAGTGCTGTTTGTGCAGCAGTAAGAATGGCTAAGTGAATTTACAGTGCATGACTTCAAAATTACATTTTTTAACTGTGTATCAGTGAAATAGCCTAGAGAGGGGATGTGAACCCAAACCCCCTTTACGGTGGAAGAAGCAATGAAAGGGGAAGGTTGTAACTGTTGTTCTCTGTGCTGTACCTTTAAAAAGGTAAATCTCCTATAAGCTGGAGGCAGACTGTTCAGTCATTTCAAGGTGGATATAAGTATAATACACTGTGCGATTTACATAAGACATATCTTTGGTTAAATTCTTTAAAAAGGATACCATCAATTTAAAGATTACAATTTCCTGGGTCATTAAAGTTAGGTACATACTAATTTATTAAAAGGTAATGCATTATATCTAGGAAGAGATAATATCTGCCAGAAATTCCAGGGAAGCTGTAGAGGTCTTGCTGTGATGAGTCAAGCTGATAACAGCATACAGTGAGACAGCTGCATTAATGGAGCTGCCTGTTCATCACGGAAAAGGGGTGCAGTGCGGCAGCAGTAATTGTTTGGGAAGGTAGCATGGAGAGACACAGCAGTGGAGCCTGCACAGAAAAAAGGAAATGCATCAAACCTATTTACTGGGTAGCATTGCAACACATCACAGAAGTGGCTGCTAGCTTCACTTAACACATGTCAAATACTGTCCAGCCATCTGCAAGTAAAAATCTCCTGTACTGAAGAGCTTTCACAATCACAATGTGCAAAAAGCCAGCGTGGATGCCCCACCAAGTAACTAACCTGTCAGGAGATTTTAAGAAGGCTTGCAATGTAAATAACCCTTTCCTAAGTTCTCTCTTGGTAGGTGTTTGCAGTTAAAATGACCCCGTGGGAATACAAAGGTGCCCAGATTACAGAGGCTGAGGTGGAGGGAGTGTGGCCATGTTCCCAGCCCGTGTGACATCAGCAAAGAAAATGTGTGAACAGCACTTTTGGAAGTCAAACCTGAAAGCTATAGAAACTCCGTTAGCCAGAGCACGAGGCACTGAGGCTAATAATTTGGCTGGGGGGGGAGATGCTTCAGTGTAACAAGCACTGGAGGAAGAACACACCCAGAAAGCAGCAGTGTCAGCAAAGAGGTGAGGTGACAAACTTGAGCTGGTCCCTCAGCCTCGCTCAGTGCTCTGGGATCATCCCTGCAGGCCCTTCGTTTTTGCGGAGAAATTCTCAGAGTAGAGCTGTTAAGTAGAAAGAGGAGGGGGGAAAACATCCCTGTTGGAATCTAAGCTGAATTGCAGAGTTTGCTGCAGCAATACGGGAAGGACTTGGGTAGACAAAATGCCCGAATTGCATCTTCCTAGGCTCTTCTGTAACAGGCAATCATGATGGAACACCTATGGCCATGAGTGAGGAGGAAAGAGCATAGGCTGATGATATGAGATGGGAGCATGAGAGGCCCTGGAGGTTGGTCTCAGCTTGAACTGGGCCTCTGTGCAGCAAGACTGTGTAAACGGGGAGGTTGCTGCCAGTGTCTCGCTCTGGGGCTGGGGCTGAGAGCCGGGGGCTGGAGGGGACGGTATCACTGCGATGGCTGAGTTTCCCTACAGCCGGGTAATCTGTACAACGATTTCCCTTATGTGAATGCCAAACTAGGCTAAAGGGAGACAGCTGAGATAAGGAATATGAAGAAAACATGCTTTATGCTGAAATAATTTTGTTAATTATTTCAATTCTAAGCCAGTCCTAAGAATTTAAAAATAACACCCTCAAAGTTCAGCATTAAGTGTCCTACCTGATATCCGCTGTTTCGAGACCTCAAATCATTTCCAGATCTTTGGCTCCTAACAGGCACCATCAGCACAAACCTTCTCCCAAACATTCTCCGGTTTTAACCCCTGAGAGGGTCTGGGAAGCTCCAGTAAGATCTGTTTTTCCCTGACTCACAGGGAGCCATCACTGAGAACTGAGAACTGGAATGCCATGGGGCACAAAAGGCATGTCCCAGAGGCAAAGATATTTTTTTGCAAAACGTAATCTAGGATCCATCATCCCATGCCATGAGTAACACACAGCCTCCTCCTGCCCCACCTAGGAGCAGGAGGAGAAGGAAGGCAGGATTTGGGCAGCCAACCAGCAGCAATCCAGCGACAGACCCTGACTCAGAGCATGAGCAACCTTGCCCTTCCTGTGGCTATTTCCTTAAAAAGAGTGATTTGGCCTCAGGCATAGCAGCCGAAAAGGAACACCAAAAAATCATTTGCATTCAGGAATTGCTTGTGTTCCTTCTGCACAAGTTTCATCTTCTGGTATTTAGCAACTTTTAATGTGAGAAAGACACACGGGAAAACTAAGACTTACAGCTTCTGAATTATAAGATGGCTTTCAGAAGACCTGAATGTGTTTTTTTCAGTGTTATTGTCAAGATATCCTTGGGGCCTTGAAACTAAAATCCCTTTCCCTAATTTACAAAAATAAATGCCTTCATTGTAAAGTTTTGATCTGAGCACAGAATCTGAATTGTGTTTTGGGCTCTGACTTGAGATGGATTTGTGGCTTAAACAAGGAACTTCAGCTTCACCTCTTCCCCAGTTTTCCCATCTGTGAATTATTGTTTTTCTTCCAGCAGAGCTTTATAAACATCCATGCAAAAAGGCCTTGGAGAAGTATACTGTTATACAACTGCTAATCATTACTATTCTTCTATTGTATTTGGTGACGTAAGAAAGTCCTAGCCAGATGCCTTAAAATCTGAGGAAATGTCTGTAAGGCATCTTTGTGGTAACACATGGGTGAAGATTCCATTCATCATTTCCTTGACAGTTTAACTAACTTACTCCCAAGCCAAAAAAGATCACTGAAATCACTTCCAGAAATATTAGCTGAAGGACAGAAGCAAGTCACTAAAAGCCCAGGCAGCTTGTATAATTGGAAATGCCAAGGCTTGTGGACTATTAGGAAGGGGTCTGCAAATGGTAATCAAAAAATGCTAGCTGGCTATGCATAGGCTCAAATTCTGTGTGCAGGGATTTATACCTCCACTAAAAAAAAGGAAAAAAAGGGAAAAAAATTAAAGCCCTGCACATTGTACTCAGAACCACTCATCCAGAAACTCTGGTTTGAACCTTCTGAAGTACCTGTGGGATTCAGAACAAATCCCGGTTAACTTCAGTAGAACTGGGGCTCTCATATTGCTTAAATAATTGAAAGCTCAATTCAGAATTGCCAAAAACATGTTTTTCAACCTTTTACAATTTGCAACACCTTAAAACTTTTTTTTCCAGTGGGAGTGTCAGTGCCTGTATAGTGATTTAATACTGCAGAAAATAGGTTTGCTTTCCTTATTTGCCCTCTGCAGACCCCTTAAAAAACCTCTTTGAACACACAGATTGCAGGTTAAAAACTGTAACTTTGACATATCTCAAAATATTTATTGTTTTCTCTGGAACTCTTTGTCCTGGCATCACTCAAACATTACACAAAAGGCAGCATCTAGTCCTTGTGTTCAGAAAAAGCTGAAAAGCATCAACTTTCAATTTTTAGTGCTTTCTTTTGGTTTTGTTTTTGTTCTTTTAAGTTGAAAGCCAATTTCTCTAGCTTACAATTTTTGAATGATTGATGCCGGTAGTGATGTATTCCTGACATTTTTCCTGCTATTATATGACTTTTGTTGGCCCTCTACACATCAGAAGCCAAATATTAACAAATATTTTCATATTGAAATATGATGTAGGTTTTTTTGGCCCTCTCCCCTTGCTTGTTTCTTGCTGAGTACCTTAGAAAACCTGGTGAAGCAGTCTATCCAGGATCATCAAAATATAACATCCTAAAATTATATAGAGACATAAGCAAACCTCAGATCCAGATCTGTGCTGGCTTCTGGGACAAACTCTGTTCTAGCAGATTTGAACTCTACTCTCTATTAGAGCTTGCAAGAATGACAGTCTGAGGAGACCAAGAGAGAGCCAGGAAAAGGCCATCAGATACAGCTTTAAAGGTTGTATTACCTTTGGTACCAGAAAGAACAATGGCCATAAGCGATTTGCTTTGTGTTTATAGCTTTTACCTTGGTATACATTGTTTGCTTTATAATAAACTTGACTCACTAATCAGCCATTCAGAGGAACTTTCTGAGCTGTGACTGGGGAAAAGATGAATGCATCCAGTTTTGAAATTATGCAGAGAAATGCTATTCTGCATGTTATAGCTAGAGCATGATATATTAGCTAATAAAACACAACATGGAAAAGGCTTTGGATGGTGCACTGAATGGTCAACGGGCTGCTGAGAAAAATGTAAAGGGAGGATTCAGTGAGCTATGTGATGAAGGGAGTCAGTTCAGGGCAAAGGATGAAGGTTTTAGCGTTGGTGAGGCCTGACAGGTAACGGGAGTCAATGGCCGAGGTGCTTTGGAGTGAAAAATTTGTGCTTGATCTAGTCGTAAGAGAAACAGTCTTTATAGGACCGTAAAGAGCAATGGATGAAAGTCACAATGGTCTGTTTGATGCGAAGAGACAGAACACCACAAAAATCTCTTCAAATTTGCAATATATCCCAGCTGGATACAACAGGAACTGAACATCACAGGTCGAGAGTTGTCACTCCACCATGGACAGCTTGGCCACACCAGGGCTACAGCCACCATCCTTATATACTGCAGTAACACCTGATACCTAGACCATAACAGGATTTTAGGGACTTTGGAAAGCATCAAGGCCCTCTCTGAAACAAGGTGGCACACAGGAGCTGGAAAACAAGTGAAGGGCATGATTTTTGGTGTTTAAAATATGTCCAGCCTGGCAGGACTGTTCAAAAGAAACAGAGATTCTTACAGCTTTCTCCTCCAGCCCAAAACTCATCAAGGATTGGTAGACTAGCCTGACCTGAAAAGCCTGACCTGAAAAGCCTGACCTGACTGTTTGTCTAATGGTTTGGGTCTCTCTGTTTCTTTTGGTTTGGTTCCTCTAAATAATGACTTAACTGAGGACATTATTAATTGGAGTGGCTGCAGTGTTCGTTGCATGATTTGGTGGGTAGAAAGACAAGCTTAGATACACATTTTAGCATTGGAAAGAAATTGTTAATTGTTGCAGTTTGAAAAAATAGACTTCTCCAAGGTTAAATATCTGAGGATGTTAATAATATGAAACAGAGACTTTAAGTTCTGAATCACAGATTAAAACCATCTCCAAATGCGAAGAATCCAAAGTTGCTACTTCTTGGAAAATGCTTGGTAGACTACATGAAGTTAGTTTAGCTTCCTCAGATGAGGTCTGCCCTTTGATTTGCACCGATTTGGTCAGTTTTTAAAGTGATTGAATTAATCTAGTCTGCAGCCATGCTGAGGTGTTCACAGCTGAAATGTAGCAATGTAAGCAGAACTGCTGGAACAGGCTGTATGAGCACTTGTTTCTTCTGTTCATTTGTTCAGTGGTTAGTCCCGTGGCTTAGTTCAAAAAGCTTTTCATGGCTGGTACATTAAGGAAAATCTTGGGAACTTGTAGCCAACATGACAGTTTTGGGGTCAAATTTGCTTTTAAACCTTTGGGGATTGGTTATATGGCAGCATGGCATAACAGCATGACTGAGCACAAACATTAAACAAACCTTTGAAAGATTGTTTCTACTCTGAAAATACAATTTCTTAGGTGCCAAGGAAGGCCATAGCTACAGTCACTGAAACCTTTATCTGGTCTCTTGTTCACAGCCACTCTGAACACATCTTTACTTCCATGACCTTGCACTTTTATTTTGTAGAAAAGCAATGGCCTCATTAAATAAACCTGACCAAACCGGCCCCTACTGCACACCCGCTCTCTGTGTACTAAAGGTCACAAGGACAGAAATGAAAAGCTATTACTCTACTGAACATTGTGATATGCATAAAGAACATTAAACAAGATTATATATATTGAGAACTGTAGCTTTCTGAATTTCAAATACCTATTTTTACACTAGGTAAACTTTTCCCCTGCCCCTCTGAGACTTGTTAACAGAGCATCATGTGGCTGTCCAATGATAGGCAGCAGGACAGGGACCCTCACAGCCTAATCTTCTTCTCTTGTTCCCCACCTTGCTTCTCACATTGTTCCATACTTCTGGTATCTTCCTTCTTCGTGGTGTATGCTCAGGAGGAGGGAAATCCTGGGAGAACAGGAGGAGGAAGGGTCTGCTCTTGGCTTCTGTGCCCAAATCCATGGGCTAGAGGAGCCAGAACTGCAACTAAAGCAGAAGTCCTGCTTGCCCCTAGGATGACAGGTGTGTAATGCAGCTGACCTTTAGTAAATCTTTAGAAATTCACAGAATCACAGATTAGCTTGAGTTGGAAGGGACCTTAAAAGTCATCTAGTCCAAATCAAGGCTGAGTTTTACAAGTGCAGGTATGCTGATCTAACAGCTCACTCCCAGCAAGAGTGAGGTCTCCCTGCCTCCTCTTCCTGAGCACCTAATGCCACCATTTATCTTTCACTGGCACGCATATCCCTCAGACCTACCTCTGATCACTGTCAGGAAACTAATACAGCCACTTTCTGTGGGATTAGTGAGCTGAATTAGGAGAGCCCACGGAGTGGCCTGATGAGCGTAAGAAGTGACATATGGAAGGGGCTGAGACAACCTGGCCAGCCCAGAGCCCCTCAAAAAGCTCAGCTGTTCAAAGAGATGCAGTCTCTGGATCTGGTCAGATAGAGCTGCCTGCAGTTTTTCAAAGCCTTATAATGTGGTTAAATTGTGACAGGCTTTCACAAAGGCAAATTTCATGTTCCTTTTTCAAAGGGCAAGAGCATTAAATCCTCCCTGAGAAAGATTACCAGAATATTTTGACAAGGCAAAATATACACTAGCCCTGGTCTGAGAGATAAGATAATCTTCTTGCAAAGAGTTTCCCCAGTGTAATTCAGGTTTAGGTATATATTCAGTGTGGAAATTTTAGCTAAAATAGCTAATGTTTGGTAAATGTACTTAAAAGTATTTAAGCAATCTTAACAATAGAGCTACCAGCCCCACCTACAAGAGGTGGTTTGCACCCTTTCGGCAGAAAATTCTGAGATTGAATGGGTATAAGGCAAAGCTGGGAAAATGATGTTGTTCACTATGTCCCAATGAGTCATCAACAGGTTTTTTAAAACTTTGTAATAACAGCACTTTTTTAGAACACATGAGTTGCTTTTCTTCAAAAAGTAGCATTATAATGAGGGAGGAGTGGAAACGCATGTGCTTTTTATCTGTACAGAATACAAAGAGACTGTGTAATGTAAAGCAGACCTTAAAAGAGACAAATAAGCATGTTAAAGAAAAATGCTGGTAGAATAAATCTGGAAAAAAATGTTTCAAATGCACATTGGAATCCTTTCATATAATCTCAAGTATATGAGCTAGACAGAGAAAATTGTGCCAAAAGTCACAGTAGGACTGATAGATATGCTCACACACCCAGGACTGATAAACAAGTTTTGTGCAAATTTCTTTCATACCTTTTTGTTTTAACTCTGATAAATATTTTAAAAGAGATTTGTCTTACCAGAATGACTTCAGTTTGAGAAAGTGAAAAGATCAGGGGTTTAATATAAAGAACTTTACAAACTGTTTTGTTTTGTTTGTGTTTTTTTTATTTTATTTTGTTTTACTTTATTTTATATGGTGTGCAACCTCCCACATAGAGTGCTTGCCACCCTGTGCTACTGTGGTTACAGGCCGCTGCCAAGTAGAAGTCTGAACATTTAGGGCAGGTACCGTTATGGTCTTCCAGTTTCCCTATTTTTCTCCTATCGCCTCTCCCCATCTGCAGAGCCCTGGAAACAAGATAGCTCAGGCCCCACCCTGCTGGTGGAAAGTTCATGGAAGCCATCAATCAGAACTAGTTGCCTTTAGCAACCAACAACAAATCTGCTTGAGTTAGCCACAGGGACGGAGAGTACGTGATTATTGCTATGTTGATGTTTAGCTGAGAATTCCTGGCATCAGGAAGACTTAACCTGTAGGAGCTTCCAGAATGAAAGTAAGTACTAAGTAATGTCTGCAGGGTGTGTTAGGAGTCTCCTCCAGCTTTGCTACACCCCTGTCACTGTTGCTTGGAGCAGAAAGAGACCCTAAGCTAGTTTGGAAACTAATAACCAGGGGATTCCTCATTTGAGGTGCCTGTATCTGTTGGGGGAGGGAAACACGCTAAAAATGCTACTGGACAGCCTGTCTTGCAGTTCTCAGCAAGGTTTGTTCTGGTTGAAAATCTGCAGGACTGAAAATGTCACAGTCAGCTTTTCTAATATCCTGAATTGTAGTATTAATGTTATGATTGCTGACTTGTTACATAAAACCTTAAACACCTTGACAGGGGAAGATATATATTACATATCTGTTTATTGTATATGTATAATTGTGTGAGATATATATAGATATATATATGTATTGAGAAACCATATCTGACTCTTGATACCTGTACCAGGTAGTCCTTGACATGTGTGCAGTGCCCTCTCCAGCCTCACCTAGCACCAGCTTCTGCCCCTCCACACCACAGTAAAAATGAGACAGCACGAGCTGCCAGACTATGAAGCACAGCAATGCACACAGAATTGTATTAATTTATAAGCCTTATCCACAGACCAGTTGCTGCCTCCCACAGAGAGAAAGGTCTAAAAAAAAAGTGTGGCAGTCTCTGAGGCTGGATGTCAGCAGAGGGATTATGGATTCTGACTCTCCCAGCCCAAAATGTTTTCCTAGGTCAGGGCAGTGTGGGTTTCAGCAGCTGCCCCTGTCCTAACACCTATGCCCTTGGGAACAGGAGACTGAGAGAAAAAGAAGGGAAAACATGGATGATTACTCTTCATTCCTTTCCTCCTCAGAGTGCCAGATGTGGGGAAGGAGACTGCTGTGGTGTTGGAGGGAGGCAGAGCTGTTGTTTCGCAGATCTCAGCATCTCTGTTCAGTACAACTTATCCTGCCTTTGGGGAAGTTCAGCAATTTCAACACTGTCTTTGGGATTTTCCAGAGGGCACGGTCTACCAGTTAGTCATTCAGCCTGTTCTCCTAGTGCTCTTTTGAGAGAATCATGGCATTTTCAAAGAAGTCAGAGGTCATCAGTGGCTTGGCTTGACATTTACACTTGTATATTTTATCAGAAGATAGGGGAATGGCATTCAGTACTGGTAAACCAGAAAACAGTGAAATAATTTTTTTCCCCTGAAGAGTTTCAGAGCTCACTTTCTCACACTTATTCACAATCTAAAAATAATTCTCTTCTTTCTCTCCTTTCATCAATTCATTAGCAAAACCACATTGCAGTACACTGCACCTTGTTATTGACATTCTTAACAATATAAACACTGCTGCAGAATAACTGCTTGACCACTTCTGCTGGACAATAAAATACCAGAGGATATATTAATTCCATTGACGGAGTAAATAATTTTTAACTTTGCACACCTTCCACCCCACCTTTTTTATACCTATCTGAAATATAAGGGAATGCCTGAAGCCAGAGGAATTGCATAGATTCTGCTACCTCAGCATCTGTTCTATCATTTGGTACGTCTGGGCATCAACATCTTTCCTGAACATAGCAGGTGCTGCAGACATGAAAGCGGAAGAGCATGAAATACCCAGGTTTACATTCTTTGGACTTCCTGGTGATAGGATGGAGAATTTTTATTGTTACTTAGATTCACTATGAAGCATATACAGTAGATTTTCCAACAGATAAAGGGAGAAATGTTAAAAAATATTATTCTTAATTAACATTAGATGAACATTTTGAGGTCTCCATCAAACTCAAAATCTCACTATGCTGGGCTAGGTGAGAAGGCATTCCTTGCCTTGAAAAGTTTAAAAGATAAAGAGACCAGAGAGCCATCAAAGTCAGGGACAGCCCTCTTTTCACAGACAGAGAAATTTGACTTGCAGAAGCCCTATGTCCTTCTCCACAGATTACCCCTTTTCCCAGAGGTTCTTTCAAAAATAAGACAAACTTTCCTTATTAGAAGTATTGTACATATGATCCATTCTTTGGCAAGTGTGCTCCTTAATGTGCCAATTAAAATAATTCCGTTACCTTCATCCCTCTAGGTTTATTTGGAGACCTCAAAGTACTTCAGCATACACGCAGTAATAACTGATAAGGAAATAAAGTTATAAACAATCCTAATTTGTATTATGCTGGGTACATCAAAAAGCTACTTTTCCATAATCCACTTATTGCCTTTGTAATTCTCACACAAGACCTCTGAAAATCTCCCTAGAGCATAAAGATAGAAAAGAATAAAAGAGGGAGGAGAAAAGGAAAGCGCATTTTATAAATGAGGAAAATCTCATTTGAGCAAAGCCTAATTAATGAGCACACAAAGCTTCGTATGGTTCCATGTAAAGGCTCCAAATATGGCTGGAATGGAGAAAAGCCAGTTGTGTCTAGTGGATATAGACCGTACATCTATCATCCAGACCTGGACTAATCAGTACCGTGGACCTAGGGAAAACCTGAGAGTAACATGAAGGGACTTTGTTGTAAAGGGTATACAAGGAATCAGGCAGATTTAACCCTCCTGTCTGATTCAGAAAATAGCAATTTCACATTTGATTGCCCTAGTACTGAGAACTCATCTCTTTTCAGCACAAGTAAACACAACTTTTCTTCACATGGGGGAAGTCCCTACAACATAACCTGTCCGTGGGGATAGTCCTCTGGCCATGCCATGGCAAGTAGGTAAATTCAGTTATTTCAGCTCTATTTTTGCCATAGTTTTGAGCCAAAAGTGGAGAGGGCCCCACAAATCTCTCTGAATTGAAGTTGCCATGTTTTGAACAGCCCAGTTTCAGTGATAATTTTTCCCATATTTCTGCATGCCATGCAGCCCTTGAGACAGAAACTAGTAGGTAGGTCCTGTTAGCCCTCTGAATGCCAGTGTGCTAGATGAACACCCAATGTACAATAAAATGCTAGACTTAAATGAAAGTATAGATCCATACCTGTGGCTTGCATTCAGATAGGTTTAAAAGTATTTTGATTTTATTCTCCTTTACTTTGGAGCTCCCACATTATTTTCAGGTCTTTTCTGAACAAGTATAATAATAAATAATAAACAATAATAAACATTTGTGCTAGGCTGCACGCATGTAGAGGGTCCAGCATGCTGTAGAGATACTGAAGGCACTGCACACCCATTGTACAGACCGTTTGTGCATGGATGGTAGTCCTGATGCAATCAAAATGTGTAGGACCCATTGGGAATGTGTTATAGAGTGTATCTGTAAGTGCATAGAGACCAACTATGCAACATGGTCAAATGCTAAACTGTGTGGACAGAATATGTCTGAACACCCCTTTTAACCTACGAGCTAATATTTCTGGCTAGAAGATCTGGCCATGTGCAGGAAATACTGGCATACGTATGTTAGTCCTACCCTAACCATATCCTGAGTTTCTATGGTGGTTGCAAATAAACCATTGCAAATAAAAGGGGATTGGGCTGACATGCATCTGCATGCACAGACACACACGATGCAATAAAATGCTGGGCTACATTCCTTGCTCAGTACTATTGCTCCTAGTAGTAAATCCACACTCAGCAGGGATGGAAGAAGGAGAACCAGCTACAAGAGACAGAAAACAGACACAGAAGTAACAGTAGCCAGTCCAGGGAGAAGCAAGTTTTGGGAAGCATAATGCTCCCGGGCAGGCTCTGGGAGCCCTACGGACCCCGCTGACCTGGCAGACCCTGCAGCAGATCCCTGGGGGCAGTGCTGGTGTTGCTTTTGCTTCCTGCTGCTTGCAAGAGTTTGCAAGTAAAGGCCAAGTGATGAAGACAGTTTCTTTTTTTTTTCTGTGATCTCCCTGAAAGCAGAACACAATTTCTTCAGCTTTGTAATTCAAAAGTATTTTAATTCTGTAATGACATTTATTCTTCAGGCTGTGAATTGACCATAAATAGTTCTCTGTAGAAATTTGCTATTGGGACTGTGGCATTTATTAGAGACAACTCGGGTAAGCACCTCAGGCTGGACTCCAGCCCTTTTGGTCTCTGTTCATAACAGAAAGGAGGCTGGGCAGACCTGAGGGGATCTTCCCACCCAGAAGCACGTAGCAGGCTTTCCACATGGCTTCCTCACTTCATCAGCAGCGTGGGAGGGCTGGGAGAAAAAGAGGGACTGACCAGGGCACACTAAGACCAGAAACCTGGACCCCAGAAAAGCTGGTATCAGTCAGGCAATTGTGCCATAAATCAGAGCAGCTTCTTGTACTTACAGGGAGATCTAGAGGAGCACCTCTACTCTGAAAAGTAGAAGAGCCATCAATACTTACCTAGTGTTCTCTGATGCTGTGCCTCTTGTGGTCCCTATGTCGAGGAGGATGGTGTGGAGTGTTGCCTACCATATTGTGCGCTCTCCTTTTAACAGCATCACAGTGTCCCAGCATAAAACTGCCAGGGGCAGCATGGACTGGAAGCACTGCTGCCATGTTGCTGGGGCAGGGACCGATGGCCACAGGTTGGGCTGAAACATGGTGCTGGGCTATGGGCAGGGTGACAGGAATCCCAGGGCAGGCTGGGCAAGGGCAGTCATGGCTGACAGTGCCCACAGGGACCTGGCAAAAATGGATTTGGGCAGGCCCTCTGGTTTGCATTTATTGTACATCAATTTATCTACCAACACAAATATTCTGTGGAGGATATTCATGGATGAGCCTCAGTGACTTAGGAATGCACATGCCAATGAAGCTCAGCATACCACATAAATCCTCAATAAATGCATAAAGTAATCACGGTCACTGCTTCAAGTAGCCCTGTATATAGACATCTAAAAATAGCAGTGGCTAAAACAAACTGCTTTGAGTTAACACAGTGTCCAGAGTTGCCCTGCACACACCGTGATTAAGAGCTCTCAGCTCTTGAAAGTCAGTGGTCAGACACTTCTTTAGAACATTTTAAAGCTAATAACATTCTTTATCCTCAAAGAAGGCCTACTTGATTGTGAGTTGATTTTTCTATGCAGTCATTTTGACACCTACATGTGCTAACTCCTGTTTATCCAGTCCCACCAGTGAGACCCGCAGGGTGGGAACATTCTTTGGTTACAGAAATGATTGCCTGAGCTTCAATGTGGTACGTCATCACATTTCACATCAAGAAAGGCACAAATCCCAGCATCAATCAAGGTGAATATGCTGTCTCTGATTTCAGTTTCCCTTGTACTTTATTAATTTAAGCTTTTATAGTGGAGATAGCCACACAGAAGGAGCCATGACACAGGAAGAAACAACAGCTGAACTGTTGGTCTCCATGGATCAAATCCTAAGCCACTTGGCAGGCAGGCATCTGCTCGAAAATGGATGCAGCAGTCTTCCTATATGGGATAATTCTTTCGGAGGCAAAGCAGCCCATGAGTCAACCCATCCACCAATGAGGGTGTCATTTTTTGTTACTTGGAGAAAGTATCTAGCAATGATTACCAGTGTGAGTGTCTACTGATTATTAAAAATAAATCCCATTTCATCTTTCTGTCCCACTCAAGAACTTTCTAAAATTTTTGTACTACAAAAGGGTGACTGATATGGGATGCAGAGTGTTCCTATTTTTAGTGTTACAGCTATACTTGATGATCTTTGAGAAGTGCATTGATACAAACCAGAAACAGCTGGATCTTCAGTCAGCAAAATGGGAGAGATAGGTGACGTGTAGTCATTGAATTTAGAACTTCATTGCTGCCCATAATTGCTGATTGGATATTATCTAATGGCAGAAAAAGAGATACTGTTAACATCTGATAGTTTAAATTTCAAGTATTTTTAGGAGATGCATCAATTGAAGCAGTGATTAGACAGAAGTGGACCAAACCCATCAGCTGATTGCTTTTAGACATTACAATCTCATTTTAAAATGAATGAAAACAAGTCTATAAATTTATTCAGCTGTAATTTCAGTCTGCTCGTATGTTATGTTCTTGCTCTGTTTTGCAAACATCAAAGGGAACTGATTTATGTCAAATGACCAACACTCTTTTCTCTCCGACATGAATAATTCTTTGTAGCTGATTTCTACTGGGAAAGAGAAATATCTTTTATTTCTGTTATGCGCCTAGTCACGGTTTAGAGCAATTAACTGCATTTAAGATACTTCAGATTATTTTCTATTCTTCTGACAGGTCAAGGAAAGTAGCCCAGCAAGATCTGTTTTGAAAGAGTCATTATGAACATGTCCAAAGCAGTGTATACAGCTGGGTTCAAGTGCTTCATTTCCAAGGTCTTTGTTTTGGTAGGAAATGATGACTGAGACTAATGCCTGTACACATTCATCAAAATGGGTATTTTTTTGACTGCCTATTCAAAAGCGCCTCTGACACTGTTTCCGGTTAGCATCCCCGAGGCTTACAGCAGATGTCTGTTTGATGGGCTCTCATCTCCACTGTTATTTGGAAAGTCCATTTGGAAATAATTGCTCTATTAGAAATGACAGAAAGCAGAGGCAACATTATCAGAATCACTTATGCTGGGCAATCCAAATTAAATCCCTGGGAGTGGGAGAACATCTAACCACCATGTCCATGAACACTATTTTGGGAAAGTGCTATGAAATATATGTGATCGTGTTCTGAAGTCTCTTTGTCTATCCTTCCCAACACTGCTCATAGAAAACCAGTGCTGCTGAGTGTCTGAACATGCAAACACTGTATGTTCTCAGTGTTGTGTAGTCATAGCTGTTGCTGTGATATTTCATTCAGTAAGGCTACTTTTCTGTGTTGGAATAGGAAAGCAGTTTAAAACATGATTATGTTTGTCTGTTTTTACTGGTCTGTTAAGACAGCCCCGGGTTCCTCACTCTTTTCAGAGCCTTCATGGTGCCTGAAACTGAAGCTAGTAACAACTGTGTTTAAACAGGGATTTCATAAGCAGGGGTCTGGAATGGTTTCCTTGACCATCATAAAAAAGAGATTTTAAGTACCATCAACTCTCCATTTTATTTAAAGCTTCAGTTACTGGCTGAAACAAAACAGTGATTTAACCCTGACATTGCTCAATCGAATCTTGTCTGTGTAAGTGGGAGCAAAATGGTTCAGCATGGGACTTCAATGTGCTTTCAACACAACTTGACCTTGCCTCCACCTGTGTGACCAACCTGACCTGTGGAAGTCAGGATGCTGTCAGCTGTACTATGACTTGAGCATAACTGTACTATCAAGGGAAAGTTGATCTGTAACAGCATTTGGCTCTTATATGCTGCCTTTCAGCCAAACTGTCTTTCTATGATGAGTAAGATTCAATAAGGCTAGTCAAATATTTACTTTCTTATTTTGTCATTTTTTCACAGAACTGAATTAAGGTTTTAGGGATGACAAGTACTTTTCATTTTTCCCTTTGACTTAATTTAAAAGCTTTGGATTTTCGTTGCCAAAAATGAGAAGAAAAAAAATTTAAAAGCTGGCTCATGTGATTTTTTATTACGAACAGCCAAAACATTTATACAAAAATAGGAATTTTCTTGCAAACAGCATCTGTTCTACCTAAGGCTTCTTTTTGGCTTCATAAGCTTTCAGGAAGCTCTAATTCTTAACTCTGTCTTATCATTAAAGCATCTGAGGCTCAGACAGATGAAGCGATTTGCCCTGGGTGCCCCAGTAGGCTGGTGACAGAGCCTGGAAAAGTCGTGTTCCTTGATATCCACTCTCATGCCTGAGCCTGTTCTCCATTCCCATCCCTCTACAGGAAGAAAGATATGCATCAGTGCTCCAGAGACAGCTCTAATATTGAGTATAGTCTTTATTCTCAGAATAGAGAACTGACCTGATTATAGTATATCTGCTGATAAATGGATTTGGATTTAAGCATCCTCTGGAAGGATTCTGCTGCAGACGAGACATCGCAAGTGTGAGGAATATTATTTAGGCTCATAGAATCATAGAATCATTTTGCTTGGAAAAGATCTTTAAGATCATCAAGTCCACCTATTAACATAACTTTACCCAGTCCAGTGCTAGACCATGTCCCTAAGCACCACATCTACACATCTTTTAAACACCTCCAGGGCTGGTGATTCAACCACCTCCCTGGGCAGCCTGTGCCAGTGTTCAATAACCCTTTCAGTGAAGAAGTTTCTTCTAATAACCAACCTAAACCTCCCCTGGCACAACTTAGGGTCATATGTCTTTCTTCTGCTACTGTCTACTGAACACTTCCTTTTAGAAGGGATACAAAGGAGAGGGAAATGTAAATGATGTTACTGAAGCCTATGTATCCCCCTGTCAGATAAATGGCACTTAGCAATCAGAGTCTTTGCTATACTAACAGTCACTGGACATTTTAAACAGTGATTTGGCTTAATTGGAATACATTATCCTTCAGTACCTGTGTAAACATTAGACCCTATCTGTCTATTGTATAAATTTCTGTTTTGGAGGCACCACAAAGGATCTATTTTCACATTATCTGCTGCTCCTTTACCTACCCCAGTTTTTTCATAAAAGTGTATTTTGTGCCTTCAGATGATTTATTACTGTGGATTCCTCAGCCTCATTTGAATCAGGATTTAAATAATTGGATTTCCAATCCTTTCTTCCTATTTGTACTGCTGTTATATGCAAGCAGCTTTTGTAGTACATGAAGCCTGTTATAGCTAGAAAAGAACATATTTTGAATGTGATACTCTCCAGTTTAGCAAATACTGTTAGTTTACTAGTATTACAGTTCTTGGATTGTCACTGGTTAGTGAATGCATCTGGGGAAAAGTGAGTGCTTCAATAAACTGAGACAGTACTTCTTAACGTATATGTTCTTAGTGTTACTTGACAGCAAGCTGTGTCAGCTCTTTATTTTATATAAAACAATATATACAAGGTAATATATATATTTAATGCTTTTGCCTCAGGAATATTGACTAAAGTTGTGTTGCCTTTTTCTAAAGGCAGGCGACCTGGCTCGAGCACGGGACGACGGCTCCCATTAGCCGCTCGGACCATTCAATCGCAGACACCAATGTGGTGGACTGAGCAATGGCGTTTATTAGTGGGTTACATCGCGTTATATAGCTTAGGTTTACGGCGTCACATCCGCCTGCTTACATCAAAGGCTAAACTACTAGCTACCCAGAGGGGGGTCCTTATCTTGTCTTTCCGTACAACGCGAGATCTTCCGATCGCAAAGACCCTAGCTACCTACAAAGTTGTTCCTTTGTCTTCAATTGGTAATCAATATATTCTTTTTCTCCAGGTTACAAGCCTTGTTGTTTCCATCTCTTCATGATTTATTGAAGATCTAAATGAAGTAAAGCTTCAAGTGTCTGCACCATGTTCAAACGTTGTGGATGAATTTCATTAAAAATTGCAAGGGTAAGTTTAATTTGACATTGACCTGATCAGTGGGAGACTATGTACCATAGCAGAAAATGTATTGCAGGGATTAGCATGAGTATATGGAAGTCACTAAAGATGTTCTTTGCTCAGATCTGATGCTGTTATTACCTGATGACATGGGACCTTAGGAGAAATGTGAGGAATCAGGTTCCATTGAGTGTTGTTGGGAACTGGGCAAATGGTTGGCTTCCAGCAAAGGAGGCATGGGTCAGAGGTGGGTTCAGGGTGTCCTGTTTGAGCATGGACATCTAGGAGACAGGTCAGGTAGACCTGGCACTGCTCCTTGGAGAAAAGACAGGAATGGTCCAAGCAAAGTTTCCTGAAGCAGTTGTCTGGCTGCAACGGTCACTTTCACTAGAAAATACCAAGCTGCTTTCAGTAACTTCTGCCTGAGTCCCTTAGCTCCTTCAGAAAATGGTCTCTATCATCTTCTTTCTGAGGATTGCTTCTTTGGCTAGCTCTAACTTCCTATTTGGTCTAGGTTCTGAAGTTTGGCTGTGTCTCCTTAGGGAATGTCTTTGAAGGTATCCACAAGTTTTGCCATTCTTCCGTGCTTTCTCAGCCTATTTAAAATGATTAGAGAAAGGAAAAAGAAAAGGTAGCAACCTTGTAATCCTGGAGGTCTATTGAGAGACTGTAATCTGAAATGTAGTCATCCATCCCCCCTGTGCTCTCTGGCAACTTGCTATTGAATTAACACACTGTATGTACCCAGTGCATATAACAAATAATGAGGTCTCATGCTGAATTCATAAACAATCACAGAGAAGCCTCCAGGTTGTTCCCAGTAACAACATACATTATGCAGGCTAATGTTCTGTAGTGTAATTGTACATAGACCTTCCCTGTAGATGATATTGCCTAGCTCTACTCAGTTTTCTTTAAAAATACATATTGTGGATTTATGTTTGTGTAGCACAACAGATACTCCTCCTTGGGCCTTGTAAATGTAAGAGCTGGAACACTGATGTAAAAGACACACAGCCTTCAACAATATTTTTCCTTGGCTCTCCCTGTTACAATGGCCAGAATTTAGATTTTTTTTTTGGACACCTTTGCAGTACCATTCCCTGGGGACCCATGATCCTGCCATAAGGGAACACCTGGATAGCACAGAAGATCAAGGAGCCTGTGTGTCCTTTCAGACCCTGGGCTTAATCTTGCAGCTGGTTCTGTAAGGAGAGGCTGGGCAAGAGCAGGGGATGTGGTCTGAGAACCTTGAGCAATGCCTGCTGTATTCTGAAGTTAAATGTGGTGGTTGATACACTGTGGTAATTACACCAATGCATGGACATGATGTGAAAGTGAGGTTTAAGAAAAGTAAAGATACAAATGGATTTATACTATCTTATTAATCAGATAGCAAGTAGCACAGCTTAAAAAGTGCCTTCAACTTGTACAAGTTCTAGCACCATGACAAGATCTTTCAGGTGAGAATAACCAGGAGAGTGTGGTGAGAATATGGTGTGCTGGACTATGTTGGGTTTTTTGATGTTTTTTTGTTTGTTTGTTCATTTGGTTTGGTTTTTGGTTTTTTTTTTTTTAATGGTGATATATTATCTAGTTGATATGATCACCTCTTTTGGAAGGCATTTATAACGATCAGTGTCAATATTTATGACGAAATAAAGCACTCTAAAATGCATTCTTAGTCACTGACACTATTTTTCACTTAGCATTAATGCACTGAGTGTAGAATACAGACAGATATGTTAGCCAAGAATAAGCTCGGGCCACAGTGTAGGTCTAAGAATGTTTAATGTATCTTGACATTTATTAAGTAGTTGGTAAAGGACTGGCAATGAATTAATTATTCTCCTTATGAATCATTTCCTATTTATAGCAAACTATCAAAAAATCCACATTTTAATATGGAGATTGAGATCATACATAATGGTTCTTTCACCAGAGGTAGCCATGAAAGGGCTGGTGAGACTAGAACAAATTACAGTTAATGACAGACCCTTTCTCAGAGAATTAAACACTTTAATTGGTCAATCAGGTTGGACATTTGAGAAAGGAAGACCTGCAATTATGTGAAAGCCTGCCTACTGTACTTGGGCAGCTTTATGGGCCTCTGGCAATTTTTCATCAGGATTTAGATTTGTCATCATGTTCTAATACTCATAGCTACACCTAGCCAAGAATAAAAGGTGCTTCTTGACCTCTTGGGTTTTGGGGCTCTTTTGGAGGAATGAAGTTGTTAGATCAAGATTTTGGTACTGATGCACTGCTGTCTTGGGGTGCAATTTATTCATGACATCTACATGTCAGCTAAAGTGTCTTTTGAAAGCTTAAGTGAGATGTGATACCCAGAGCTTTTTGCTTAAGGTTGAATTTCACCCTCTTTGCATATACATGAGGCAGTGGCATCAGTTTCTTATGAGTTACCCTTGCCCATGCCTGGTGTACCACTGAGGTCAGGGACATCAGGGTAGCAACACTCAGTAATAGAGCTTGAAGACAGGTTTTGTTCCATATGCTCCTTTTTCAGGTGGAAGTAGGCTTGCGTCTTGCACCTAATTCACAAGAACTGCATCAGTGTACATTAATTAAAGACCCAGGTACACGCAACGAAATTAATTACATGCATTCCTGCAGAAAACCTTTCTTCACTCTACCTCAGTTGTCCTTCAGTTAAACATCAAAATAATTCCATATAATGTCTGCCTTCCATATTTAGTTGGTCATTTGTTCAGAGAAGACTTTATCTTCTAGTGTGTCTTTTACCAGCCTGACCACTACACTGCACTGGTTCTCAGTAGAAGCTAATGTGCTAATGTCATGTTGCAACTGCTTTTAACAGCCTATGTTACAGCATCTGTAACAAAGCACCATTCTGCAGTTTTCTGTGTGTCCCACATGAATCAAAGAGTTGGAGCAGCTGTTCTACATCAGAAAAAGCTCTGCCTTCTCTCCTCTGGAGAGTCTCATATTAGAAGCAAGGTAGGATTTTGTTCAAAGTGAAACAAGACTCTACCTTGCAGCACAGCTGTTCTTGCTTTATGGTTGTGGGCAACATGATGTGCTTTAGGTATTGCTAGTTACCACTAGAAATGATTGCATTACGTTAGTGAAAGTCCATATTACAGGCTTTGTGCTGTGCTTATTCAATGACCTTGATAAATGAGCTTATGAAGTTAGCCTTTCCCCACATGGGAAGGAAGAGCAAGAGCGGATCGCTTCAGGGACATCTCAAAAGTCTCTGAGCTGAGTTAAGCAGTCTTTCATTCTGGACTGGGATGGCAGACCAGTCTGCAGTCTTAGATCAGGGGGCATAGGACCATTTTGGGCCCAGCATGTGAAGCCTGCAGCAAGGTGATGCAAGAGAAGATAAAACTTTATAGTTTGGATAGTTTACATGTCAGGAGAGGAAGAGGAGCTGGATCTTATACCCCATCAGTCAGAGAGACTTGCCATTGCAGGGCTAGGTTTGAGGCACTGTGAAAGCTGATGGCTTGGTAACTTAGCTTCACTAAGTTATCCTCTAGGATTGACAAACGGTCACATACCCTCACTTTCCCCAGGCAGATGAATCCTTTGTCCAGTGCCCGCCATCTAGAAGATGAGATGGTTGCCGGTCCTGACAAAAGGCAGTTACCTGTGGCAAGTGGCAAGAGGAGAAGAGCAATTAGCAGCAACAACCAAACCCCCCCAGGAAATCATGTGCCAAACCCAGTTTGTTCTCTGCTGCCTTCTACAGAGGAAAAGCCACTTTTCCTAAGGAAAGACACTTCTCTCCCTAAGGAGAAGTCACTTCTCTTAGCTAAGCAGAGCAACGATGAGGACAGACCCTCCCCAAACCATACCAGGCTCACAGTCCCACGAGATGAAAGGAGACCTTGGGGTGCAGCAGGCTTGGCCGGGGTTCCTCTGTGGGGCAGGGCCCGACCAGTGGGCACAGGGCTGGGCAGGGGCCAGCCTGAGATGTGGCTGCAGCATGGCTCCAGTCAGGCCCCGGGGCAATAACCTCAGGTAAACAGCTGCTCTTGGGAAGCAAGGGGGGCTTTTTCTGTGGGGGCTAAATGGTGTCCCTACCCGTGAGAAAAATCTCAACCTATTACTAGTAAAAGCTGGGATTTGTGCATATGCAAGAGCAGAGGGTCTGTCTCAGCAGCTCCAAAACATAAGAAGAAACACTGGCTAGCTAAAAAGCCACATTCTGCCCTTGCCCCAGACCCTGCCGTGNGCTCTTGGCAAGCAAGGGGGGCTTTTTCTGTGGGGGCTAAATGGTGTCCCTACCCGTGAGAAAAATCTCAACCTATTACTAGTACAAGCCACCCCTCACTGCCTGTGTAGGCCCGATCCAATTTGCATGGCTATGCACAGCACCTACTCCAGTGTGAGGGCATTTGACCTGTAAAAAGACATCCCCCTGTTTGGCTGCGCAGTAGCAGTGAATTCTGAGAGACCGTGGTCTGCGGAAGGGGCCCACCAAGCCGCCATGGGGTGCGGTGACAGGGGAGGACACAAAGAGAAGTCTCTGAAAGCTGTGTTTGCTTTCCCTTCTCACCCTGGGAGCGTGACAGGGGAGCTACTCCTCCTGAAGAAGGAATCCCCCTCCTCCAGTTACAGCTGCCCTGTACACGTGGAGCAAGCAGTGGGCAGCAGGACGGCGCCATTGCCCCAGCAGACTCTGCCTCATGTGAGTGTCTGCTCTGCTTGGGCCTCTGACTTGATTCAGCAGCCCCTCTGGGACCTCAGGTTTGCTTAGGCAGAGCTTCGTGGCAGCTTATGCTCTGAATGCATTACAAATATTATTAAATCAAATGAAAATGCTTTTGAAATGCAAATATCGTTCCCGGGTTTTTCTCTCTTTTGCTTTGCTTAGGCTCACAGAACAGGGCCGCTGGCTCACGGCGGGGTTCTCAGGAGTCTCCAAGCTTTTAGTGTTCTGGCATTTACTACTCGTAAGTACACTTCTCATATTCAGATGACAAATTGGCTCTGCACTAGGGGAGCCCATGTTTATTCAAAATATCCCAACCTTACTTATGGTTGTGACAAATCCATACTCAGGGCTTGCTGCCAGCTTGAAAGTCTGAATTCTGGTCAGCAAACTTTGACAGGAATCAATTCAATACAACTTGCTGTATTAGCAGATGAAGTGGGAATGAGCCCCAGGGAGATAAAAAGCCAGCAGAGCTTCTGTTAACAGTTAGAGAAAACTGCTGCCTTCATGTGTGCATTTGCCTGAGCAATGGCTTTTTTATGCACTAGGCCTTCACTTTCATAGAGGCGTATGTGACAACTCTGACCTTTTGGCTTTGCCTATTAGGAAGATATATTACTACTGTACCTTTAGATATGTTTGAGAAGTCCTTATTTTCCCCTGCAAAACATGAGTACTCCTGTGGGCTTTAAAAACTATTATTTGTTGAACTGTTCTGTGTCTTCAGAAAGTACAGGGGCACACACAAAATCATGTTAGTCTCAGCTTCATGCTGTGTTAGAAAATAAAGAGGTGTCCAGGTGAATTCTTTTCAGAGGTCCCACATGTTTTGAACTTCTCCTCCTTGCCGTGCTTGTCTCTCCTCGTCCCTTTTTGCTGTTTGTTCACTGTTCTTCCTGCCCAGCTGGGAGCAGTTCCCCACAGATGTCCTGTGCTGTGCAATGGCCCCGGTAAAGAAAATGTTTATTGTCTTCTCCTTCCCCATTGTGGCAAGCAGGAAGTTTGACAGATTATGTTTCCTGTCAGGAAGTCAACACGGGGCATAGGAATCTCTACTATCTCAAAAAACTCACCAAGCAATGCAGTTTAACATGAAACTGCGTTGGTATGAGAACTACAGTTGTTATTCATAGCTTAGTCTCACATTTGCATTGTTATCTAGGAATGAAATTGTCACATCTCAGTCCCATGCAAGATTTGTAATTGCCTTGCAAGCTGGAAAGTCAATTTAAATTGAAGGCCCCAGTTAATAATGTACAAGATAATCAGTTTCACATGGATGTTCTCAAAGATATTAAGGAAAGTATCACAGAAATACAAATACCACGTGACATGATTAGCATCATACAGAAGTGTTTAGGAATCCACATGGTATCTACCTGGTAATTATTACTATGTTTCTCTGGTTTAATTACATTTGTACCTGTAAGATTACAAGATAGTTGTGCCTGAATTTATTACAGGAAACTAGAAATTGCATGGTTAGTTAAAAACAGACAAGAGAAGTATAATTGGCAAACTCGACATGGTTATTTATGCAACATCTGAATGCAAGTATTATTACTTCAAATATCCAAGAGTGTTGTGTGAGAGGCAAGCGTGAAACCTAGCCAGTTTAGCACCTGGTAACAGGAAAGCTAAACACTGAGGAAAACACTGCATTGTAAAGCAACCTGGCAGTTCTCCAGGGCTGGAAGCAAAATCTTAAAAATTAGTTTTTAGTCATGTAGCAATTTACTACATCCTATTTCCCCTTCCAGTTGTGACTTTTTGTTTTTTTCCATGCTGGAATGCCAAGAATCACTTTTACCTATTGCGTATGTTGTAGAACCAGCTTGACTAAAGAGTATCTTCTGTGATTGTAGCAAACTGGGCTTTGGTGACTTTAGCAATTTCCATGTTAAACAGGGAGAGGTAAAGCTGGTCACCTTGGGTTTTGGTTTGAGTTCAGGGAAGATAACACACTCTGATGGACAGGGCCCAGGGCAGAAAGTGAGAGGACTTGCATATTATTCTTTGCCCTGCTCCTAGAGGTATTGCCCTTTGACTCCTGGAGACAGATGCTATCTCTTTAGTGAGACCCTGCCTAGCACATATTCTCTCCAAACTCAGTCAAGTCTTCTAGGCACTGCAAATCCTGTAAAGGTTAATAAGGAAACAGTCCCTCGTCAGTGATGGGGCTGATATTCTCAACTAACTGGCAGTAGCAGTGAACTGTATACTTCAGGGCTGTATCCTTCAGGCATTGATCAGGCAGGTTTCGCTCTTGAGTTGAGGGGCATTTAGTCTAAGGGACACATGGAGAATTCAGCTAAGCATCTGTTGAGTCAACAACACTGGTGTGGTACAAAATGTCACTCATCTGAGACTGGCCATTGCCTGAGCTGGGGCAACAGCAGACCTAGCTTGGAGTTGCCTTGTAGCTATTGTACATTTCTAGGTAAATACAAAATTCTCTCAGCTTGGCTTTTTGTTCTTTGCATACTCATTAAAAAAAATAAAATAGAAAAGAGCAAAAGCTTCATGAAACTCATAAGCCTTCTCCTTGCCAGCAAGCCATCAAGAGTTGCCTCCAGAAATCACTGTTTGCTGAATGTCCTTGGGGCTTCAAGAACATTGAGCAGGGTATTGAAGTATCCAGTGTCAGCATAACCCCAGGCATTTCTACACATCCTCAACTCTCTATAGACATCAGATTTGAATATACCCTAGTGTTTGTATATAATAGCAGCAATTTGACTGTGTGATGGCACTGCAGCAGGTATAAATAATTATTTCTGCAATGGCAATGTTTCATTTCACCTAGAAACCTTGAAAAATGTAAACTATATTTAAGCTTTGTGACAAGCCAAGTAGTAGATAAGCAGTGTTACTTCTACCAAGAGACACTAAGAGTGAGGTACCAGGAAAATGAAGAATTTAGTTTGGTATGAATACAGTGTTATGTATAACAGAAGTCGAGAATTTTTAATTTTTTACTGTAACCTCTTGAGACAGCCAACCCTTCTGTTAAGTATTCTGCTGTAATATTACCAGTGGGGAACCTACTGCACAGCTGTGTAAGGTCTTGGTCATATGATAGACAAGCAACAGCCTGAAAACTCCTTGACCAAGGAAAGGGCAAAGTAGTGAGATGAACAGCACTTAGGAGCAGCCCAAGGGGCCTGCTCCATACGGGCAGGGCAAGCCGAGGAGTGAGAGTGATCTCAGAACCACACACTCCTCATGCCGCAGGGCACAGACCCATTGGATCTGGGCTTTGTGAGCACAGGAGGGACATTGATAGCAAATCGTCCTTTCCACAGCCCAGTAAACCCCAGGCAAAGTCACAAGTCATGCCTGAGGCCAATCCAAACAGCAGTTCAAAAACAAGGCTAGAAACAAGTTCTCCTACAATATAGCTCCGTGGAAGAATAATTGTGATTATGTATTAAAAAGCAGAGATTTTTTTCCAAATGTCTTTGGAGAAATCAGATGCCTTCTGAGAAAAATGTTTCCTTATTTGAAAACACTTTTTCCCCTTCAGAAGAAGAAATATAATAGGGATTTAAGCAAGCCCTACCTAGTGAACTTCATTTGCCTCTCTAGTGCCTTCAGCACCTGAATCATTCCTTTGGTTAGATATTCTATATAGCAAGGAGCTATGTTACATGGCACAGTGGTCTTTTTTGCAGTGAGTATTCAACCATACCAGTGAAATTGGGAAAGATCTTCGTCCAGATTCTGTGATCCTCAGGCTAACGTTTTTTTTAAAAAAAAGTTTCCACTCATTAAAATTAAAAATAAATAAGCAGCAGCTTTTAATCTTCTTCAGTGACAATGTGTGACTTGTTTACACTGTCTCTCTACTACTCCCAGAAAGAAGAGCTTGAGTCTAGTAAGGGAGGACTCCTTAAATTCTTGCTGAACTACAGGGTTCAGTGTAATTACATTTCTTATCTACTCGATGTTTACATTGGTATCTACCTGAGGCTACCACCCTGCAGCAAGTAATTTGCTTGCCAGAAGGCAAAAGCCTTCTCCACAATCAGTCACTTCACCAAAATTGGCTTGCAGTACTGGTTTAAAAGACAGGAGGAAAACAATGGCTCATGATCTATTCAGAGTGAAGAACCGGTGACAAAGAGGGTCCTAATGCAAATAACTGTTTTACTCTCAGCCAAGTGAGCGCTTCCAACAGACTTGTTAAGAAACAAAGAAGGGAGGATCTAAGTCTGTTTGCACCCACTTGATTTCTCTTTGTCTCTCTTCGTGGTCAAATTGGTGCATTCTAAAAGAACAACAAAAATCGCTGCTTTTGTGTCACACCTGTTTTATAAATAACCCAAACTAACCTACAAGCTAGCAGACCTGTACTTGGGTGTGTTGACACCCTGGAGGCTGACGGAAGTCTCCTGTGGAAAGCCTCGCTGAGTGAAATCCTTCTTTCACCGAGATCAGTGGCACATGGCTGGAAAAGGCACCAGGAGAAGCAGGGATGCACGAAGGTGACCAAGGAACGCGTTTGTCCTGATGAGTCTGCCACCTTGCCACTATGGCTGCTACTCAACAGACCCAGACTGGGTACCTGAGAGACAAAGCAACACCGGCCACACAAAATTTCAGTGCCTTCTCTACCCCCCACCTCCCAATGCTTGTGATGCTTTCACAACAGTTCTCACTGGAACTGATTCACTGTTAAAAAAAAAAAACCAAAACAAACCAACAAACTGTTAAAAAAACCCAACAAACAACCACAAAACCAAACAAAACCGACATCAGTTTATTTCTCCTTATCCCCTCAAACATTAGGCACAAGAAAGAGTTTTTCCAGCGACTGAAATTACAGGACCAGGTACTGCAACTCCAACAGCAGGTGGAAATTCAAAGACAAAATTGTTTACAGGTGAGAAAAATAACCTTGCCCTTAAAACATGCATCTTCAGCGCCTCTTAACGATGCTGTTCTTCCCATAGAGCTGACTTTCCTTCAAAAGCAGATTAGCACAGATTAATGCAACTGAATTGAATGGCCTTTAGTGCGACTGAACTGCAGCAGTGGTGCAAGAGAGCGTTTAAATGGCCGTGCTCTTAAATGCTAGGGTACAAGAAACTCCCCACAGTGCACAATTTTTCACTAGCACTAGTCTTTCTCCCCGTTTTTGTCAGCTGGATCTCCACATTACTGAGACTCAGTAAACTATCTTTGGTGGTGATTGGCCCAAATTAAGCCCTTGTGTCTCATTGCTGTATCAATCACAGATGTTGATGCTTCCTGGTAGAGAATGTTTTTCCTTCCTTGTATTTGGCCAGACAGCGTTGCCTTTTAAGTAGAGGGAGAAAGCTGAGATCCTGAGTCTGCTCTTATAGACTGCTTGTGATGCGAAGCTGGCTTCTTTTCAGGGTTTCAGTGTAAGTATGTTGAGTCTTAGGTAACCCTTGTGATAAAAGGTACTGAACAATTTTGCCTGAGTATGAAGTTGTTCTTACTTTGTACTTTAGGCAGTCATCTGCCTGGTATCGGGTGGTATGTGCCAACTCTGCTCCATTTCACTTCTTAATTTTGTTAATTAGTGACTTGTCACAGGTCCTCTACAAGAAGAATAAATACCCTTTGAATAGACATGGCTCAAGACTTCTCAGCATTATATATAGAATTCAGATTTGCTCTTATTGCAAAAAGGAGGGGAAATTGCCAGGTCTGAGGGAGGTGTTACCCTGTAGATGCCCTCCAAGGGCATTACCTAGCTGGCTCTCTGGCGTTCTCAAAGTTCTGAGAAAGTCCTGGCTCCATTAGCTGCTGGCTGCCCTGGGCAACCAGCTCTGCCTCTGTGAATTTAAGCAAGCTTTTATTTACTCTGTAAATTGCTATATGAAAAGAAGAAACTGAAACTTCCATTCTGGTGTTTTGACTTTCCCATCCTGCTGAGATGTGAATTTAAAGAGCCTCAGCAATTCTTCTCAAGAGTAGGTTGGTTTTGGCTATATCTCTATGAATAAATTGAGTGACACAATAGAAACCGACTTGTTGCACGAAATAATTGTTGCTTATGACTTGGTATATGTACATGTATTTTGTGCTTCATTCAGCAGACTGAACGTCCATTAGCAAGTGGAGCTGATCGTTCTATTTAGTTTCACTTGAAAATAGTCTGCTCTACGGGGTCTCAGCCTGTCTGTGGTATCAACCAAAGCACAGTGAGTGGGGGTGATGGGAAGCCTGTTTTTCTGGAGCATATATTCTGTTCTAACAACAGCTAATATAGATTGACCTTTATGGCCAGCATGCAGCACTACTTCCCTGGAGCCCACCTGCTGATGGTGGGGAAAATATGCTCAACTTCTGCAATGACTGAGCTTGTAAAAGGTGAAAATCCTTTTTTGAGTCATTGATTCAAAATGTCTGCATGCCTCTGCATCTATAGTGGGTTCAACTGCATTGGTTGCTAAGGGAAGAGTGCGTGTTGTGTCTGAGAATGATGAGAAAGCAAATTTTTTAAATAACTTGAAGTGTAGGCAGGAAAAGCCAACGTGTTTTCATGGTGATTTCAGTCATTTAGTTTGGAAGGTGATGTGACGCTTAATTCATTAATGTTTGCTAAGTGTTTTTAAAATTCCATTAAGTTACTTGGGAGTTGTAGAGATTACTAATGGTTGTATGCTGTAAGATTTCAGGGCTAGATTATATTTGACTTGCTATAAACCGGGGGCTAGAGCTGTTTCATTAAAGGGTCTGTCAGCACTTAGATTATTAAAATGTGTTTTAATATTAAATCTTGTCCCTGGTGAGCATCATGGGAACACTTCCACCTGGACTGATAGCTTTCAACCCCACCAGAACTGAGGGGTGTTTGAGCTCTTGTGAGTTCTGGAACTGCCTCTATCAGTCTTGTAAATGAGCATAACTTCTTCCTGGCTGAGACGATGTATGTTGTGGTCAGTTAACTTACGACAGCTGAGGCACAGGAGCTGAAACTGTTAGCTGGGATCTGTATGGCCAGGTTCAGGTTTTCCAGGTTTCCTCCTGAAACCTCAGGGTTCATTTTTCTGTTTATCTTCCTTTTGTTTTCTGATGAAACCACTACAATAACAATTTGGCAACAGAAACCTTTCCTGTGCCTGAATTTAAAAAAGAACAAGTAAAGCATGAATTAGCATTTGCATTAGAGAGACACTTGAGAAAATGGCGTCAGTCACAAGACAAAAAGCCCTTTGTGTGTTTTGGTAGTCACCTTGCTGATCCATAATGACATTCATGACACTGACAATGAAAGCCCAACAAAAGGAAAAGGAGTGGGACTGTGTTTAGGTTTCTGTGAGTATTTATCTCCATCTCTTTACCCTTAGGCAAGCAAGAAGGGCTTTAGAGCACAGCTGGGTGGGGGAAAGCCAATTCTGAGGCCATGATGTCTCTTTAGTAGGTGAATATTGGCGACTTCTGCAAGAACTGAAGCTCATGGAAATCCATGTAGGCCTGAATCCTCACATGAAGCTTTTGTAAGCGGTTTTTAAACACCACTGACACCTTCACAACAGCTATTAAACTATGGCTTTTCTTCTCCCCTTGTGCCTAGATGTTTAGCACAGGTTGACTTAGGCTGGGGTCAGGTGGGTTCCGCGTGCTTGTGTCCTGTATTTACTATATCTCTGTGTATTCTGTTTAAAAGTGAGATACTCCCTGCCTTAGATGGTTGCTGACTAAAATGATAAGGTGCTCTGATAACAGTTGTCACCTGTGTTCCTTGTGTAGATGGACATGAGGCTGATGGAGTTGCACAACCTCTCGGAAAGTGGGAAGAAAATATGAGAGTATTTCTTAGGATATCTTGCCCCAGGGGAGGTTTTTCATTTTTAAAATAAATTCACTTAACTGTTAAACTTACTCTGGCACAGTCTACACACTATTTCCTTTTATTTATTTTCATTTTTACAGCCATTCACTTTGAGAAGGAACTCTCTATGGGAACAGTGTAAGACTCACGCCAATAACTGCTCAGGGAAGCTTTTTAGAACGTTTTGTGTGGGATCACTCTATGCGCTTAAACTGCACAAGGTGAGATGAGAGCTAAACTTGCTGATTAAGGAACCTATTGCTGTCTAGCATTAGTCAGAAAGGAGTTCCAGGTTCTGTATGCACACTGCAGAGGAGCTAATGCACAGTTAGAAGTGCTTCGGCCTTCCCTCAGAGGCATAAGATATGTGCTAGTGCCAAAAGCAGGCCCATTGACTTGAAGTTAATGATCTAAATGGGAACAGAACAATGATTGGCATTTGCTGGGTTTGATACCTTGTGCAAACACCAATGATACTAAAGGTACATCGGATGAAGAAGCCAAGAGAAGACTACTGGGGTCTTCCTTCAGACAGAGGAAACAAGAAGAGTCTCTTCTATTCCTCAGTCTTGTCTGCCACGTGACTTTGAAAAGCCCTGCATACCTTCTGGGGAACCATCTCAAGTCTGAATTATCTTTCATATCTTCTGTGGTAAAACTCAGTGCTCTTCAGTGACTGATTTGACTCCAGGTACATTCAGGAGTAGAAACAGCAACAAGAACATGATTGCAGCCTGTGTGCAGAGTGAAAAGAAACATTGAAAGAAAGAGCTGATTCTAAACACTCCAGTGTTGCGAGCAGGTAGATAAAATGGGATTGGTCTGTGGCAATGTGCTGTGTGTGGCTGGCTGCTCTCAGCGGAAAGTGGGACACAGATAAGTGTGGGGGGTTTTGGGTACAATATTTTTTATTTGTGTGGTGTTTGTTTTTTTCCCCCACACCTCCCTACCTCCTCTGTGGACCTGTGTAAGAGCTAACTACAGCACAGATGCGTGACTGCTGGCTATGTCACAGGTAGAAGGTTTCCTGCATCAATAATATAGGCCTGTTCCCATAAAGTATTCCACCTCTGTGCCCCTTTCACCTCCCTCTCCATCCCTGTTGGCGTTTCTATAATAAGATACAAGAGCAGAAGCAAAGCTTTCATTCCTGGAGTCTCTCTTGCTCTGTATGGAGGAAGAGGTTTAGTTATTGTGAACAAAGTCTGCTGCTTTTGATCTGTTCAGGTGTTTTAGCCTTTCCCAGTGGCAGTATTCAGAGTAGTGAGGCTGGGGACTGCTTGCAGGAAATCTCAAAGCCTGGGTGGATATGAGGTGGTTTCTGTAGTGGGGGTTAGCCTGAGTGAGTTGAGGGCAGTTGAGGATTTGCTTTAGCTCGGCCAGAATAAGTTCCTGAGTCTATTTGTAAAGCTGCCACCCATTATGGGCTACTTGCTACAAGAAGGCTGTTGCAGAAAGTTGTTGCCACCACCCTTGAACTGCTGTCAACAGGGAGACTCTATGCAGTTACCTTGTGACACGGTATCACCCGGTGTGTGGTGCTCCAAATCCAAGGTGCTTCCTCTGCATAGCGGGTGATAAAGCCCTTAGAGTAGAAAGGGGCAAGGAGAAATGAAAGGTTCTCAGTGAAAGAAACAAAATCACTGTAGAGGAACGTTTTTAGAGACAGGTTGTGACTTGGCTGCCCCTTCCATGAGGCTTAGGGCACACTTGGATGGTGTGTGTGTTTGCAGGTGTGAGGGGAGGTACTTGGAGAGCTTGCTGTCACCTCCTCCTGTGACTGGGGCAGCAGGACAGCCTGCTGGCTGGCAATTGCAGCCCTTCCTCTTCCACTGCCTGCCCTGCCTCCTGCTCACCCACATCGCAGGAAGGTGCACCAGGACTCTTTCCTCTGTGGCACTTGTTAGCAGCGAGTCTGGTGGGCCACAAGCAAAGCAAACATCAAGGCATGGCCATTTTAACCATCTGTGCTATTCTGCGGCCCAAGGTAACTGCCTGCTTTCCCTCTGCCGGAAGGGAGCAAAATCCCCTGGCTGCCTGCATGGCTCCCAGTGGGAAGTTTTGGCACCTGCACCAGGTTGACACAAAATCCTGGCTGGTTTGCATCTGTAGCTGGGGGTTGAGTAGGCAGGGTGGGTTTTGCTTATGTTGTCTTTTCATTAACTGATTTTCTTGGCTGTTCCTATGCATGTGTAAACATTTCCTCCCTGTGTTTCTGTGCCTTTGTTGTTTCCCCTAGTGAACTAAGATTGCTGTTACTGAATTATGATGGGTTTTTTCCTCTTCTTTTTATTCTCAAGCATTAGGTGAGGTGAATTAACATGTGGGATGGGGGAAATGCCAAAGGCAAGAAGTGTTTCCCCTGGCATGAAGGGGAAGGTCTCTGCCAATCTTCCTGAAGTCCTCTACTGCTGGCTGGACTGTTCTTGTACCAAGGACAGATGGATGCAGATCAAATCACATTAGGCTTTGTGCATGAGGGAGGTGGTCACAGCTGAAGCTTGATTTATTTATTTCTTTATTTCCCCTGTTGGCCCTTCATTTTGTAATGGCAGTAACAGGCTCTAGATCTGGATAGCTGAGTGGCAGTGTTCTGGATCCAAACCCCACAGACTTGGCTGCAGCATTAACTGAGGTCACTCTGAGTTTACTCACTCTTCTGCCTCCTTTCTCCTGCAGCAGCTCCTGATGCATTAAGCAGACTGCTGGAACCAAAATGATGCATATGATGTAAGTGCCCAGGATGCGTTAGAGTTCTGTGAATCTCATCAGCCAGGGAGTTTGAGCATGCCCTTTCTCTTGTGCTGACTGCTATTCCTCCCTTGCCCCTTCCTCGCAGAGATGGGATTGGCTCCTGACACTCTACACAGAGCACTTAGGCTGTCTGTCTGAATCTCTGCTAGTGCTCACTATCACTCCAGAAGCGTGATTTCATCTCAAGCATAAACTATTACCTGCAGTTTAGCCCCAACCAAAGCTTTGAGACAGATAGAAAGAGCAATGATTCACTTAACCTAGCTACTCAATATAATTCATATCATATGTATTTGTGTGTAATAATAATGAACACAATTGCTTTTCAGTGGAGTAGAATTTCAGCTCTTCAGTAAGTATTACATAGGATTTTTCAATGTAAAACAAATAGCTGGAGCTTGTTAGTAAAAGATAATTCCTGGAGTATTAATGTCTGGTATTACTGCATAAATAAAGATGCTTTTACATGAATGAAAGGCTATCCAAGAACTTCCTCTTTTCTTCTTCCACCTTTTGTTTTTGAATTCATTCCCAAATCATTTTTTTTGTGTGTGTGTTGTTTTCCTTGCATGTTACCACAATGTATTTTGGGAAGGAGACCATGAGCTTGTCCTGTAATTTGCAGCTCTGCAACCAAGATAAGGGTGTTATACGTGATATGATCTCCCATTATTTTTAAAAACATTGAGTTATTAAAGCTAATGTGGCCTGGCATCTGTATAGTGACAAGGCATCCCTTACTCTGAAGAGCAAGAGAGAGTGCACAGGATAGGGCTATCAGGAATCTGGCCATGATGATGTGTTTTTAAGGCATGATTTCATTACTTGGGGTTAAAGCCTACCATTGCCTTTTAGCACTGATTAGTTGAAAGGTATGGTCTGAACAGCTTTACATTACTTTCAATGTATGTATTTAGTCCTTGGGAAGCAGTAGGTTCAGCTGAAACACTTTTCTTCTGTTGACTTGAAAAGTGTAGTAAATCCTATGTTTGCTGCTGGATTTTTCTTTTGTTTGTTTTCTCCTGCTTTCTGTCCTTTTGCCCACAGCCATCTGTAATTGAGTCTAACAAGGAACACAGGCATGTTATAGGTTATTCCCTTAAAACTGGGCTTAGCAATCAGATAATTGGCTTCTTTCAGGAGATGCATGGCTACAGAGCCTGAGTGAGTTTATTTTTTTGTCTGTTTTGTTGCTTTTTTTTCTGGTAATAAATGCTGCATGGTTATGTTTAACTACTTTTTTACAGCCTGTCCTTTAAGACTGTCTCAATTCATCTCTCATCTCATAAAATACTAGTGATCCCAGCAGATGAGAGTGAGGCTTTTGTGGTCAGAAGCTCTTTCCCTCCACTTAAAAGGAAACCTTCAGAAACTGAGTGATACAAACCCAGATTTAATGGCTAAAGTTCAGAAAATTTGAGAAGCCAATGAAGTAGGGGTGAAATGAATTCAAGTGTAGGCTGCAGCAGCCTACCATCAAAATTTGAGCCTCTAATGTATAACATGTGTTCCTGCTTTCATTTGCCTGCTTTACAAGAGCTAATACACAGTATTTTCAGGGTTCACAAGGGGGCTTTTCTCCCTCTAGGCTATTAGCTACAGTAATGGCTTATTTAGAAAGTTAGACTTTCTCCCAGCTGGAGGAAAAAGTGGCCCTAAAGGAGAGGGGGAGGAAGAGGAGAAAACTGAACATTTTGATTAAACAACTTAACAATACAATGCCAGAGGAAATGAATCAGATGAGAGTGATTTCTGCAAGCATGTATGCTTTGCTTTACAAAAACAGAGAGGTTTAAATCCTGGCCTCCCAAGAGTCAACAGGGCCCATGTTTAACTTAAAAAGGCAATATAGGGTCCTGGTTTGGTTGCTAAGGGTGGAGGAAGGTATTTCCAGAAGAACAAAGGGTAGTTAGTTACATTTCCATCTAGTGTAACCTTTTCAGGAGTACTTCACAGGATTATTTTTATTTTTTTCTTCCCTAAAAGGTAACCTTCCTCACCTCACTCCTGGAAAAAAGCACAGCTCTCTTCTTAATATCCTCTACTACAGAAAATGAGGTAATCTACACCTGATACAGTGTGGTGTCATCTTGTTGCAGGCACTTGGAACTTCCTGCTGTGGGGTCAGCCCAGCTCTGCGAAGTATAAACGCTGCTCTAAGCTGTGCCACACTGAGGAGCCCTACAGGACCATCTGGCAGGCAGGAACTTGAGAAGACTGTAAATAAATCTCTACTTTTTTTGGACTTGCCCTTTGTGAGGAGGTATGAGGAGGTTTCCTTCCTCTCCACTTCTTACGTTAGTGAGATCCTCAGTTGCTCGTTGGCAGAAGACAGAGTAAGAGGATATGCTCTGTGCCCCACACCCAATGTGGCTTGGAGCAGTCTGTGTATGTATAGTCTGTAGATTATTAATATCTGTTTGTGGGCAGACTGTTCGTGTGGTTTTGTCTGTATGTATTTCCAAACCACCTTGGTCCTTTTTAAGAGTGGTTTCCAGGAATGAGCTCTCTGTGGTCTTTGAATGACAGATTCATGGTTGCTATCCTTAGACTAAGACTGCTGGGTGAGAGGGGTATTTAATCTTAGCCTTTTATAATATGAGGGACAGCTGTTTCACACCTCTGGTGGTTTTTCACAACACCCTAAGTATGTGCTAATGCTGAACTGGAAATATTGCTATTCGCCCTCTCCATTAATGCATATGAATAATTAACTATCTTAAGATATTTTGAGACATCAGCTCCTCTTTTTTTCCTCCACTTGAAAAACCTTGCTGTTCCCTTAGTTTCAGGTATGCTCGTACTTTCCAATGGGCTTTCTGTGTACCTTGAGCTGCTGAATTCATTTATCTGTAGGTAATAATAGCAGTCAGTGGGTAAAATTCTGGTCTAAACCTCCACAGCCTGTGTCCTACCTGCCTCTCTGCGTGCATTATTTCCTGTTTCCTGACTATAAGCCTTTGAAAGCAGCAGCTATGTTTTGAATCAAGCCTTTGATCTTTTTCCTTGCATGCTTAGAATGGGTGGTGTTTGATTTGCTACAGCACTGAGTAGCTGTGGCTGGGCAGGATGGGCTGTCCATACACAGCATGCAAGTAGATCAAGGGGAGAGATGTTTCTCTTTGGATATTCTGTGATGTGATATTCAAGACAGAACACAAAATTCTTTGGTTTTTGTCTCAACCTAATGTCATGAAGCAGCCCGATAGGGGCTACCCTACTTTGGGGTGATGAGCTGTGACCAAGAGTGTCTCCAACACAGGCCATGCAAGACCCTCTTTCCCCAGAGCACAGGGTTGCAGTACATGGTGACAATGGCAGGTTCCACTGACAGACCTAAACAAGGTGAGATGATGGGTCAGGTCTGGGATCTGTCCAGGAGAATCCAGTCAGAAAAAGCAGAGGACCAGACTGGAGGTGGAGCTACCTAGAGAGTAGGTATTATCCAGCAAACGGGGTCAGAAACAAGAATGGAAATAAGGCTGCCTACAGCATAGGTCTGGGGCTTTTGGGAAGCCCAGTCAGCAAGCTGGTATGGTGCTGGGCACAGGCGTGCTGGCAAGGACTGAAGCCCTGGGGCTGAGCTGCAATGGAGCCCATGGGCAGGGGCCGTGTGGGTGTGTGGGGCTCCAGCAGAGGCCAGCCAGGGCCATTAAGGCCACAGCTGCCCTCAGGGCTCTGAGAGTCAGACACCTGCTACCACAGTGCAGAGTTGGTGGGTGTTTTGTTTTTATGGGAAAACCCCGATGGTAACTAGTCAACACGCTGTCACAGTGTAGTTTGTAGTTCCATTTTTTCAAGAGAAAGTGTAATTACTACTTTCTTCTCAATCAACAGCCTGCTTTCTGAAAAATGACAACAAGAATGGATTAGTCAAAAACCAGTGAAAATAACATGTGAATGAGATGTGTGTGTGTAAGAAACAAACCAGAAGGTTAATATGAGTAATCGGCTGATCTCTTTACAAGAGAACTGAAAATGCTCTCACTTAGATTTTTCAAATTTAGTGTATCTGACAAAAAAACCACAATATTAAGACTTTTGAAATGCTGTCCAAAAGAATCTGCATAATCTCTGGTTTTTAGCTTAGCAAAAATAAGGAAGCAAATTAGGACTTTCACCTTTTTAAGGAGCAACTCTCATTATGGCTGTCTGTGTATGAAGAGCTGTGCTACTGCCTGATTTTGACCACAATATGAAGTCTTCAGTCCAGGCATACCAGACCCTTTTGGGATACAGAGGAGGGGAAGAAGTTGCAAAGATCCAAGGTCTTGCTGTAACTTGTCCCACAACAGAGCATTAGAGATATCTGGTCAAGACATAGGAAAGGGCTTTCATTAAAAATACCTGTTCAAAAGTGGGTTTGCATCTTCTTTGAAAAATCCTGCTGGATGTGAATCAAAGCAAAGGTTACTTTCTGCTGTCAGTTTTATTGTTTCAGCCATGACCAAAAATGCTGAAACACCATTAAAGAGGTTGCTCAGCCATATTTCTAGTTCAATCAGAGTTAAGAAACACTGCAAATCTCCTTGGGTTTCCTGAAACTTCTAGCCCCAAATTGCAGATACAAAAAGTCTGCGTAAGATGATTTATTTTACAACTTGTAGTACATCGGTCTTGGAGGATCAATGGGCTCCTTCTGAGATGACATAAAAGATAATTATCAACAGGCTTAAGTGCCCTAAAAAGTTCTGCACTTCCACTGGAAAAACTATGAGGATCCATAAATGCAAAAAAAAGTCTTGAATGAGTGCTTTAAATAACTCTGGGCTTATCTATAAGGAACTCATCATGTACCAAGTTTATCCTCAGTCATGACTTACATACGGGAGGCAGTCTTGTTTCTTGTCACACGCCCCTGAGCTGATTCTCTGGCAACTAATAATTGTAGCCTTTCCCTTAGTCAAGGACTAATTTTGCTTTTTTCCCCTCTGTCTGGGCACTGAGCTTAATATCTGTTATTCTATAAAACCTGTTCAAAGTTAGTAAGTTCAAAAGCTATTGGAGGTGAGGAGGACTCTCTGTGTGTGTGTATGTATACCCTTCCACATTTTGTGTGTGTTAATAAGCTGCTTAAGCTTAATTTCCTTAGGAAACAAAGCCGACAGCCCAAGAAAATCAGCCTATTTTTTTATTATTATTTTCTTGAACAGCTGTAGAAACAGATATTGAATGATAAACTAAGCTGCCTGTGACGCCCCACACAGAGTTGCCATATATTAGCAACCTGCATGCCATAAATGCATAAAGCTATACAACCTTTTCACAGATGACTGAATCCTGGTGATTTGAAGGGTTGTTTATTAGAGGATGGATGGATGGGAGGGAATAGATCAAAACCCTCTTTCACTAAGAGCACTGAAACTGTTATCTGCCATGTCAGTTTACGATTTGTGTGCCTGCTCAAAGCTTTCATCCTGTTGCATTTTGATTGTGTTTGGTTTTGTTTTTTTGGCTATGTATTATCCGGACTTGCATGCCTCGGTGCAATGTGTGTGCAAGACTAAAGACTGCAATGACCATAATTACCCGCTCATTACAGGCTCTGATTTTAACGTCCAAACTGACCATCATGTGGAGTAATGTTGTATGTGTGTTTTGCCAACAGATCCATAGAATTGGGATCACTTCAACATTTTTTTTTTTGCTTTTCCACATATGAATGTGTACCTAGATGAAAACCACATTTGATTCACTTATATAAAATCTTCTGTTAAACTACTTACGCTTTAATAACTGTTAGGTTTTTTTCCAAGAGGAAGATCAGTGTTTCTGTTTTTCAGTAATGTATTACTGATGGAATGATAGCTTCTGCAATGTTTTGGGTTTTTTTGCTAAAGCGCAAACCTTTACTGCTTTAATGAAATATTCAATGGAAAAGTTCTTGAGTCCAGAGGATGTGCTGTGGCCTGAACTGCAAAAGTTGACCAATCTGTTAATAAATGGCTATTTAACATACCTTTATGTAATAGTTTATCTAAAGCTCTTGCTTTGTTTCTGCCATGAAACTATAACAGGTAACAAAACCTCAAAAGCTGTGGTTGATTGGACTCTTATACTCTGGCCAGTTCTACAAGCTGTGTATAATTGAGACATGCATATAATATCTTATTAGTTATTGCTTTAGTATACTTACTAGGCAGTGACAGATGTATCTTTAGTATAAAACATGGCCAAGGACTGTGTTTTACTTCTGGCTATTGCAGTTGTGTGAAATTCACAGTGGACTCTCTCATGCCAAATTTAGTTTGTACAAAGAAGCTCTAGTCCAGTTTCTCTTCCCTCTATAATCTATGATTATTTGAATGGCAATTTCAAAGGTGCTGCAAGGTGAAATTAATCTCATCTGCAGTCATGTATATTCAGGTGAGGTGAACTACATGCTACAGCACTTTATTTCCTCTCTTAACCATGAAGGGGGAGCCCAGAGTGCAAAGCTCTGGCATGGGTGAAATGAATTCCACCCTGGAGGGACAGTCTGCAAAGCTTATGCTCCCAAGTTGGTTAACTTTCTCAAATAAAATCCCCTTTGCTATTTGATTCAAGGGAAGCAGCCTTGGCTCTCTTTGCAGGGGCTCTGATGTTGTGCGTCAGTGGGGAAATTTGAGGAGGTAAATGACCGCAATTCATCAACAACTCTTCTTCTACATCATGTTTCTGATCAGCGGGTGTGCTGCTCCTGATGAGTTGCAAATGTGTACTTAATATTATATTAGCTATTAGCTCCCAAAGTCAACAGTTTCCCTGGTAAGATCAGAACACTTCAAACATTACTCTAACTTTTTTTTAAAAAATAGTATTTTTTTTCAGTGTAAAAGAACCCTTATTAAAACATTTACAGATTCTTTTATGGTGTTCTATTGCTTTCCTAAAACACTGATCAACCATGCTGAATACGTCTGCATTTGTGTCATGTTATCATTCTCCCCAGCTCTAGACCACAATTCCTCTGCAAAGAGGAGAAAGTGTTTCTACTTTTCTAGGATCCAGAGTACGTCCAGGCTTTTAATGCTCTGTTACAAGCATGAATCAGAGCCTGAAGAACTAGGACAAATGTGAAAGCTGGTGAGGCACTGTTGTCTCCTTGCAGCAGAGTGAAGGGTATTCTCTTTTGAATGTTTCCTCTCCTGTCTATGGCACATCTAGAGAAAAGATCCCTCAGTGTTTCCTGGAGCTGTTGGTCTGCTCATCTGCTCCAGAGGAGAAAATAAAAACCTCCTTTTGTGTGTGTGTGACTCTTCTCGTAGACCCCTCTTTGAGAGTATGGGGGTTTTGCAGTAACAGCTTTGCCAGGGTTGTTGACAATCAGTTTTATAACCCCTGAATTCATGTTTTCTTGGGTTTATACTTTTATGGGTATGAAGTTCAGCAGGCTAGGTGCAGTTTAACTCTCGAGCCTGGTTAATGACACTGGTGTCTCTGTGGTAGTAACAAGAGCTCACTGTGGAAATGACAGTGCACATACAGTAGGGAACAAGGGTTCTGATCCAAAGCCCACTTTAACTGACAGAAGCTTTTCTGTTCACCTCACTGTAGAGGGAATTAGGCTCCCAAGTAAACAGCAGCTCCCTTGCAGCAGCAGTCAACTGTTCTATTGCTGCAGGAGGGATTAGTTACAAGCAAATGATGCTCTGCCACATAGCAGCAAATTCTTATATTCTTGCAGGAAATAGGTGTGAGCTTACTGAACATGTGCTATGAGCAACTGCAGGGGTGACAAGTTGTCAAATGGATGTTCACTGTCTAAATAGGAGGAAAACAGTGAGCATGGGAAAAATGGATGCGTGTGTGTGTCTCGGGAATTTGCAAGCATTCAGTGAGCAGTCACTGTGGTGGTTTGAGCGTCCCAGAGCACTGCAGTGCATTGTTTGGCTTGATCTTAGTGTGTAGCACAAGCTGTGGGTTGTGACCCCCTCATGCAGATGTTGAGAGGTCTGCCATAAACTTGTCAAGACCTCGGATGCTTTAATGAGGGGAGTGGGAAAAGAAAGGAGGGCGGCCCTGAGTGCACTTAGACCTAAGTCAGGATATACCAAATGGTGGATCTCGACCTCTGCTGATTTCTGCAGTGATCCAAGGAGGTCTCAGGATGTTTGGGCACTGGTACAGCACTAGCGGCAGTGAATCTGTAATGTTACTGGCCTTATGTGGTATGTTACTGACCCCTTGGTTTTTTCACAGTGTATCAGCTTGATACTATACTGTAAAAGAGGTATTTGAGGGGTCTTGAGCTGCTTTTTGACCTGGGTTATTTCTCAGTCTTGGAAGCAGTAAGCATAGGGGTAAGAATCAGTAGCTGGAACAGCATGTATTATTGAGGAGGGAGAAGGGAAAAAGCACAAACTTCTTCAGCCAGCTTTGTGATACTGAATCATGTGGCTGCTTTTCTAGAGGTCTGGGGTAGTTAATTTCTTTTGGGATAAAATGGGTGATAACAGGTTTTAATTACTGACTGCAAATGTTTAAACTGACCTCAGAATTGCCAAGTGCAATTAAAAATAAGTGGTAGAAGCCCTGTACCTATGGGGTTGGGAGAGAGTTAACTTTTGCATTTGGTGTTAGCAGCTGGTTCTTCTTTCTTCCATCCCAGCCAGAGCCAGGCTGCTGCCTGTGTGGGTTATGTGAAGCCAGAGGTGGATCGCCATGTCTAAAAGAGTGAGAAATTATGGTCAACACTACTTGCTAATTTGACATCACAGGCAGGAACAGACTCTTGTTTTTTTTGGAAACAGACCTGATGAGAAACTAATAGCCCATGGAAAGATAATTTAGCTAGATTAAATGGAAAATTATAAACCATATCAAGTAGCATAAGATGATAAGAATGCTTCCCAGGACACTTGTGCATTTGAGTGAAAGGAAAGCGCAGAATGATTAAATCTGTCTCTAGAGAGAAAAAGGGGATATTTCTAAGAATGTGGTAATGTGATGCAGTAATTACATCTGTATAGTAGTACAGGAATGCTGTGTGTTAAGGTCTTTAAATTAAAAGAAGATTATGTGATTCAGAGATTTTTAAAAGGATGTTACTAATAGACTGGTGTAACTACCGACCTGCTAGACTTCCTAATACTCATTAATATTTTTGTAAATCAGTTAATCATTGGTTAAGACTAAGTAAGACACTGGAAAGTATGTTATTTCTAAACCTAGTAATATAGGTTGAAAAGAAAAATTATGCTAGTCCTGTCTGCAATTACTTTACACTGGAGTTACTTCTCCTCAGTGCCATAAAATTACTCTTGACTTGTTCATGTGAAAAGAGTAGATTTAGGTCTGTAGTATCTCTGTGGGTAATTATATTTATAGTAAAGAGTGCAGAATGGCAAATGATATTTTGTAGTAAGTGGCATGAAGGTGCAGCCTGTAACTAGCTCTCCACTAAAGCGAGAGGGAGAGCTATCTGAGCAGCAAGCGATTCTTTCTCTCTACAATAACATTCTTTTCTGGCACACTTGAAAGCTGCAGGCTGGCAAACTGAGACATGTCTGTGATCAAATGGTAAACAGTGTGCAGCTGCTGAGGCCTGCATTGAGCAGCTCTTTTCACTCAAATGCATTTTAATTCACCTCTGAGAGTCTCCTGAAAGAGGCCCGAGTAAAAGGAGAGACAGGAGATGGTGAATCCAAACAAGAATACACTTGCACTCTTTCCCGGTGTGACAGTTCCTGCAATTTAAAGCAGTGCTGAGACCACTCTTTCTCGTGACAAGGATTTTCAGATCAGTTTTCAGCCTACCCTAGAAATGCCATTGGCTGGGGAATCCCCTCAGAGCCCTTACCTTCTCTCTGCGTGCTCTCAATTGCTGCACTTAACCAGCATGTCCTTTTTTTTAGCGCTGATGAAAGCGCTGATGAAAGGCGGGCTGCTGACAGCTCTGGGGCCGTGTTCAATCTACAGCCAGGCATGTGTGCCCGGGGCCGCCTCTCACTCTGGCTCAGTGCTGACCTGCAGGGTGGCCTCCCATGGGACCAGCCTGCTGCTGATTCTTGTTTAATCCTTGGCCTTGCTGGGGCCACTAGCAAAACCACTAATGGGTACCACTTGTAAAGGCTTATTCTGATATGTATCAACAAGTCTGACTACCAGCTCCTTCGCAGCAGCTCCAGTGCAGCTGCTGGTGGTAAGGACATGCTCTTGCTGCTGAGCTGAGGTTTGTTTTTGTGTCTATACTTCAGTGTGAAACCTGGCAGTGCAAACCTCCTGAGCATCCAGGCTCCCCAGAGGGATGGTTGGGTCACAGCAACAAAACCAAATAGCTAAAATAAGAGGCAAGAAAATACCAAATTCTCTAAAGAGACTTGCCCAGAGCAGAAGAGAAGCTCTACTACTGCGTATCTTCTGCTGAAATAACTTTGAGGCAGCCTTTGGGACATCTCTCTCAGGTCTCTAAAGAAAGATGCTCTGTGTTGGGGACCTCAGAACCAGAAAAGGGTTTGTGAGAGTTGTGTGTGTGTGTGTGTGTTTATATTGATACATATACAGTGTCCCAGCTAGGTGTTTGCAGTAAATGAAGCATTTGAGGTAGAAGAGGGGTAAGGGTGGGAGAGTAAGAAAATGTGAAACAAATTTAGGTTAAATAAATTCATGCTTAAAATTGTGTTATAGACAGCCTTATTTCTCTCTGTCTTTGTGTCAAGGAGTATGAAGTACCTGTGAGTCCAGCAGCAATAATCTTCTGGAGTGACTTTTTCTATCCTAGTAGTGCTTGTGGCAGCAAGAAATAATGCACAGGGCTATTTCCAAAGGTGATGCAGCTCCTGAAGCCCATAGATTTCTGTATCCTGTGCTAATGGCTGTAAGCACACCAAACCTGTTTTAAATGTAAAAATGTGGGAACTTGTTTTGTGTTTGTTTGGGGTGGGTTGTTTTGCACAGGATGCAGTTGCTGTTTAAAAACCTGCACTGTGCTCTAGTATTATCAGGGTAAACTAAGGTTCCTGCAGGCTGAAGGGGAAGGTACCTGGATGTCAGATACCTATGGGAGACAGAGGGAAAGGGCAGAAATTTGGAATAAAAATACTTAGTTGGAGCTTTGAATGGAGTAAGCTTATAGGGCACAGGGGGAAGAAAATTAAATTTGCATTTGACTTTTGCTTCCATAATACCATTTTACGGAGGACTTATGAGCAAGAAGAAAAGGCTTTAACACTCAAGCAGTTCTCTTTTGTGCAGTCAGTTTGCTCCACTCAACAATATACTTTCTTTGCATCCACCTCACCTAAAAGAGGCCAAGTAAAGAAAGAAGTGCAGAAATAATTGAAAAGCACTCACTGAGGAATAACGGGTGAATTATATTTTTTTGCTCTGTAGCTAAGACAGAGCTAAGTAATTTTTTGTTAGAGCTAGGAATCAACAAATAAGCATTAAGGAAAGAAATAATGTTTTCTTTGAGCCTGCACCTGCTATGCTTCCATCATCTTTAGGCAATAGCAAAGAGAAAAAAATTTATCAAAGTCATGTTCTTGTATTCCACCATCCAGACACATGGCTGAAGGCTTGATTTGGGGAGCAGCTGACAACCTTTCCCCTTTGCTTCTTCTACTTTATTTGTACCTGCTAGTTACAAAATCAAAAAATGCAGCTGTTGCTTGTCTTTATTGCCTGCTGATAACCGTTAGTTTGGCTTTGTCGTATTTGTGATGAGGCATCCACCACCATCAGTATGGGGGTGACTGGGGTAAGATGCTCTGGCAGAGAAAGCAAAGAATTGCAGTTCAAGTCAGTACACATTCAGCAGGTCATCTTGTTGGAAAATATTTGTTTGCTGAAACATAAATTCTTTGTGTTTTATGGTGTTTTTGTAATAATTTCTGAACATGGAAAGCTGTGGAGAGAGAGTACATGGACTACAAATTTCTCCAGAGATGCTAGAGAAATGCTTAATGATTCAGATGAAATTAAATGCTGGCACTCTCTCCTGGTGTTGCCAAGTGGCAGATGTTTAATAAGGCTAAAGCCAGACTTTCCCTTGAATACCTTCCTTCTTTCTGTAAGCTGCTGCTTTGGGCCTTCCTGAGGCCATTGTTTCCGGGTCACTGTTCACAAACCACTGACAGACTGATTCTTTCTCATCTTGTCCAAATTCTCTTTAAAATCAGTTACAGGGAATATTTTGTATATCTTTTCTGTTTACGATGCTCTAGAAATAGTCTTGGATTGGAGAGGTGTTGAAGCACAGCGTGAGTTAGAGCCAGGGGACAATCCCAGCTGACTTTAATGAAATTATCTGTATGCTCAATATTTGGATGATAATTAAATAATTTGCTGAGTAAGAAGCACTGTGTTTTCATCCACCTCACTTGAGACAAATGAAGGATATGTTTATAACAACGTTACCCCAAATACTACCAGTAGGGATCTCTTGAAGAAAAGCACTCAATGCTATGTATTTGCACTTCTGTATTCCCAAATATAGCGTAAGAAGTAGTCTTACCTACACTCAGGTTCTTACTTGCTCTAAATACTTAAATCCAGCACCTGTATCAGTGACTCATAGCTCTGCTATACGGAAAACAATGTATTTCAATGTGTTTATTTACAAGTATAATTTGGGGGACATTATGGTCTTTCTCTTAATTTTGTCCAATTATTCCTTCAGTGAGGAGAATATACAAGGAAAAAAAATAATTCCTGCCTCTTATCAACTATGTAGAGCTTTTGACTTCCTCTGTTTTGCTCTCCAATGAGTTTGTTATTGCAAGTCAGTAATTCCCATTTTTCCCCATTATCCTCCACACGGCAGCTCATTCTGATCCTGTGTTAGGCTTGCCCAAGTGTCAGGCTACAAGGAGTCATAATAGAGTTTCTCTTGGCTAACACTGGTATAGGAGAAAGGAATTTGGCTAATGCTATCTGAAATGGGAGGGACTTTCCTCGAGGAAATAAACACAATGCTTCCATGACCAGCTTCTCTCAGTTGCAATGGGCAGGGGTTTTGGTAACTGACTGGAGCAGTGGTCTACTTCCCTTGGACCATGGCCTCTGGGAGCAGTCCCTACTAGCTGATTCCATGGGAAATGGAAGAGACCCTACGGGTGGCACTGGCTGAGTGAATGGCCTTGGGGAAAGCTCTTCTCCGATAGCTGGAGGTTGGCTCTGTGCTGAGATTTACCCCTTCTACACTTAAAGCAAAATAAACTTACTGTTAATGTTGTTTTCTTCATGGCTGTCCATATAATCTTAACAGTCACCTGTAATGGTGGGCTTTATAGGTTAATTGTGCAACAGATTTTAAATATACTGTTTTTTTCAGTCTCAGGTGATGGGCTCTCGCTAACTGCTCAATGCTATTTCCCTCAAAAACGACAGCAACAAAAAATCAGCAAAAGGAGACTGATCTATCAAATCATTGTTTTTAATTGAAATTTCCATTCTCCTACCACACCAATAATTCTTTTCATGAAGTCAAAGGTTAAGGTGCGGTATTGGCATTACTTTCCAAACATCTTGTGCATCCCTGTTGTAAAGATCTATGTGTTACACTAGCCTTGGAGTATTTTAAGTGCATTAATAGAACATGTAAATCCAGTTGATGGTGACTGTCCAGACCACAATAAGCCATTAATGGATTTTCTTTTCCTAAGTACTGTATGTATGAGGTGATATCTTAAAAATAGGAAAAGCTTGCAACATATCCTGTAGGTCATTAGGCATTCTCAGACTTAAAATGAGAATCTGGAGGTGCAAAAAAAGGAGTGCTTGCTCTGGAATACCTGCTTGGGAAGTGGACAAATCTGGGGCTTTTTTTTTTTATGCTTATTGGAGAGATCTATGCTCCTATGCCTACAGGAGGAAAGAAATGCCTTAGTTATTCCAAGCCAAAGACATTAAAAAAATTGCCATTGAAAGTAACCACCTCTGACTAGGCACCTTACACTAAGGCTTCATTAGTGTTTTTCAGAGCCTGGTCATATTGTCCATCCTTCTACTCCTCGTGTCATTCTCTCAACTTTTACTGCTTTTCAGTCTGAGCCCTGTTCATCATCCTACTACAGTTCATACCACTCTTTGCTGTAGGCAAAAGGTACAACAAGGCAATAGATACAACCTGTCACAGCAAAGTACAGTCATCACAACGCACATCTTTAGGTAGGTGAACTCCTCTCCGGGTTCTTCCTGCTCTCTATGGTGGCTCCATGGGCCCTGAGCAGATTGGTTCTGTATATGTGTGGCATACTCATGTGTAGTTAACTAGTTACTGGGATCCATCCATGGCTGGGGAGTATTCTCTTAACTTTAGATTATGGTATGTAGGAAAAAGATTCACTTGTTACTGTTTTGATCTGCGGTTGCACAGATGGGAACAGAGTGGCAGCTCCTCACACTGAAGAGTTGTTGGCTTGGGTCTATGCTAACGAGAATGGAGTGTTTTTATTTTTATTTATTTTCTTTTTGAAAAACTTCTTCACTGCCTGTGCACATGATAATGCTGGTGTGTGATTTGTAGTTGTTTGTTGTTTCGGCTTTTTTTTTTTTTAATGTTTAGGGAACTTGTTTAAAATTCCTGGTCATAGTTTAAAAAACCCAAACCTCTCCATTGTGTGGTCTCTAAATTGAGGTGTGCCTTGTCTCATGCCCTGGTGGTTGTCTGCGTTGCATGGTGCAGAACTGGGCAGATGTAGTCAAGTTTAGGGCCAGGTGACCCAGCTTGGACACCAGAAGCTGTATCACTGGATATTCTGGCTGTGTTGATTGAACCTGTGGTGTGGTTCACCCCCCACCCACTCCTCACTATAGCCACTTCCAGGATTCAAGTGACATGTTCTGTCTGGTACCACTGTGGGCAGTAAAGCGAACCAGATCTTGTGGAGGGGCTCAGGGCCCTCTGCCTGCTGCTGCATTGTGCAGTGTACGTGTGCCTGTAGGAAACCAATCTTCAGGAGGAATATGTATTTTTTTAAATCTTCTGTATGCTGGCAAAGGGTCAAAAATACTGTGTAAGGAGAACTATACTGGTATTTGTGGATCTTCTAGAGCTGGGAAGAAAATAGGGATGCTTGTTGTGTGTGTATGAGAAATGGTGCTTTGTTGGTTTTAAATATAGGTATTTTATTTCTTTGACTAATCCTAAGGGAAACTTGCTGTATTTCTGTCCCTGCTCACCCTGCCCTGACATACACCCCATATGTGATAGTTCTGATAGTTTTGTTGAATTTCCTACCTTTAAGTGTTTCCCTACTAGTCCCGGATCCAAGAAAACCCAAATGTAGTTTTTATGTGAAACAAATTTAATGTGAAGTATATAAAGTAACTGTTAAACAAAAAGAACAGCAATTCAAATTTCTGTAGCATAACTAAGACAACTTACTGTCAACAAGACTGCTGCCAATAACATACAGCAAGCAGACAGACACAGCACTGAGATGCTGGCTGTTAAAAGCTGTGCTCCTGATGAGGAACACATGAGCCGCACGCTGGGTTAACTGCTGGTGCCTGCTCTCTCTGAAGCTCTTCTCTGTTCCTGGCCTGCCCTTTGGAGCTTGTGAGTCACTTCCCTGCTTCCCTGAAGAGAAGCTCTTTAGAAAATGGCATCCCAGGGTGCTGTGTTTATTGACTTTCAGGGACTTTCAGAACAAAATTGTTCCATGTACCTGTGGAGATGTTTTTCCCCAACTGCTGACTCCATAGATTCTCCCTGGGTGTTGAAAGTCAAACTGTTTTTCTTCTGATTTAGGTCTTGTTGAGGACTCAAGCCCTCAGGCCAAATTTTACTTTTGGAGATGCCATGAATTCCTCTAGAGCATGGCTCCCCTCTGCTGTGGTGCTCATGGGCTGCACAGCAGCAACATCTCCCCTTGGCATGCTTGTTGATGGGGGCAAATGGAGGTTTGCAGCCACCCCTTGCAACAGGCTGGAGTTTGACTTCGCTGCTTGAAGGAGGGCACCAGCCACAATGACGGGCAAGCAGATAAGGAGGACAATGTCACTCCGTACCTGCCTTTTCAGCTAGCTTTGCCCATGCCCAGTAAAACAGGGACTTACCCAGGAGGCAGTTGTGGAGCTGAAAGGCTATATGCTAAGTATTCCCCTGGGACTGAATATTCCTGACATCAGTTCAAGTCCTCTCAAAATTGTGGGAAGTTCTCTGCAGAGTCAAAGATATCTGAGGTTGGGGTGGGGTTTTTTGTTTTGTTTTGTTTTGTTTTTTCCCCTCTCCAAGGGAAAATGGCCCTGGGGACATGCTCCCTTCAGCCCATAAACCCTTAGTAAGGATCTCTGTAAAGTGCTTGATGCTCACTACATACTATCAGTTGTGAAGTTGTATTGCTTCCATGGCAACCAGTGATGTTAACACAAGACTGACTCCACTTTAGGAATATGCAGATGTAGAAACTGCTGTGTGGTCTCTCTAACTGGAGACTGGGCCAGCAGTTCTGCCAGTTCTGCCATCCCTCACCTGGTTCCGGTGCTGTAACAGGACTGGATTGAACCTTAGCAGTATGGTCTTGGCTAGCTTGCAGCTTATCCACAGACCTTACTGCTGTATAGACTAGCAGTCTGTTAGTTGTGTTTTATGTCTTATGCTTGTTTCAAATACTGATGGTGCTCAGGAGCTTTTTGTGTAAGAACCACCAGTACTCTCTGCAGTTAAATAGCTTCTCGGTCTGATTCACCAGTATGTTAAAGCTGTTCTTTAGCACTCTGAAAGTACAGAATGGCTTTGTAGTAGATCAAGTAATCACTGGAGAGATCTCCTGGTGCTGGAGGATCTCATGTCTGGTAAGGTTGCCATGGTAGCTCCCATGTCATTTGCTTTTCTAGGCTGTCAGCAACAGGAATGCATCCAGTGAAAGATCCAGCATCAGTTTACCTCCTTGGAATTTTCAGCACCTTCAGGATTGTTTCAGGCCTGTCATTTGCCCTGACTTTTTTGGTAGGAACAGATATAGAGCTCAGTTAGTTTTTATAATCAAATCCTTACTTAAAAGACACAAATCCAGAAGACATCAATGTATGGTGTTTTTTTGGTGTTTTGGTGTTTTGTTTGTTTGTTTTGTTTGTTCAGTTTTTTTTTCTGTTGAATGTTTCTTGACTAAATTGGAGAATTGGGCTAAATTTTTCATATTAAATCTATAGGTTTCCATTTTAAATTGCAGTATCTAATCATTAAATGTGAACTATCACCCAGGCTTGAAAGCAATTTAGTTGTATGTACAATTTCACTTCTCTGTGTATTTTTTATATATATCTAAGTATTAATTTTCATAATGACTGTACTGAGTGCAATTTTGGTGAGAAGGATTATACCTGATTTGCAGGACTGAGCTCAGTACTGTAGGGAAACAACCCAGGTGTTCCTCTTCATTTTGCTCTGTTGTAACAACACCGCTGCTTTTAACGATAAATTTTTAAACACATGGTCTAGTTAATGTGAGTAACTTTCCTTGTACACAATTGAGTTACATCATGCAAAGCAACTAAAAGTAACGTGTAACAGGTTATGCCATAGCTGAGACCATTATAATATTGGAAGACTAAAGAGTCTTAATGTTACTGGCACTGTGCATCTTGCATATAATAAAAGATCCTTGCACTGTGTCGGGATTGATTTTTTTTTCTTCTAAGCAGCAGTACAAAACAACCCTGTTTCTATAACTTAGCATTTTTCCCCCAGACTACACCCCCTCCCCCTCCCTGATAAATCCAGGAGACTATCACTTAGTATATTGTTTATTAGTTTCTAGAATCTGTCAGTAACAGCATTCTTCTGCTCATAAAGTTCAGTAAATGACTCCTTTTAGACAGAAAGGATCTTAAATTTTGACCAGGATGCATGACTGGAAAATGCTTTAGTAAATTAAAATCTGTGAGAAGCAGCAATGTTTTATTGTTAATGGAGAGAAAATTGTTCTGTAGACGCTTTTTGTCATGCCTTAATTTTGAGCTTTGCAATACTTTATTGGATATGACATTGAAGAACAATCATACCTTTCACTTTCCCCATGTTTTTAAATCAAAGGATGAAGATGGTGTGTAAGAACCATAGCCATTATGGCCAGCTTCTCTGGGAGAGGCGGTGGCATGTGGTCCTGTTGTTCAAATCATTAATCCACAGCACAGCCTGTTGCATGCTCTGCAGCAATTGTGTGGCACTGATGGGACATGCGGCCAGGAATGGCTTCAACTAGCAGAATCAGCGGCTGTGAGGGCTTTGAGTTTGGCTGTTCATTCACTCCTGTAACCCCCGGGCTTCTTACCTTCCCTCAAACAGACATGGCATTTGTTTTGAAGTCTTTCTTTTATGCCTGTGTTGGATTTATGTTGTGGTTGTTTTTTTTTTTTCTGTTAAGTGTCTTCTGTGGCCCTCGTATCTGGGGACAGCCAGGAGCTTACATGGCTCGCAGCATATCAAAAAGCAATTTCAAAGCTGATTGCTGTTCTACTTTCTATGTGCCTGTGGGTCTTTGGAAGCAGATAAGTCACAGCACAATATATTCAACCATAGTCCTCTACTTGTCCCCTTGGCACCCCTTTTCACCATTCTATCTGTTTCTGGGGGGGTAGAGAGGAAAAAAAGCATTGTGGTGGGACTGTAGGAGAGGTAAAAAATAGTGCTTGGTGTTACCTATATCTCCAAAAGAGCAGTAGGGAGAAGCTGGATATAATTTGATCCTGGATTTGCTTCTAGAGCTGCAGGATTAGTGTTTCTCAGACCTTTCATGGTATTCTGCAGCTCCAGCCACGGCTCTATCTCTGTGATGGCATGTCAGTTGTTTTCCAGGCAGAGTGTGTTTTCCTACTTGTTGGAGCAACCCCAAGTTTTTAGAGTTCACAGTGCCAGTCTTGGTTGTCTGAAACTTCAGATTTGAGCACTGTTAAATTAAACACAATTAAATTAACATAATTAAAATTTGTTAGCTAGTAGCGTGTTAGTAAGATGGTAATTTCCTTGTATTGCCATGTACAAAAAGAAAAGCTAGCATTACTGGGTTGAGATTTTGTTTTAATGCATTGAATGGTACATGGATTGAATATTATGATTTTAGTTGGTTCTATAAAAAGTAATTTTCCAGTTACCTATGTGTCCATACACTTAGAGTTGGAAAAATGCCTTAAAACTAATAATCACCACCTCGAATATGGGTAGCAGGCAAACATCCCAGACTATTCTTCCAGCAGTGCTGCTGACTTGAATTGAAAAATGTGTTCTTCTTAGGGTCCTATTTACCTCCCAAGAATTTGCTTGGAGACTGTTCCTCCCTCACCTGGCACTTGTGTTTTCAATCTACATTTGTGTCCTTTGCCTAGATGGTTTTTGTACATACGGAACAAAGCCCATAGCTGATATGAAGCATATCTTGCTTATTTTATTGTCACCTGCTGTCTTGGCCTTTATTTCCTTTGAATTTGTTGTTAATCTAGAATAAACCTTTGAGACTGACAGTTGTATTTGCTCTTTGTATACAGAGGAAAATGATGCCACCCATTATAATGAATACCCACTGTGTTGCTTTACTAATATTACAGCTCACTAGTCTGGTGAAATCTTGTGTTGATGGCAAAACACTGGAAGAAGAAATGGAAGTGAAATGAATGTTACGAGTGTAAAAGCTTCGTGTATTTGAAGGGAAACACAGTATTAATACTGCTTAATTAGAAGCTCTATAAGGAGAACTAAATTGCTGAAAGAAAATGTACTGCAGTATTAAGGGAAATGCAAACAATTGTATGCATGTGTTACTTCTTAAATACTTTTCAGGATTGTTTTTAATGAGACTTTTGTCTCCCACAGTCACTGCTCTTACAGAGAAATTTAGAGCCACTTCTTCCCTCCCATCATGCTGTGTGTTTTGAAATTTGCCAGCTGAGGCGTGGTTCATCATATAATCAATGTTGGCATTTGATTTCCACTCTGATAATTATACAGCTTCCTTTGCTTGACAAGTCCCTCATGTATGTATGTTTGTTTATTTACTGCAGTCTCACAAGCTACAAATGAGATTACACGCTGACCACGTTGTGCTGGAACAAGTACAAGAGGAGAAACCAATGCTTGAATCAGCAAGTTGCTAATCTGACAGCTGCATTTATGGCACTGCAGAAAATGGTGAGATCAATATAAGAATAATAGAGGCTGTTTGAATGTTTGAGTCTGGAAGCAGGTTAAACCACTATTTGATTTTTATACAGTTGGGGTTTTGTACAGGCATGTTTTCTTCTGCATGCTTCAAAACACAATTCATTGTGTGATGAACATTGTAATGGTATTTACTTGAATATATTATGAAAAGATAACCTGGTGTTCTCAGCCATACCTGTTTTTGGAAAACTTCCAAATGCAACATTGACATAGCTGTCTTGCATTGCTGTACCTAGAATAATACAGAGGGGAGTTGAGAAACTACTGTGGGTTTGATTTTGTTTCTTATAAAAGGAGTTGAGGTCTGATAGGGTTTCATTCTTTAAAGGGAGGTTCTTCAGGAGTTATTTAAAATGAGGGAGGCACTCAATCTCTTCATGGCTGGATGAAAGGAAAGGCTTTTGTTGTAGGCAATAAAATATCCTCTGCTCTTTATGACTACTGCTTCAGCAAATTGCATTCTGTTAGATTTCACACAGTAAGAGTATGTAATGCATTTGTTTGGTACCATATAAACCTATGCAAACAGTGTGGCTAAATTCTCAGTAATTACTTATGGATGCTTATAGTTTTTATGCCTCTTGACATAAATGTGGGCTACAAAATGTACGAAGCCTGGCTGTGTTGCATTAAGTGGCAGAAACTGTCCCCCTTGTCCAAAAAAGACTGGTTTTGGTCGGAGTAGGGCATGGGTAGAGTGTGTTCTGTATGGATTCCTTTAGCAATAGAATGGTCAATAAGGATGAAACACTGCCAAGTTTCCACATGCTTTATTTTCTGTAGCCCTGTGCTTGAGGAACCATCATTAAGTACAAGTGAACGCTGGGCCTCAGCTCCAAGTGCTGGATTTAGGGTCAGGATGCATGGTGAGAGGCTGTGGGGCAAGCATTTGCCCCTGAGCCTTCTGTTCCCTGTGGCTGGCTATTTAGCATGTGCCCACCACTCAGTGTCCTCTGTGCTGGCCTCTGCTTCTGGAGGGATTCATCTGCCTTGGTATCTGATCAAAGCCGCAGCAGAGATGTGTGAAGGACTGTATGGTAAGAAGGATGCCTTTCAGTGTGACTCAAAACTGAGGATCTCATGTCCTGTGATCAGTAATGCCATCTATCTCTACAGTGGGCTGACACTTTAAAAAACAGACCACAGGATAATTTGCCCCAAGCTGCAGTTTTGTTGTCCTCAAACTGTTTGTGACTTTGCTTAGTAATGTCAGCTGGAAAAATAAATATAGCTTCAAGGCTAGGTTCATGAAACGCAGAGAGGAGGAGGAGGAAGCAGTGCTGTTCTGTCTCTTATCTGAGAGCTCTGCAATTGCAGCATTCACTTAGCATGTAGCAGGTGCAGATGAAATGCCATTCATTTTGGTGAGGGGGATTTGAATCCTATTTCCCACCCCTGAGAGTTTTGTAACTGCCAAGCTGCTATTAGGCATTTTGGGACAAGCTGTTCTATGTTTTTTGCTTAAAATGTAGGTGCCTTTTTTCTGGGTGAGCAAGTGGTTGTGGATTCTGTCTTGCGAGGTCTCTGGAGACAGAGAGCTCTAGAGGCAGTTAGTGTTAAGTGCTTTAATGTTATCTGTGTTTAGTAGAAGAGACGAAAGCTGTTCTACATCTGTTCTGTGATCTAGACTTTTGATACTCCTGCAGCTTGTTTGGTTTGTGTCAAACAACCATGTAGACTCCAAAACAAATGGCTCTGTTTTCAAGATCCTTTTTGAAAAGCAGCACTTGTGTGTTGCAATGGGAGATGGAGGTGCCAGTGGGAAACCTGACTGCGTGGGATCAAGTGCAGCCCTTGATTACGCAGCATCTTTCCCAAACTGGAAACTGGAGTGCTGGGTTCTGCTCCTTCTTCTCCCATCTACATTCTTTCTTAGCTAAGGCTTAGCTCAATGTGTAACTCCTGAAATGTGTGTAAACCAAGCATTGGCAGCAGGAGGGGAGTCAACTTTGGTCAGATATATATGTCTGTATTAAAAGGCCAGGGCTGACTTAATCTCCCCTAAATTTACTCTCCAAAAAGTTAAAAACCAAGTGGTTCTTAGGTGGGTGTCTATCCTCCCTCTGTAATCAATGCAGAGGGATTAATCTCTCCTAATTTAAATTTCCCAGACCTTCCTCTGTCCTCTCATTAGTCATCAGAAGGCTAGATGTGGCAAGTCATTTCACAGATACCTGTTAGAAGAGGATTCGTTCTCTGGAGGGGCTTCCCCTTTGACTGTAGGGGGTGCTTAAAAGACCAGAGGGTTCTAGTTAAGTAAGGAGATGTTTGTCTCCAGTCTCCCCAGTTCAGTGGGGATAGCTTCTGGAGGAGGTAGCTAAGGATGCTGTCCTCTTAATTTAGGCATGTACTTTAGATGCTAAAAGTTAGGTTGTGCAAAAACTGCCTTTTGTTTTAAAAGTGGGTTAAAACACTTTACTGAGTATAATTTAAAGGATACCTTTTATCTTGGTTTGGACAAGATCAAAGACATCCTGAAATTACATTGGTATCTGTGGAACAAATGAAGTGCTGTTTGTCTCCTTGGAAGCAATAATGCAACAGAAGAACAGATTTTGAGCCTATTGGACTAAAGTTTTCTCCTTTTGTTACTAATAAACTAATACTTGGGGCATTGAATCCCACATGAATATTGCTATGCTGCACATATTGGATTTTTGTAGGGTAAGACAGAAACAAAGAGGCTGATCTTTACTTTAAACCAAGATATGTCTGGCAACATTGCACCTGTGTTTGTTGAATAATAAAAATAATCCTTGTTTAAAAATGTCTTAACTACTCTCAGCACCTAAAAATGTTTGTTTGTTCTTTATAAAAGACATTTTCAGTATAAATATGATGTTTGCAAAATCAGAGGCTTTTGACAGTACCAGTTTACAAACACAGTCCTCATGCAGCATTAGCTGCTGTATTTCCAGGATGCATTCACAGTCCATTAGAACTGAATCCTGGGTGCCCATCAAGTCTGATGTCAATATGCTTGTTGCATAGCTAGGAAATGAAACCTGATACCGTGCTTGGCTTTTTACTGATAAAATACTTAAATGTTCCAGCTAGAGTAGAGCAGAGGGCAGAAGAACATTCCGAGCTCCTTCTGTCCTGAGGACGTTGCTGAGGCAGGCACACCTGCTTCCCGAGTTTCTACTAGCAACTGCAGGAATTGAAAGGCAGATACCTGGGCTGCTCTGCCTGGGTGGTGTAGTAGCTTTTAAAAAGGTTGATTTGCTAATCAAAGGCTGATGCAGAGGCCATCAGAAAAACATCAAGGCAAAGTACTAATGTCCACTGGTTTTCTGTGTGGGACTTTCAACTAAAGGAGGAGGTTCAGGGTTGAACTAGATGACCTTTAAAGATCCCTTCCAACCCAAACCATTCTATGACTTTATGAATAAATGTTAAAGGAACTGTGATGCCAGTAGCCTTTGCAAATGCATGTGTGTGGTGTTTTCAAAGATAGCTCTGCTCTTCCTTCGCTAGAGAACCTTTTATTTCCCTGCAGGCAGAGCAGTGTTTTGTCTGACTCAGGGGCTGGGCAGTGCTTGATGCAGATGGGCAATCCTATGCTCACTGTGTAGTGAAATGCTCCTCACTTCTATGAGCTGTTGGTCGCCAGCTGCTGTTGCAGAACGGGGACCTGCACAGGCAGCCTGAAGCAGGAAGGAGGGCTGCTCCTCAGAGCTGAAGCTGTCTGTGCTGCTCACGCACAGGTATGCAAACTCCCCTTCCAGCTCCAGCTGGCTGAAGTGCAGCAGGATGGCTACAGAACATTCTCCCCTCTCTTGCTGAAGCCCCTGGCAGTAGGTCTGTTGTCTGTATGTAGCTCTTCTCTGTGATGCTTGTGCTGCTGTGAAGCGAGACTTCTGCCAGGCCGTGTGGTGTGCATGAACGATGCAGAAACTGTTCCATGTGGAAGGATGCTGAAATATCCTTTTCAAAGATCTCAAACCCAGACCCTTAAAAATACTTCCCCAGCAAACACCATACCACTATCAGAAGTATCCCTCAGGCTGAGGCCTTACAGTAAGAGAATGTCACCCCTATCATTGCCTTATTTGGAGGAAAGATTACAGGGAACCCCATCCTTGCTATGTAAGTCTGCAAATCCCTGCTCCTGGGGGGGATCAGCAGCAAGGCAAGGAGATACAGGTACCAAGGAATCCATCTTAGCCTTGATCTGGCCTCTGTGGGGGTTGATGAGTTTTGGGTTAGGCTAATAAGAAGCACATCCCTGGCATATGTTTGCCTACGCTGCAAAACACAAGTGTTGACCAACAGCTGCAAAAACGACTTGTCAGCGTGCCTGGAGAAGGACTTCAGGGGCACTGACAAGGGTAATGTCTCTTCAGAATGGGTGTCTCCTGTCCTCAAGGCAGTGCCCCTGGAGAAGTTGATACGGTAAAAAAGCAAATTTTATACAATCTTGGCAAAACCACAAAGCTTTCTAAAGCAGTATATAGTTTGTATGATTTAATTTAACTCTTGAAATAATAATAATTTGTGTGTTTGTAGCTGGGAAATGATTTTTTTTTTTAACTGGAGTTTCATCTTTTCACTTAGAGAAGGAATATGAAATATCAGTAAAACTGATAGGGTTTTGATTTGCCGAAGTCCAGGAAATGTATAAGCAGTGTTTATCAGGGTGTCCTGTTACTCTGATCAACCAGAAAAGGACTGGCCATTTCGTGAGTAAAAGTGGGGTTTAAGACTTAAATCCCAGGCTAGTTTTGGAGCTTTGTTTCTATTGTAGCTGAACTAGTTTGCCTTTACTAAATGCTAATCTAATGTAGGTGCTGCTAAAACTTCTCTGGGTGTATTTGAGACATTTAAAGGTTTATTTGTACTTAAATTTATATTTTGAAGTTTGAAGTCGAACAGTCCTTACAACTGTCATAAACTTTCTTTTGAGGTATGAACACTTGATAGGTTTTCACAGCACTCATCCAATGGACTTGGGGTGTGTGTGTGAGATGCTTCACTGTATTTGTCAGCTAGGACCAAATCTGGGGGAGGGATACGTACAGAGAGTCACAAATGTTTAATGCACTGTTTCACATATGTAAGGAATTGATGTTTTATATGAACCTTCAGTAACTGTTCTGTGAATTATTTGTGTGTGTTTACCTTCTGCTATTCTTCTGTGACACATGTTTCTGGGTGCCTATTTCTGTGTCCTCCTGTAAAGCACATGTTTGCTCTATGTGGCAATGGAGTTGCTCTAATGAGAGCAAAGGTGCTGGTAGCCCCAGGGAGGTTCTGTGAGAGGCACATTCAGCCCCCAGATTTGCATTTCAGGTGAAGAGACCCATGCCAGGACAGGGATGCAGGAGCAAGGTTTGGTCCATGGCAGCACCAGGGCTCAAAGTGGTAGATGGCAAAAGCAGTAGCACCCTTAAAAAAGCTCCTCTTCAAGACTGCCTAAGGCTTTCCCAAGGGAAAGACCTGAATGGCTGACCAAATCCTTTTCTGCTGTGAGGACAGTCCTGGAGACATCAGTCAGACAAGCTGTTCCCAGCTGGTTATGTCAACACAGGGTTGGTTTGTGAGCAGTGGGACTCTGAAATGTGTAGATGAGCTGGCAAGAATGGGACCACAGTTATTGCTATTGTTTTTGTGATGATAGCCTGGCTGCAATTAAGTTACTAAGAGGTGATTTGCTAATGTTTTGTTCAATTTAGCACACCCTAACTTAGCTGTCACCACTTTGCTCTCCTTGGCTTGATGAGGTGAGCTTCTACCCCATTTTATCTACCTTTTTGTGAAGGCTAAACTGTCTCCAAAAATTAATACCAGTAAGTTGTAAGTACATCTGCTTCTTAATTATTGTTATAAGCAAGATTTACCTGCCCTGTCAAACACACCTGTGAAGATGCTACTGTTTCTTCCTTCCCAAGGCCTGTGGTATTATATATTCATAATGACAAAGCAGAAGCAAGCCTCAGATGCAGATGTTCTCCTATATCCTAACAGGATTGCTTCCTGCTTCTGCCACATCAAATGGAGTACCATTTAAGACTAGTCTTTAAGAACTAGACACACACAGGGATAAGGAAACCTGCAACATAAAACTGTAAGTAGCTGGCAGAATGAGTGAAATGCAGAGCACAAGTCCTGTGTGTCATGAGATGACAAATGCAATCACCTTTAGGACTAAACAAGAGGGCATGTGTCACAGCAAAATGCTGTAACTGCATTTTGTTGTTGATTTCTTCCAGCAGCAACATTTATTAAAATATTCCAGGAATTTAGCCTGATTTCTAACTGAGATAAGGTACAAATATAATAACAGGTGTGTACTGGCTGCTAACATTTTCTTGTTGTTGTTAGTTTCTTCTAAGTCATGGTTAGAAACTGAAGTCTTCAGCTGCAGTTACAGTGAGTAGGAGAAATGAGACATCCCTGGTGTGAAATACTGTGGTGTGTGAAGTGATGCAAGATAGACCTCACACTATTGTTTGGATATCAGTGGGAGACAATACATCCATCTCATGTGTATATATAAATCCTGCTGATGACAAACTAAATACTGTATGAGCCTAACTGTACCCTGTGAAAATTCAACAACCCAACCTCTCCTTGTGGCCTGTATGCCCTACTGTTAAATGCAAATGCTTGGACGGAAAATTGGAGCCTCTCTGAACTAACAAAAAATCTTTCAGGGAGAAGTTCGTCTCAGGAAGACTTTTCTTTTTTTAGGTGTAGTCTTGACTTCCTTCGTCTGCTACAGGGCTGAGCTGAGCTAATTTGTTGCAGATCAGGACCAATAAGTCTCTCTGTTTCTCTGCTCTTCTCTCAGCTTAGGGGTAGCTTGGTTACACCCTGCCTTCTGATCAGGGCATACATTAAAGTTCCAGTCCATTTGTGAAGAAAATTAATAATTTATCTTTTTTGGAGGTGGATGGGAAAAAGAGGAAAGACATCACTTAGGCACTGTTAAGCCCCAAGTAAGGCAATGGGGACAAGGCAGGTGTTTTTTTCATTTGTCTTTTTGAGCACCGGTATGAATAAAGCAAGGAGCCAGTTGCTTCTTCCGTGATGCTCTGCCAGCCTTCCCCACTCCCTGCAACGTGATATCACTTGCATTTCCCATACTTCTGCTTTCTCAGTGATATCTTGATGACCTGCTCGGTGATGGAGTGTTTAATTTCCAAATGAAATACTGTTCCATGGGTGCTCCACTTGCGTGGCTCTGTCAACAACCAGAATGTGTGACAGCTATTGTTGCAGCTGCGGCTTTTTTTATTTTTTTTAATGGATTGGTGTCACTGTGATTTATACTTGTGTCTGACTAGGGGATTTGGATTTTAAAATAATCTTATCAGAGGCATCTCAGTTAGCCAAATACATTTCATTGACTGTGTTTGATTATCTGAGACGAGGTCTACAGTGACAAATCTGCCATAGAAGTTTCTTTTGGGTAACTAGAGACCATGAGAGCATTCTGTATGAGACCATGAGAGCTTCCAGTGCTTTCTGCTCATTTTGCATATTGGAAGGCAAATTTTAGGAAAGGTGAAAAGAGTGATGAGAGCTGCTAGGAATTTTTTAATAAAGTGTTTTTGGCAAAACACAGGGTTCTGTCAAACATTTTTGTTCACAGCATGCTATTTTGGTGTTGCTGACAGCATTTCCACTTCCAGAACTGGATTACTAAAGATGGAGAGGGATCAATTTACTGAAAAAACCCTTCTAATTTTATAATTAATTGGAAGTGCTGCATGCATGTACGTGCACATGCATACATGTGTGCATGAAAGCTGCATTTCCCAGCTAGCTGTAATGAATGCAGAGCCTGTCTGTTTTGTTGTGTGGAATCCTTCTTGGTGACACTGGTACTCTTCTGTAAAGAAGTCTGTAGCCCCGAGGAGGATGCATGAAGAAGTACAGACTTAAGCTTCCAGGATACTGGTCAAAAAACTCTTTCTAATCAAATTTCTGACTTTAATGGCAAGCTGATTCTTGCAGTCTGACTGTGTCATCCAGTGGCACTGCTTATTGCTGAGAAAGATGGCTTAGAGTAAGAGAAGGGAAATCACCATTAGTTGAAAAGTAATATTTGAGATCCTGTTGTATTTTTTCATATAAATTCTGAATTCAGTGCCTGCCAAATGTTTTGTTCATCCATGAAGAAGCATCTTCCACTCTGAAGCACTGACCAAGTAGGATCTCAGGAACTTCAAATCAGAGACTCCTGCTTGGAAGGAAAGTATTTACTTGGAGTTGGAATGGTGTGGCTGTTACAGTCCTTTCCCTAGGGCCTGGCTTTAACTGCACTGTGCTCTAGCCCCTCAGGAACATGCTGTTCTGACCTCTATTCATGCTGAGTTAAGGGGAAGGTGTTTCAGTCTGAACTACGTTTGCTACTGCAAGTCTTGCACAATAATTACAGAATTAATCTCTCTAGCACACATATACTCAAAGAAGTCATTTTGTCTTTTGGGTGGATAACTGCTCACTTTAAATGTTATATATGCAGTTGAGTGTGTGTGTGTGTGTATACATATGGAGGTGGGGGGAAAAATGGGCAGACAAAAGATGTAATTATTCAACAGAAGCCTTAATCTTGCATTATAAATATGGATCATGACTTAAGGAGCCTGAGGACATAATATATTCATCTTCTGCTTGAATACCTAGTTTTAATCATGGACTTGCCTGAAAGTCCTTACGAAAGATGAGCGCTGACATTCAAAGTACTTCTGACGTAGATGTTGTCTGTGAACCAATACAGTGGGCTCTTGCAGCAGAGAGGCTGAGGACAAGAGGATGCTGAATTGAAACAAAGCCAGTCAATCTTTACCAAAGGGGCAAACTTATTTTCATGCATTAGCAAATGCCTATAGGTAAGGCAAGGATATGTTTAGCATAAATGTCAGATCACTGAATTGAAAGGATAAAATTTCCTGAAGCATCAGTGTGGGCACTGGGAAGTAGGCTGGGGGCAAACGTGGATTGTGTTCACAGCCCTGGCACTGGTTTTGGGAAGACTGCTTAATCTCTTCCTGCCCAGCTCCTCTTCTGGTTGTATCTGTTCAGCCTCGTAAGCTTTCCCAAAGAGCAAGCATGCGGTTGTGTAACTACAGAAGGGAGTCATGAGGCAAATCTGCCCAGTCTGCTGCCTTTGTCTTGGCAGAGAAACGCACAAAGTTCAGCAGCCATGCACCTTATCCTACACACGGTCATCGCATTCTTAGCTCTGTTAGCCACAGCAGGGAAATAGATGCATGAAGTATGTGTAAACAAGAGGTGTCAAAATGGCATCCCATCCCCATTGCTGGAGAGGCAGAACTACCACAACACCACATATGATTATCCAGAGGCTACCACATGCAGGACTTGATTATGTTATTAGCCTTTAGGCTATCCTATAATTAAAGACAAATGCTGGATAAATTAATCAACTGTTTTGCAGGCTATGCACCCTTCTTTCCATTGAATCGTTTAAGATAGGCAGCTACAGGAGTCTTACTGTGGCAAAAAAAGGTATTTTATTGCCCTTGCCATTTTGAATTTAATGGTAAAGAGAGGTTTCTGTAATACAGTGCCTGTAAAATACCTGATATAACTTGTCATGATGTCTCAGAGACATCAGGCTACATCTTGTAGGCAATCAAGTGATGTCTTGTAGACACTTATTCACATAGCTCACCTAAACACTTGAATAATTTTACCATTTAACCCAACCATGGTGTTGCATTGAAGTGGAGCACCTGAGTGAGTGGCTATTTGTGGAATCAGGTGAGTGCTTGCCTCTTCATTGTGAGTACTGGGCTCCTTACTGAGATAAGGCTTTGGCACTCCACTGGCAGAGATACACAATAACTCCAAATCCTCCCTCCCTAGAAAGAAAGAGGAGATTGTGTGGGGTGCACAGGCTTGTGGTAGCTTAGCTCATGAGTAAACCTCTTTCTTCTGTTTTGCCTTTGGCTGCGGAAAGCCCTGCAAGAGGTTAGACTATGCAGAGCAGATGAATGCAGAATGGAGAAGATCAACTATGGAGCAAGAGGCCCAATAAACAAAATTGACAATTTTATACCCAGAGTCTTCTATCTGGAAATTATGGGTTTTGTTAGCTAGTATATCACTTGTACCTTTCCATGTGCTGTGAGAGATACAGCACACGCGACAGTAGCATGTCTGTACATATGTTGTCTTCACAGTCTGTCTTATGCATTTGTCATATATTTCAATGGCAAATGATGCATGCTAAGAGTCTTCTCTTGTTTTGGGTTGCCCTTTGAATTTGTCCAGAGCAAACTAGCGACTCTTTCCCAAAGAAGCTCATAAAAGCTATAGCATAACTGCTTAGTAACGTCACAGAAGCAAAAGACTGAAATTACTGAGGAACAATTAGAAATCTCCTTGAGGGAACAGGCATACTATTAAGGGATAATTTTGATGAGACAAATGACCTTTACTTGTTCCCAAAAAAAGTCTAAGCTGCTTATTTTTTTCTCTCTCACATATGGGGTCAGGAAACGCAACTATAATTTTCTATGTGTGACACATTTAGTAAATGATTGCTTCAGCACTTCAGTGTTAGAAGAAGCAATAATGTAAGGCTGTGTTTGGGTAGCCAGACCTATGCAACCAGACTCCTGAAGGAACTGTTCTTCCGAGGCGTGCTGTGCCAGGATGTCCTGTTGCTGACAAACCACTTGCAAGCCTGGAGAGATGCACTCAGCGTGTTACCCGTATTCAGCATCCTGACAAGCTGCAGGGCAGTATGGAAGTGCAATGCCAGGCCACGCCTGCTGCCTTCCAGCAGCACCTGTAAGTTGTTCTGCTGGCCAACAAACCGAGGTACCAACAGACCATGGCATTTTTGCTGTATTTCAGTATTCCCTTTCACATGCTGCACTGAGTCCTGTAAGCAAGGAGAAGCAGCACAGCTGCTGTGGAAACACATGCACGTGTTCTTCCTCTCCTACCAAAAAGAAATTGTGGTTCCAGCAGGAGGGATTTGTGAGGCTGCTATTTGCTTTGTGTATTCAATTTTATTTAAAACCTTACCCTTTATTTTTTCTAGTTTAATATATTTAAATAAGGAGTGTTAAAACAGTTGAGGTAAAAGGGAAATAGGAAGTACAGATTTTGTCTCCTTCAGGGTTTTAGCACTAAACAAATTCATCTTCCTGCCCTGTAAAGCAGGTGCTGAAGCTTTAACTAAAATTCAGACAACTTTCCCTCACTGTGGACATAGCTGAGTTATCTTAGCACAGAGTTTCTTCTATGGCTTGCAAGTCTTCCCCTGGCATGTATCTTGATAGTTAAGGGCTAGTTTGGAGGTGGTTTCTCTGTTAGCTTGCCTTTACTGAGCATCTGTAGATCAGAGGTAAGAGCAAGCCACACTTAGGCAAAATACAGAGCCAACAGGAAAGTACCATGGTTTTGGTTTTTGTTTTGTGGTTTTTTACTCCCCCCTGTCCTGTCTCAGATCCTCTATCTATACTAATAAATATGTTTCTGAGCCTTTCAGTAATGAGAGGTGAAGAAGACCATGATGCCTAGTTGTTGTTGGAGTGGTGGGATATCTGAGATATAATCTCAGTTCCTCCCCAGGCCCATGCCTCCCTAACCATATCTGGGACAGTTTATGACATGGGAAGGAAGGGTCTCCCTTTTGTGCACTTTGAGATCTACAGATAAGGAGTGCTTCATAACAGGAAAGTGGTATTGTTAGATGTCGCTTGAAGTCTGGACAGATGCCAACTGAACCACTAATACAAAGACCTCTTTCTCCAGACAGGTTGACAGCTGGGTGTGTGTTTGGTATTACAGGTATGACCTCAATTGAGGGATAGGAAGATCCGAGACAGAGTTGGTATTAACTGTTAATGTAGTGACTGACACCTTGGCTCAAAGAAGATGAAAGATACTGTTCTGCAGAGTGCAAAAAAGGGGTAATGAGTGCTTTGGAGGGTTTCTCTTTGAGCCTTTAGAGCTGATTAAGCTAGCCTGACTGCACAGTATGCACTAGGACAGGTCATAAAATGTGTTGTGTTACCAAAGCTGATTACATGTCTGATCATGCTGGGGTTTTTCCTGTTGTGGCCAGATGCTAGTCTGTGAGGAAGTCAGTCAGCATTATGCTGTAAGCAGTCATCCGCTGCTGGCTTGTGAAGTTAAAAGAGTTACTGTCAGAGATGTTATCCAAAATAGCATCAATAGTTTGATATGAAACTGAGCTTGCTTTTATGCTGTGCTATGTTACGTTAATCCCAATATTTTTTTTATGCTGCTGTTACTAGTATTGCTTTCTGTTAGTAACTAGGCTGCTTTCTGCACAGTTTTGTGTTGTTTGTATAGCACCATGGGGATGTCTTTGATAAGGACTGAGCCCAGGGAAGTTCACGGGCTCTAATGTCATGGGAGAGTTTCCACAGATTATTTCTGTGGAGATTGCTTCAAGATCTCAATCACTGTTTCTGTACCAGTGTTACAGAATCTTGCCAGAAGACCATAGAAGAAAACTGCACATAAGTGAAACAAGTAGTTTCAGCTGAACCATAAAACTCTAATGCTTTGGAGGGGTATGAAAGTAGACCCATGCAGCTGGCTCTCACCTTGTGCCCCTTTGCAGGTGGGCCTGTGCCCAGCACATTTATGGGGCTGTCTCCCCTGTGTAAGCCACATCCTGTGCAGTGTCATGGCTTGATTCTTATCCTAACCATCAGCATTTGGCACACTGAGTCCGGTTTAGAAGGTGCAAGTGACCTGGGATCAAAGGAGCCTTGTTTTCCTTCTTTTAAGCCCAGCATGGTGGCACTTTGCTGTTATCTGTACACCCATCTTGTCACCTGGGATGCTGCACACTGGAAGAAGAGAAGCTTCAGAAATCTCTTAGAAACTAAAGAATAATTTTTAATAATTATTTCTTAATAATAAAAGTAACTTTTTAATTGAAGTAACTTAAATTAATGTTACTTCATTTTCATCTGTTTGTATCACATATAGATCTTAACTTAAAGCTAATCAGTCAACCAGCCATCCCCTACTGTCATTGCCAGGACGGAATAGTGACCCATGAATGGATGGAGCACAGTTAAGATCAGTGCTCCCTCCTTGGCCTCTCTGAAATCAGGGACTCTGACTACATCCCTGTAGCTATCAGTGCAACTTTTAGTTAAGACTGGGCTTTTTCAGTGGATAAATGAGTAGAAAGTATATGGAGATCAGTTTCTACATCGTGATGGATATGTGCCAGCTCTTGAGCAGGTGTCTTTGGGGGAATTTTTTTTCTTCATTAGTTGCTGAGATAGTGTAGAGGCTCAAATGGAAAAAGTGCCCCTTTAGCCAGGTGAGGAAGGGTTGAAGAGTTTAAGATTTTGACCTGGTTCTGAACTCTGCAACTGAGCCTGAAAGACAAGAGCAGCAAGCTTACTTGGAGCTGTCTGCCAGCATTGGGCAGTGGTTTGTGCGCAGCACCAGTTGCCATTTCTCACCTTGCCTGAAGTTGAGTTTTGCAGAGCAGTGTAAGAGCTCCCCATGAGCCAGTTGTGACATGTCTTAGGCTTATATATCTGCAGCACTGGAGTTCTGATTTTTCTGCTGCTTCTCTTGAAAACAAATGTGTGTCAGGAATTGAATTACTTTGACACTCCAGCATAACTATTATGCACATCACTGGAAAAGAAAGATTCTTCAAGTTTTTACTCAGAATGAACTACTTTTATACTAGAATCTCCTAAATTGAAAATGTTTTCCCTTTATATCCATATTACTTTTTTCTTCCCCTTGCCAGATGCCACAAACATACAAGCTCAAACAGAGTGATTAGTTATCTTGTGGGATAGTAAACATGTTTTCTAACTGGACTGGCTCTGAGCTTGCACATCAAATCCAAGCACCCTCAATGGAGGGTTCAGCTTTGGATCTAGCTTTGAAATTTAGCCCCTGTATTAATAAAATAATTCTAATTCTTCCAACCTTTCAGCTTGATTTTGGTCTCAAGTCTTGCTCAAAGGAGGAATTTTCAGGTTGCCTGGGGCTGTGGGGTACTTCTGGCCAACTTCTGGTACATGGACAGCAGACTGCTTCCTGGCATGTAGGTAACTTCCACAGAATCACGCAGCTGTGGGAGGGAGGCATCTCTGGAGATACTCATGGTCTCTCTTATCTTCCTGTGATGTGGTGTTACTTGCAACTTCTGGTCTTTTGTGCTTGAAGTCTTAGTTTTTCATAAGTGGTTACTTAGGATTTTGTAGTCTGTCGAAGTACTGGGATGGGTGTTATATGGGCTTTCTGGACTTCCTAATTTCCGTTGTGTTGACTAGAACACTAAATATCTATGGCTAAAGAGATTACGAGTGCTTTGATATAAATTGCTGAGAGATCTGTACTTTCTGTCTGCCAGTTATTGATGAGATTCCACAAGCACGTTCTAGATTTCCAGCCTAGTTCTCAGGGAGTTGATGCTGATGCTGCATCGCAGGGTTGCTGTCTTCACTTCAGTCTCTCTGGGCCTCAGCATTTACAAAAGCAATGGAGTAAACCCTCCTTTACATCAAAAGCTGTTGTGGTAAGGGATGCCCACAAGAACTGTGATATGCTATGATAATATGGTGATGGGCAAATCTGTTTGCATACCTAAGGCAAGATGCATACCTAAGATCAGATGAAATCCTTCTGGATTTGCCTTAATGCAACTCTGTCATAGCAGAGTGTTTGGGATGAAGGAAAAACAAGCTTGTGGCAATTGGGGGTGGGCAGGAGGGGATGATGGTAAAATATCCTTTTACTTTTCCTATAGATCCTGCTACCACAGTAGCCGTAAGTTAAACCGCTTGTTTTACCGCAGTGAACAACTGCAGCTCCTGGGTAAGTGACCCTGCTCCCAGCCAGGCAGTTTTGCCAGTGCTAGCGGAGAAGAGCCTCCCCTGTAACTCTTGCAACTTTCCTGAAGTTTTGATAATCTGTATGCTTTGTCATTTCTGAGTATTTTAAATACAATTCTTTGGTTCTGAGAGAAACTAAAAACGAAGTGATGATATTCCCTTTGTGTGTGCGCATGTATTACGTGCATGTGCATTATAATAGTGTGGTTTCCTTGAGAATATATGGCTTGTAAAACTGCACTGCAGATCTGTTCCCCTCCCTGGCATATTAATCAATTTCAGAAAATGTTGGGGTAGGACGATGGCATGTAATGAACCAGCCATTGGATAGCTTTGTGATTAAACACACAGCCACATACCAAAGGTCATCTCCAGGAGTAGGAAGCAGGAAGAACTTCAACTGTTTCCAAGTCGGACACAGGAAGGGACACAGGAAGAGACACCAGGAAGTAACCCAACTTTACTTCTGAATGACATGGACAGTGTATTACCAGGAAGAGTATGGACCAATGGAGTGTTGCTAGTTTGACCAATGGGAGTGTTGCTAGCACGCATGACTGCCCCACGTAAGGGGGACGTTAACCAACCAGCAAGCACGTTTTAGATGCGTGGTCCAAATCTATATAAGGGATAAAAGTAAATAAAGTGGTCTTTTTGCATGATTCATGCTGGATTGACAAGGTCCATTATTACCTACCCTGCAAGTAAAATATAAAAGAGCTAGACATTTCAAAGATAGTTGTGTTGCTTTCCCCTTCCGCTTATATTGCAGCCTACTCATTCCTATCCTTTATTTTCACTGCTTCTATATTTAGCTTAGAGATCTATCCTGGGTCATGCTGATGAAACTGATGTAGGAATTTGGCCAATTAGGTGACAATTATATCTATACTTAGAAAGCTCTTCTAATGACTCCGATGCCCCATTGAATACCGCTTTCCTTACAGTGATGTTTATTTATAGAGTAGAATATTAATGTGCATCAAAAACTGACGTACATGCTGCAATTAAAATGATTGCCTAGTTAAGAGGATAATTTAATGCTTACTAACAACATTTGTAACCATGCAATGCAAAATAAGATTTGTTTGTGTCTCATTGGTATAGGCCTAGACCCAAGCTCTGGCCTTAAATATATATTAAGTATCAAATATATATCAAAATATATTTTTTAAAAAAAGTTATAATCAAATAAATTAAGGGTCAAAGAAAGTTTGTGAACCATATATCAAGTTTTAAGAGTACTTGACTTGGCCGTGGTTGTGTGTAGCAACTAAGCAAAATCTTCCAGCATCTCCTAACTTCGTATTCTCATTCAAAATGAAAGGAAAAGTAATGATGAGTGAGCTGAGCAGTCATCTTCACTAAGACATTGGAACTGGATCTGTTGCACATTGCTCTAGAAGAATTCAGCAATGATGCACTTTTTAATACGTCAGAAAACTTTTGATGGCCGTTGTGCCATGGATTTCTTTTCAACATGTATTATACGAAATCTCCTTAGCTGCATGTTCTCCTTGATATAAACAAATAGAAGAGCTTGGAGTAGAAGCATAATATCAAAGCAGCATGGTACTTTTCTAAACAAATCTTTTCCTTTTAATTTTTTTTTGGCTTCTCTGTGGCAGACTTTTTTTCTGTTTCATGATATTTTGTCCTGTTTAGTCTTATGCTGTCATTTACTTATTGCTGTTTGTGTGATTTATTGTGGAGCAGTTCCACTGTGAGAACTATGATTTGCTGCTTGCCCAGAACATAAGAATTGACATCATGTGAGGTTTTTAGATTGCCACTACCGAAGAGTGAACATCCTTTCTCTTTCACCGAGGGTGTGATGTCAGTTCCAATCATCATCTTGAAGGTGCCCCTTCCTTTGGTGTCTGCCACTCCTTTCTCATTAAGCTGCTTTCAGCTAGATGTCTTTGGGGAACTATGTAAACATATTAGGGCTTCCTTTTTATGTGAGGGAAGAGGGAGTGCTGTAATCTTTTGCAAGATTAAATAATTTTATCCTAAAATTGCAAGCCCCTTACAGATGAAAGATTTCACTAGTGATTTTTGATAACATACTGGTTCAAAAAGAGCCTAGAAAAATGAAGCTATCCTCCACCAAAAATAAGGATGCAAGTGACTGTGTGTAGGTTGGATATATGGCAAACTTTGGGACTTTTTTCAGTTTTCTTATGTTCTGCTCATCCACTTGACAGTTAAAGGGGAGAGTGATTAAGAAGACATGGTGAAAATACCAGAATTGTTTCTGATCATTCAGTAGGTAACAGCTTTGCCTGAAGCTGGCACTGAACCAGTGCCACAACATGATGTCAGTTTTTGGCCCAGGTCTGGCTTTTAGAAATGACCTCTGATTGCTTGGATTAATTTTATAGGTATTCAGATGGGTACAGTATTCTTTTACATGGACCTTTTTTGGGACCTTTAAGGAGCCCCTTCATCAAGTCCATCCTTATGACACTTAACTGTGAAACTGTACAAGTGAACAATCCCATTTTGAAAAATGGAAAAGGAAAGAGAGGAGGGAGGAAATAAAGGGCAAGAAGAAAGGCAGAACCAAAGAACTCCCCCAAACTAGCATTTTCCCCACAGTGCATTTTGGTCCTTGAAGGGAAAACAAGGATTCAGGCCCAAGAGGGACTCAACTTTGTCGTGCCTGAAGCAGAGTTAGGAGTGGGTGTGAGCATCCTTCTCAGCTAGGTGCTGCAACTCAAGCAGCAGCTGGAAAGGAGCAGTTTAGTTAGTGCCTGGAGAGCCTGTTGAGAGGGATAGTGAGGATGGATATCTGAGGAAAGCTTCCTGGTTTCAGCTGGCCCGAGGAAGTATCAAAATACTGGCTTATCCCTTTACCTCTACCTCATTCCCACCAGGGCTCCCATGTGTCTATGCCTGTCCTTGCCTACTGCCTTCCCAGCAATCCCTTGGCTTTCTCTATAATTTGAACATCACACCCTGGCCACTCTTTCTCCTTGTTCTAAAAATGCTGAGCAAAGTGGGCAGTTTCGGTAAGGTATCCTCTTTCTGTTTCATAACTCCATGACTTTCAGCTTCAAAAATAGTTTTCCATCAGTGATTTGAGCTAATATAATAAATGGAAGTGGTTGAGTCATCTTAAAAGGGCATTGTTGGGGGTTTATTTGGATGAGTAATTTTAATTGGTTTCTTTGAGAATTGCCATTTTTGAGCACTAAAATTTAATTAAGGGAGAGGAGGGGAACACATTTACGTGCAGTGTGCCTTCACAAGATTATCTGATATTTGAGAAGTAGAATTAAAAATCATATGGAGCCATGCAGAATGAGGTTCTCTTCATAAAAATATACTCAAGTGAAGAGTATGAAGAAAACACAGCAGAAACTTTTGTAAACTAAAGAATTTATATCATGGCACAAAGCCTCTCTAGGTGTACAACTGCCTTCTGGGGTAGAGAAACGTGAAGAGTGTGAATCCTGACCGGCATAAATCAGCCCACATCTACTAAAGGCAAGAAACTGTTTTCCATGGGGGAAGGGAAGGATCTGTAATGCAGTCTACATCCCCATTCAGTGCTCCTGAGTTTCTCCAAAGATGTGTCTGTGAAACACATGTAGACCAACCAACTCTAAAAACTAAAAGAACAGAGTGGATGACTTTAGTCTTAAATATCTTCAGTGGCCAGAAGCTCCTTCAGTCAGTCTTGCTTCGAATTTCATACTTGGAGCTTACAATGTTTTCACTGCCTGCGTATTTACAAGATGTGGATTAAACTAAAGCCTTTCCCAGCATTTGTTATTTGACAATCTGCTGAATAATGCTCTTTGCATGTGTTATTACTTTGTGGGACAGCTGTTTCCCCACAGACTTATACAATTTTTTTGACAGAAATATAATTGTGAGACAGCTGGTGGGATTACAGATCATAGAATCATAGAATCATAGATCAATTCTTTTAGTTGATCTGAAGGAGAAGTAAATTGTACTTTTGGTTATAGAATTACATATGGTTTAGTTCAGTGGAGGGACAAAAATATGTGAAGTTTTATATAACCCTGGCTGGCTAATATTTAACAATAGTTATTATTGAGTGCCTGGAGGCATAGCTGTTTCTACATTATGTGTCTTGAAGTTTTTGTTCCCTTTGGTGAGATATACAAAGTTATGTTCTGTAGCAGGTTACCTCTAAAACATAACCTATGGTTCAGGCTTACAAGTGGTGAGAATAAGACACTAACATTTGTCAGGAAGGCAGCAATTTTATTTAGTCCATATAACATTGGGACAGCTTTTGTTTTCTAGTATTAAATGTGGTGTGTCTTCATCCCCCCAACAAAAATGTTTATAGTTTTTTTAAATATTTCTTTTCATTAGAAGCCAGCTGGACCGTCCAAAAACCAAGTTTCTTCTTCCCTCCAAGTCTGGTATTTAAATCAAGTTTTTCTTTTCCTCTTTCCGCCACTCAGTTTTTGGAAGTGGAGCAAAAGAGACAGCCTCTAGGTAGAGGTAAAAGAACAAACCCAGGGTTTATTTCCTTTTATAAGACAGTAGTATTTCAAACCTTTATATAAATTTTTGTCAAAGAAACTCTTCACACAGCACTTCAGTTTAAAATATCTATGAATACAAACTGTTCTTTGAAGGGTTGTAAAAGACATCTTGTGGTGATTCTTGTGAAGCAAGTCTGACAGTTCCTTGTCTCTGGAAAACAGATACCAAGTGGTGAATGTCTTTGCCTAGGTTTTTGAGCTCCACATGTCTCTTTTTCCCACCATCTATTTATATTTCTGTCTTGTGGCAACAAAACAAAGGGACTAATTTCAATATAGGTTAAAATATTTGTCACTGTCAAATGAGTATAAAAAGTGGTATAAAAAATTGGTATAAAAAAAATGAGAGGAAGGGAATTAAAATGCAGTTTTTAAAGCATCCTTTTATTTCCCTGGTTCTTTCTGGTTACCCAGGACTGACTTGCTCCTCGTTGTAAACTGGAACATTTCCTCTTACAAGTCTCTTGATACAGGACGCGCTGGTGCATAGGTATTGTCACCGTTCTCTGCTTGGGACATCTAACTTGTTCTGCAGGGGAAAGATGGGCAACTGTCCTAAATGTCTTACACTGCTGCGACTAAGGTGATGAAGGCTCTTTCTAGCTGAAGTGAAAGCCACTTGTCCTTGGCAAGCGTCCATTCTCTCCAGTGGCCATAAAATGCAGAGTGGTCTTCAGTGCAGAGCGCCTAACTGCTCATCAAACATCTGCTGCTCTAAAACACTGAAAGTGTTGGCTTGTGCCCATGTTCCTCATAGCCAGGGCTTGCTTGTTGCCCTTCATGGTGGCAGAGCCACTGCTGCTGATCAGAGTCCAGAGCTTGTTACCCAGTGGTGAGGATGTATGGCTGAGCTCCACAGGGCAGCAGGTTGGTCATGGCACCCAACTATGACTTCCTTTTAGAGTTGCAAAAGTTCTCAGTTTTTAAGATGAAGCTCAAGAAAAGAGCTCTCCAGGATGAAGATGCAGTATTAGAATTGCCTGGGTGGAGGGGACATTTTTAATTCCTAATCCTTTTTTTTTTTATTGGCATAGCAGAGCAGAATCTGATTTTTTTTATTATTTTTTTAAGCAGTCACTTAGAAATTATGCATTGTTATTAAACAGTAATCAAATAATTCAAATGCAATTTAATTCTTAAATGAAATAATTTCAAAGTATGCTTTTTTTAAAGCTCAGTGCTTTAATATAATGTTACTTTCTGCTGCTCTTTTATCAAGAACTTTATTCACAATGTTGAATATTTTATGGTGCCAGAGGCATCCTATTATCTCCTCTGATATTGCCAACCTGATAAAATAAAAAAAGTCTCTACTGTAATTTCTTCATACAGTAGGATGGGAAACTATCTGGCAATTTGTTAAATAGGAATATATTGCATTGAAAATGCAAATTAATAAATTCACATTAGCATTAGAAAATACAGTGACATGATTCCTTGGCTGTTATTTGATATAAACTGATATATTACATAGACTATTTGCATTTAATTCAATTGCTTTGGAATCTTCTTTCCATACTGGTGGATTCTGGTACTGATCTCTGCTCTGGTGTGTGGATGAGTGCTGTGTCGCTGGAGCCCAGCACAGCTGATGCCCCCCTCATTTGCCCTCTAACAGCAGGGGGTCTTGGTTTAGCTGCTGAACCAGTTGAATTGTGTGCACTCAGGAATATTGTCCTCAGTTAAATCCTGCATTGTTCCTCATGCACTGTTCAAATACATGACCTATCTGTCCGTGTGTGTAAATACGGATGGCTGAGGTCTATGTTGGGTTTGCCCACAGGGACTATACCAGTAGTGGCCAGCTCATAAAACCACCCAGGTGTGTCCTGGTGCTGGCTGAGTGGCACTGTGTGCTGACTTAGGGTATGTATTTTCTTGAATTTGGACGAACTAGCAGAGGTAGCTTTTCCTCTGCTTTCTGGGGTGAGGTGGCTGAAAATGCCTGCTTTGGGGTGGGGACACCAGCAGGGTGACAGATTCCCATTTGACGTCTGAGTTGTTCTGGGCCAGGCAGCACCCTGCAGGCTGTGGCACGCTGCAGCCAGGATCGTGCAGAGTGCCCAAGCAAGGGTGCTGTGTGCAGCCCAGCTGTTCTCACGGTTCCTCTTGATCTCTTTAAGCCACAACAACCATGAGATAATCAAGTAGCACTTCACTCGTACCATATGAACAGCTTGCATATAAAGCTGTGAATAGGGTTTAAGTAGGCAGAAAAATCTGCTTAGGTTGCAGCAAAAGCTTCACTGCTGCAGTACTTCTAAGGTAGCCTCAGGGAAGGTGGGAAGATGTTTGCTTTCTGGCTTTGTTGTCCCCAGTGCTTTCCTTTCAGGGGACCAGTCTTTTGAAAAATGTGAACAGATGGTATGATCTGTGATCACCTAGTCCTTTTAAAAATCAAGTCTATGGTTGGCACCTTTTATGAGGAGATTGTTATGAAAGGGTTACATGTTTGCAATGAGCTGCTATATTGTAACTCCATAAATACTACCAGTACATCCTATTTTAAGTGTTAGGAAATAAGGCTGCTATCTCGGATGTGGTGGTTGCCTGTTTCTTGATGCTTTGCTGTTTCCAGCCACTCACGTCTTCATCTTGTCATGTGCTTCTGACTATTTGGATCTTCTTCTTGTAAAATATCACAAAATTAATAAGTGTTGTTGTTGCCAGTAGCACTGGGAGATTTTTGTACAGGTCCTGCCTTAAAAATTTAAGAAGACATGAACATTTCCCGTACCACACTCTGATGGCACGTCCTGAATCACACTGGGCATGAAGAAAGGCTTTCAATAGTCAATCTAATGAAAACTCTTGAGTAAGTTTCACTTAGTAGCTTATTTCATCCCTAGCAGCTCAGTAGTTCTTCTTTCTTTTAATTGAAATTGGGAAAAAGTTTTGAAGAACATGAAAATTAAATGCAACTTTTGGTTTCAGATTGAACAAGCTATTTCAGTCAACAATAAAGACCTCCCTCCCCTTTTGATTCTGCTATTGAGCCACTCTCTTTTCCCCCCGCCCTTTCCTTTGCATACCTCTACTCCAAGCTGAATTTTGCTTCTCCCTTAATACAAAGTGGCCATAAAGTTGACTTAGAGTATTTCTTGATGTTCAATGTAACTCATTCATGTGCTTCCATCTGTTTTACACCATTCAGACAATCTGAAACAGCCAGTGCGTTGCAGTGAATCTGTTCCATGCAACTGTATTGAATAACAAACGAGACCTCAGCAGAGGAAACCATCACAAAATACCATAACGGTCACAAAAGAACAACATCTTCCAAGGATGTGGTGGAGAGAAGGACAAATCCCAAATAAAAATGTTTCTTTTGAGACTGTGAAGAAGGTTTCTCCTTTCCACTTAGCAAAAGGCAGTGTTTCGGGGGATGCCATAGATGCAGCCTCTCAGAGACAAATCTTCCACTTCTACCTGACTGGTGTCTGTTGCCCAGGAAAGAACTGAATGGGGTGTGGGAACAGCAGCAGGGCAAAAGGTGTTAGAGACCTGCCATGTTGGAGGGTGCTAAAAGGGAGGAATCTCACAGCAAAGAGAAACCAAAGCAGAAAAGGGACAATGTACTCCTCCAGCTGCTGCTTCTTTATTTTATTTTTGCTTCCCCAATAGCTGCTCTTCCAATCCTACTGAGGACTTTTCATTGATCTTTTTCCATTCCTTAACATATATGTCAGAAGCCTGGCACACTTAGGTTGGAAAATGGACTTTGTGATGTGATCAAATACTTTAATCTTTTTAACATCAACCCTCTTTGGAGGCTACCAGTTCATCTGATTTACAAGGAAGGGGATGCCCATGAAATTTCCACTGTGGGTAGTAACATCTCTGACTTTAATTCATCTACTGAAGTTCAACTTCAGCCAGTGTTTCATTTTTACTGCTTCCATGTAAAATAACTTGTCTTGCTTCTGATTCCTGAGCTGACTGATATGTTGAAGATGACAGAAAGACAATATTTTAATGAAGATGATGGGGAAAATATGGCTGCAAATTCCAGGGAGTGTTTGAAGAGATGAAGGCATCATTCCACTGTCAGAAATGAAAGAACTTACAGCTGATAATCAGTGTAACAATAATTAGTGTTACCTTCATCAAACAAGTTATTGTGATGGCAATGGGACTTGATGGAAATTAGGTGTAATTTAGCTTAGAGAAATAGCATTAGGCACTGTTTTTGCTGCTGCTTTATTAGCAACAGGGAAACAGACAGCTTCAAACAGTTAATTTTGAGTAAGGATTCAATAAACATGAAACCATTCTAAATGTCTCTCTGGTCTAGAAATGAGGCTGGATCAGACATTGATAGCCTGGAATGCAATCCTCCTCGAGAGGAGGAGAGGACTCAGGAATAGAAGATAAATGATTCTGAGCATTGACCTGAGCCCTGGTGTGCACTTGGTCAAGCTTCCGAATGGATTTCACAATAGGTGTGGGGACATTTGTTTTAAAGATGTTATTGTCTTAGACTAATGAGTGTGTCTCTTATTTCCCCTTCCTCCCTGGGTGATTGTGGGTGTTGTTTTTAGGGTTTGTTTTTTGTTTGGGTTGTTTTGTTTTGGGAAATTCAGAGATTAATATTACAATGATAAACATTCTTATGGTCTGGATAAGTGTAATGTGTATTTTGTTGCTAGTAAAGCTAGAGCAGTAACGACCATGGCAAAATTCAGTATTACATCTCAGTAAGCTAATGCATAAAGAAAGCGTGCCTGAGTTGGATAAGTTGTCCATTTGCCTATCTTTGCCTGCCTTGAGCTTTGCTACCTGAAGGCATCTCTACAGAGGACCCCTGGCTAACCAGAAGACTATCTTGAATTCAGTGTTGCTCAGTACAGGCTTTGCTTTATGATTCACATAACACCATAGTTGCCTTTGTGACTAACTTCTGAAAGCTGTTCATACATATAATGTTGTCTCTAGAGAAACTCTTCATTTTTCCTGGGATGATGTAGTCACAAGGAAATGTTAGAGCTGGTTTTCAGCTCCTTGCTTCCATGTTTTATTTAGAAGTACCCAGAGGAGATGAGGGGAGCTTGCAGCTGTTGTCACATCTGTGTACTGAAAACTCCTCTTCTCCATACAGCGACTTCTCCTTTGGACCCCTATTTAAAACACTTGTCTCCAAGACAATCCATTGTGAAGACTGTGGTGCTGTGAGAGATAGAGGGGCTGATGGATGTTTGGCACAGTCTCATGGATTCCAACAAAGGCTTTATTTCCTTAAATAACACCTAGTTTAAATAGCAGCAAGATTGCCATAACCATTACCACACTGCTTTGTATCTGCTCTTTATGCAGTGGGTCTTTGCATCTATGAAGTAGATTGTTCCCGAAGAGCATCTGTCCTTTGCAGATAGTCTCATGGTCCCAGTTACCTTATTACCCGAGCTCTGCACTGTTCTGAATGAATATAATACCATGGCATCCCTCTGGGGTAGGAAGTACAGTTATATTTTTATAGATGAGGCTGAGAACTGGCTATGCTGCAGAATAAAGATGTGATGTGCTATGGTGTTAATTGTACCATGCTCATGAGGGTAAGAATAGCTCACGCTGGCAAGCAGTGCACAGACAGTCTGTGGGCCCTGAGTAGATGGTGTGTATTAAAGGCCACACCAGCTGTGTGTCACAGTCTGCCAGCTGCCATCACTACTACAGCTACACAGGGGAGTTTGAGTAAGCAGGCAACGACCTACGATGTCGTCCTGCTCTGCGGATACAGCCAAAGTGATGTGCCCAAGGTCACAAAGAGAGGCAGAACTGGGGAAGTGAATTGGGCTGGGGAAACTTGGGCAATAATGCTGTTACCTCCACACTGCTCTCAGAAAAGCAGTTTTCTCTCTGAAGGAAGAATTATTAAACATTGCACTAGCATCAGAAGCTGAATCCGTAGGAAGCCCTTGTAGCAGGAGCAAGCTGCTGCAGCCCAGTGCCACAGAGTTGAGGTGTGGTTGAGTATGAATTTGTATCAATGGTTGGATTTGCTTCTTGCGAATGCTGTGTTGAAAGTGTGCTGCTGCAGTAAAATCACAGTGGTTAACCTGGGTGGAGTCTAATCCCATGTACAGTGCACACCTTGGGGATGGCACTGCTCAGGAGCACCGGTACTGCCGAGGAGCACTCGCTCTTCTGGCTGCAGTGGCAGACTTGTGGATGGCTGCCGAATGGGGTCCTCATGTACTGTAAGGGAGGGACGTGATGACTGCAGAAACCAATGTGCAACAATTTCCAGAAGGGTGGTGAGGCAATTTGGAGTGAATGAGCCCTTTAAAATTAAGCACAGACAGCTTAAAAGGTGCTTTACAAAATGCTTTTCTGTTTCTGTGTAAGTGCGTGGGCATTAGGCCTCTCAGAAATACAGATGAGTTTAGCCATTGAGCTAATTTTCAAGGCTTTTGCTGTGATGGTTGAAGTAAATGATTATCCCATCTCCTTTACTGCAGAATGTTTTTAGGTAGAGTGCAGGACATGTGATTTTCCTGTTCACGGAGCACAAAGCAGACACCTCGCTTGGAGAAAAGTGTTTAGTCTGGGTGAGAACTGTTCTTTGTGTGCATGCATGAGATTTATTTATAATAGACAATTCCTGCTATCCAGACGATTTCTCCCAGCTTTCTTTCAGTCAGAGCCAGGGCAGTCTTTGTCCGTTATGTAAGGTCTAGTAAGTGTGGCATATAAGCAGCAGCCTTTAATTTTCATCCCCACTGGAAAATGAGATGAGCTATCCCACTTACCCCATGAAATAATAGGATTGTGTTTGGAAAGGCTGCTGCCCAGCTGGCAGAACAAAGCACTGCACACCCTGCGAAGGTGGCAGCTTGAGGGAAATCGCGGTGCTGAGTGGAGCCATTTACAAAAGGTGTACAAGTGGGCAGGTCCCAGAAGGAGAAAGCTACACTTTCAAATTGGCTTTTCCTCCCTTTTGCATTATTCTGACTTCATCCTCATCTTCAAAGGCAGAATGAGCAGGAGTTTCCAGAGGTCCTCCAGAAAAGGAGCAGCTATAGGGCTACAGGAGGTAGATGTGCAGGGGCATAGTTCTGCATTGGTGTTTGCTGGGTGGGTTCAGTTTGCAACTTATCTCCCATGTTTCAAGCATATGCCTGATTTGAAATTGAGATTATGATACCATTTCTGCATTCCCACAGGGATAATATCACTACATATTATTGTGACTTTTCTAAATTTAGCATGTCTAGTTTTTATCTTTAAACTTTAGTTGTGGACTTTTTCCTTACCATCCTAGAGTTTGTATAGACATTTGTACTTCTGTCAAAGGAAATGATGGTGCTAAAACTCCCTAGTTTTATTCATCCTGTCCATAGCAGTGTAAGTGATACGCCAAAGCTGAGAAACAGTGGGAATGGAGAAGTTGCCTAGTATGTTTGTCATGATGGCTCTGGAGTGCTGTACCAATCGCCCATGTTCCCCTTCCTTTCAGGTTGGAGCTGAGAGTAAATGTCTACATAACACTAAACCCGCTTTGTGTTTGCACAGGCATTATGATTTATATCTACACGGCCATATCTCACTTCTCAAGTACCTATGACTTATGCATTATACTACCTTAGATATACACCTATATTCTGGACAATAACAAGGAAGCAAAACAGTAATAATGATTCTTATTTTTTATAGCACTTACTACATATAGCTTGCAAAGGGCTGTAAAAGGAAGGCCTGCATTACCTTACTAAGGAGGCAAGAATAGGTTAATGATTTGGGCTAAGGCTGTTAGAGGGGCCTTCAACTGTCAACCATGGATACCATGTATTTAAATAGAGTTTATCATCCTTGCCCAGAAAATGCATAGAGAAAGGCATTGGACTGTAACAAATATGGCATTACACTCCCTGCAAATTTCAGTAGGCTATTTGTATGTGTGCAGAATCAGAAAGAAGGCAGATTTTGGGGAGACAGTAAACAATCTAGTGTGTGGAGCACATCTTATCCCTGTACTGCTATGGCAAAGCAAACATTCACCCAACGGCTCCGAGACGTGGCCTTTTCTCTGCTCTCCTGAGCTACATCACACTGGTTTTTAGACTTTACGAGAGAGGAGAAGGAGTATGGATGTTGCAACTACACTTTTTAGTAAGTCTGTTCCATGTAAAGTCTTGAACTCCATAGTGTGGTTGCTCCAGTTGAGAGGTGTTTCTCTCTTCCCCCACCCCCCAGGTCCAGGGGAAAGGCTTTATGCAAGAAGAGGGCAGAAAGAAAAGAAGAATACTTAACTAAAATCTGCCTCTGGCAAGTCATGTTCTATTTAAAATTCTAGTGCACCCAACAGCCAAGCTTGGCAGGCCATGCAATCTGAAAGCAGAACTGGTTCAGCATGTGCATAAGCATCCCAGGCTGCTCTCTGCAGCTTCCATCATATCCCAGAGGCCCCTGCATCTCTCTCCACCTCCCTCTCCCACATCAGATTCCCTAGTCTACATCACCTCTGCAGAGGCATACTCCCTGACACGCATACAAACCATGTGTGTTTTAATACAATATGCTGCTGCTAGATTCTGTTGCTGCAGTTTAAACACAGATTTGCTGTACCTTTCCTTTCTCTTGCTGTTAGTGTTTGTCTCCTGATGCTACCTTGACTCATCTTCCCTCATGTTCTTTTCCACTTGTTTCAAGTCAAAGGTGATTGCATGTTTGTCCTGTCTCCTAAAACACCTTCATTATGCTTTATATCCCAAACAAATCGTGTGAAAAAGACCTGGATGGATAAGCATGTGGGTTTTGCACTTGACTTCCCTCACTCCTGAAGGAGGAATTAGACAGGGGATAACTCTTCTTCTGTTCCACTAAAGCTGATACTGAGAGGCCCTGTCCTTTTTTCCTTTTCTGAAGGGAAAGTAGGGGTAGTGAGGAGTAGGATCTGTGTGTTACCATTTTCTATTGTGGTAAATATTAACAAAGATTGAGAAACTGGGCTGACTTTAGTTTTCCAACTCTGCCTCGTGGTCTTCTCCCACACTGCTAGCCAGGAGCGTCCCTGCTTAGCAGGTTGGTGGGAGGCAGCAGCTTCCCTTGGAGTTCTGTGCTGTCCATCCTGAGGGGAGAAAGTTGTATTCCCTCACCCTTCAGTCCCCAGATTAAGATTTTTCTGTGCAGATAGAAAAACAGTGGCAGTAATGGACTTTCCCCAGGGAGGTTTGTTTTATTTGCAATTATAATTAGGAGCATTAATATGTTTACTCTCTCTGATAATGTATGCAGACTCTTTGCTTTTGTGTTTTTCTTCGTAAGTCTCTATGCTGTCAGAACTGTAAAACTCTCACACTCTGTGCTGTCTACTGTTACACCAGCTACCCTTTAAAATGAAGCTTAATCCATTTCTGTTGTCAATTAATACCATTACCCCTTTTTGACCAAAGCCTGTTGTCCTATTAGTCTGTTTTTTCCATTATGAAGAGAAGTTGATGGTCAGGATCTCCTTTGTAAATAAACAAAGGTGGATAAAACACATAAGCTGTCTTTCACTGAATCAAACAAGAGACACTTTCTGCAAAGACAGACCTGGATTTCCAAAGAAAGTACTGGATAGTGTCAGAACTGCTGACAAGCAGTAAATATTGGTTTGCGGTCTGTGCCAGACCCCTGCTGCCCAGCCGGGCCTCAGAGGGGCTGTGCTGTCGGGCCCTGCATTGCCCCTGCAGACTTTGGAGTGAAAGAACAAGGTTCCAGTGAGCTCATCCCTCCTTATGGACACCACCAGGTTCTCAGTGTAACAGGGTGCTCAGGTAACTTTCCACCAGTCCGTACCCATATTCAGCTGCCCCATGTCTGCTCTAGGCTCAGCTGGGCTGGTCCATATGCAGCAGGGAGCAGAGTCTGGGTCACCCAGCAAAGTGATGCCCAGCCCTGGGGAGAGGTCTCAGGGTAGCCTTTGACCTTGCAGAGCTGGCTGCCTGCCTCCCCACCAGCAGCCTGGCAGGAGTGGGTGCTCACCCTTGTTAATACATTTCTGTTTGTGCTGCAGAGAGAGTAAACGGGTGCAGTCTCTGTGCTTCTGGGGAAAACTTGCTGATGACTGCTGTACGTGGGTGGTGTACTTATGCCCTCCTACTTCTGTCTCTGTTCATCCATGCTTTCCTGGCCCTGTGGCTTTCCTGGCCACAGTTCATGCAGTTTTGCCCCCTAGGCTGCTTCTTAGTAAGAACTGACCATAATGTGCATAAGGCTAAGAGCAGTCTGTTTTGGCATTGGGTCCTTCCTCTGAATCCAATCTCAGACCCTGAACATGCCAGAGCTCGCAGCTGCCTCTGACCTGGGCCAGCACACCCCAGAGCTGAATGTTCGCCAGTGGTCTCTATTACCTGGCCCACAGTGAGATGCTATAGGAACTCTCCTCCCTCATGGAAATCTGGTGGATGTCCTGCACTTCAGAGGCGTGCTGGTGGTGGTTTGATTTGGTTTTTTGTTTGGTTTGTTTGGGTTTTTTTAAACAGTTGTAAAGCTTTGTTCCACTAAGAAGTGCATTTGCTTGCAATATGAAGTGTCCCATGGTCCATTTTCTATTCTATATCTCATGAAAACTTTAATGAAGCTTTGTGAAGTAGGTACTACGGCCTGACTTAGAATTCTGTGGTTTTTTGCAACTAAGGTTTCCACTATGAGTCCATGAGAATATCCCAATTGGCTGTTGATATGTATCATCCAGGTCTCACCATACTCCTTCGAGAATTTACATTTGGCAAGAAAAAGAAACACCACATGCCAGAACACCAATGTTTGGAAGAGTCACTTTTAGCAACCTCCCTCAGTTTTTGGCACCCCTACCACACCCTTTTTGTGTCTTCAATACGTGTAGATATGTGCTTGTGTACCAGAGGTATGGCTAGGCATGCAGAGCATCCGTTATAAGCAGTTTCTTATTTTCTCTGTTCACATTAGCCTCTCAGGGTATGCCATGCACTAGTTAAGCTATCTTAGTTCCCACTACCAGGAAATTTTTCCTTTTATTCTCTTTACATAAAGACAGCAATTCCCCACATCTCTGTCTGTATTTACATTAAAATAAGCTCTCTTTTTTCAAGTAATACCAGTTCTACTGGTCCTGATCCTGGGATATGTCAGAAAGTCCCTAATCTTACATGTCTTTTACTGAAAATTGAGAGTGATTAAACCTCTTGAAAAAGCTATTTAGAAAAACAGGGGGAATCAAGCTGTTGAAATAGGACTATCAGCAGGCCTTTTGGATCCTTGACTGGATCCCTAGCTGAGCCTTGCACCAAATGTCATACTAAATGAATTCAGTACTGCTTCTTGACTTGGCTTTTCTAAAGAGAGGTTTAACAGTCCAGTGGCACAGTTATTTCTTTCCCCAGACACACGCTCAAACTACACCTTCCATTTGCTCAAGAAAGGTAGCCCTCCTGAATTGTGTGTAACCTCACCTCTATTATTTAGAAACCCAAATGCTGTATGCTGCATTTACGCTCTGCTAAAAGAACATCCAAGTTAAGCATTAAAAATGTAGGAAATCGCAGATTTATGGTTAATTCAGCTGCTTTTATATCTATGTTGAGATGACCTCTCTAATTACTAGGTTGCACAATGATTCTTTGAAGCCCTTTCACTATATATAGTTATTTTATGATTTGTCTCCTCTCATACGAGACTGTGCATTTACTTGCTGTGAAGTGATGCAGTAGGCAGGTGAAGTGTAGGAAAAGATCACTACTGAGCATGATGGCTGGCTGTGTGCTGAGGCACATACACGTGCCCGGGCATTGCAGAGTGAGAATTCCCTACCAAATTATACTTCACCCTCAATATACGTTTTTTGGACTAGTTTCTGTCATCAAAGTATGTGATGTACACTGGATTGATAGTCAGTAAATGTCAATACTATTATCATACTGCTGCAGGCTTTGAAAACCTTTCAAGCAAGACGGCCTCAGTTCTGTATCTTTCATTTCTATTGGTGATTTTAAGAAATACCTATGATATCTCAAGGAACAATGCTAACTGAACATTAAAGGCTCCCGTGTCCAGTACTCCAAATATAGGAAAAGGCAGAACGGGGGCTGCCTGTGCATCCTCGTCTTCCCAGGCTACAGTTCTCTTTCTGGAGAGTGAGTCAAACCATATCCAGAGGTCTGCTTGTAGCCAGTAATCTGTGTCTGGAGTACAGTTTAATAACTACTTCTCCCTTCTCTTGACCACTTTTTCATCCCCTCCCCCATACCATAGGAACTAAAAGAATATTTCTCGGGGCTCAGAGCAATGAACAAAGTTAATCCAATAATTGTGGTAATTTATGAGTTGAGTGATAGCTGAAGAATAATTACTTCTTTTTCAACCTAGCTAGCTCACTGTGGTCAAATACAATTATATATTAAACTAGGAATTAGATCAATTCCTTATCTTGTTGATCAAAGGCCCTCATCCTACAAACACCTGTGAATATTTTATAATCTACTGGTAGAATAAACTTATGTCTGAGGATTGAAGCAACCTGAGATAAGAGGATTTTAGTAGTCTTCTGTTCCTGTGGGGGACTGTCTGTGCTAGTTTTGTCCTGGGTTATGTTTATATTTGTCATCTTTGTTACTTCTATTTGGTTTTAGCCCAACATTTTTTCAACCTAAACTGCCTTCAGACAAACCCTATGAATGATATGACCTTTGCTTGCCAACACAGGAGAGGTTGTAAATTAATTCATAGGCTTATTTGTTATAGTAGGCTCTGGTTTAGGTACTTTCATAGGGCAGCCTTAACATCAATAGATAATGGAGTCCAGGTTGTGTGAATCCTATGTGTACTTGTACAACCCCTGTACGATCCAGCCTACACACCACTACTACATACCCACAATCACCTTCCTGACATCAGACCTGCTTACTGATTTATATCCAGTGCATGTTTATTGGTACATGTTTACACACCTGTATGTTTTAATTTCAGGTGGCTGTCCCCTGTAACCAATACTTGATTCATGCTATCAAAACAAGCCTAGAGAATGCAGTGCATAGGGAAATAGCCAGGGAATTCCACCAGGGATCTAGTTATCTTTTGATGTAAATACAATAAAAAACACAACAGTAGAAGCAGCTCTAATTTGCCTTTGTAAAATCTGAGTTAAGAAAGCTGATGGGAGGAAACCAAACTAAAAGCTGTCTGAGGTGTAGAGCTTAAAAAAACCTGAAGAGCATCCCTCAGCCCCATAAAATGAGGCAAATGCACAAATCTGCCTGAATCCTCCCCACTGCCCTGAGAACAGAAACAGCAGTCCTGTAAGGCAGGCTGCCAAGCAGAGGTGGTCTGGGTTTTGAGGTAGAAAGGCAAGAACAGTGCTGTGAGGAACCCCAGCCATGGGAGTCACCGCTAGAAAGGGGATGTGGCCCTGGGTGGGAAGAGAGCTGTGTGAAATGCCCACCTATGGCCTGCACAAGCGAGACTCCTGGGAGAAGGGAAAGGGAGAGAACCTGGGAAACTGAGCAAATGTGGTGAGTGGTACTTCAAGAACGACCTGAGAACCTGGGAGACCAGGATAGAGGCAAGAAGATGACCTGCTTCTCCTGCCATCAGCTAGCCTGCAGCTTCTGCTCTCAGCCTCAAAGCCGATGCCAGCACCAGCAGGCTCTCCTCTGAAATATCTGGTAGTGTTATGTCCTGCACAGCTCGGGCATCTCTGATTCAGTGGCTGGCTGGACTGCAAAACACCTCCTGGAGTGGAATAGATCAGTTCATGCTGCCTCCATTCGACTATGTGTGTTTCCTTGGGAAAAACAAGTAGGTGCATTTTGACAACCACTTCTGTGGTTGAGCTGATTTGCCTGCTTTCCCTTTACCCCATTGAGAGGTTTCATGTGTGCTTGTGTTTAAAAAAAAACCAAACCCACATTGTTTGTTTACTGTCAGCTGGAGTCCCTACCGTGCTTCTAAAGTGCTATTCTAGATACTCTTTTATTTGCTAATGAATTGCTTTGGTTGTGATACGTGTTAGTGTGCATGTCACTCAAAGAAGGAAGGATCAAGCTGTTGTATTTGAAGGTGTTAATGTAGTGTCAAATGTTCCCATAATCCCATTAAAAACCAATTGCCCAAAGATCTGTATGTAGATTGCTGTAGTGTGCAATTCTCCAGGGCAGCCCAGCAATGATGGAAGTCCTCTTTTTAGCCCCAGGCTTTTCCGCTCCCAGTCACCTCATGGTGCCTGGCTCACACTTCCAGGTGCTGCTAAATCAGCAGTGTCTCAACTCTGCTCCCGATTCTAAAGGTAGGAGTAAATCCTCATCCTCTTCCTTCCAGATACCATGCAAAGCAAACTCAGCACGGTAACGCTGATGCTGTTGCTACAGTGGCAAATGAACGTGTACGGTGGTGCGATCCGGTCTTCAGCTTTCCGGCTGCACATCCCACCACCCCCCTGCCACAGGGCCAGGTATGAGTAATCTCCTTTCATCACATGATGCTTTTGGGCAGAGGTCAATGAAAAGCTGTAGCTAGAACGAAATCCTCAGAATGTCTGGATACAAGGGCAGGCATGTTAACTGGGCTCTGAGGAACAAATCTGTGAAGTCTGCGTGTGACTTGGGCTGCCGGCTCTTCCTCATGGGTCTGAACCAGGGTGTTTCAGAAACTGCATCGTTTCAGCATGAGTTTTTTAAAGACCTAGTTCTGAGTGCACAGGGAGTGCTGGGAGATGGTAACACTAACCATTGTGGTAGGGGGTAAGCTGTGCTCCCTAGGATGACACCAGGTATCAACACCCTTTGGTAACTGAGTACCTTAAGAAGAAAGTCTTTTCTTGTCCAGACACGACCGTGCTTTGTTTGAGTAGTGTGAACACATGAAAGATAAGCTTGCACTTCTCTTAGGAACCTCCTTCGAAGAGTATAAATGCTTGCAGAGCCAGGCCAAAGTCTTGTATGTGTAAACAGGAGTTTTAGTAACATCGCCAGCATCACAGCCCCTTACACAGAGAGCTTTCTGCACTTGGTCTTCCTGAAACTTCCTAAATGCTGTTACAACAGCAAAGGGTAAGAGCCTGGACTGAGTAGTTTTGTTTTACTTTATGTATATGTGCTTGTGTGTGTGTATTAAGAGTAAAATCCTGCATTTGTTGGTGTTGTCTCTAAATCCTCTGGTTCCCTTTGTCTCACGCCCTGGGAACAGAAGGTGAGCTTGGGGCTTCAGGGCTGATTTTTACATACTCTGTAGAGCAGCTGTAGATCTGGTGCTGTGCAACAAACTTAATCCACCCTGTGATGCAAATGGGTCTCATTTTTGGTTTGGAAAGAATATTCCCAAGTTTCTCAGTTTATGTAAATACTTTACCCTCTATGCTGGCAGGGGGATCCAGTTTAGCTATTTGTGGAGCTGAAGAAGCTTTTGATGTTGGCATCTGCCCTATAAAAATGGGTCACGGAACTACCTTCTGGTGTGGCTTTTGAACTGATTTGAGATGGCTTTAACTGATGATGTCCTCTGACAACATACTCTCATTAAGATAGCACTTCTCTTCCTATTTTTAGCACTTAATTTGTGATAGAAGCTTAGAGATTCCACCTACTATATTCCATGTGAGGTAATACAAGAAAGAAGAAGGTGCTGTTGCATATGAACTATCTAAAGGAGAAGAGCCATGTTGATTATATTGTCATCTACTAACACAAGAGCCATTTCCAAATACATCTCCTTCCAATGCAAATTGCAGCATTAGGAGCTCATGCAGGAATCCAGGATGAGGCTGCTGCGAATGTGTTTTACTTTCACAGGCAATTATAAGCTGTGAAACGTTCTTTCTATTTATCATTGTTGTTTATATTTTGTTATTGAAATAAAATTAACTGTAAGAAGCATAATAACTTGTATTGTGCTAGCACCTTGGCTAGACCAGTTACAGACTGACGTGCTTTCATACCAGAGGCTGCACAAGAAGCACACAGGAGGAGGACTGCATATCTTTGCTTTTTCAAAAGCCTTAGATGAATATATCCAAAGCTTCCATTAAAACTATGGCACTGGGGACCTAAGTGGATTGGTAAAACGCTTATTTAATTTATCCTGGACATAATGTAATTATTTTTTAATACCAATTTTCTTTAATTTGTGAGTCCAGTGTTCCAATTTTAGAGCATAGTCGTCAGAAAGGCAAATGCCACCAGAACTCTTGAGTCTGCAAATGCAAATGCTAATGCATGTGTCCAGTTCAGTTTTACCAGACTTCCCCTGCGCACAATTACCATCCCAACAAATCCTTGATTTTTCAGGAGTGTTTCTTCAGCTTCCACTGTGCCTGTTCCAGTTATCTTCTTGAGCAAATAATTGGGTTTAACTGGTTTCTATCTAACACTGACTTGCATCAGCCAGCCTCTCCATAAGGAGGAAGGGGCAATCTGCTGATACAGATAAGCAAAACTAGCTCAGCCTTTACCACATTATGTAAATAGCAGATTTGTGGAATTGCCAGAAGGAAGATTATTTGTATTTAATTGGGTAATCTCTAACATCTGTATTCCAGAAAGATCTGACCTCAAATGTACTGAAGTTGATGGAGGAACCTCCGTGCAATTTTTTGGAGTCTGATCCAGACTCCAGCGATGATGAACTTACGAGTCTCAGCAGCAAATGCTATCGGCAGTTGTATGCTTTCATCCTCCTCTGACCCTTTAGCTCAGCAATTGTGGGTGGTCACATAAAGCAAATTTAAAAGCAGGATTTTTGCAGCTTCTACATGTGCTGGCAAAAATGAATTCTAAATTTGCTTGTACGTTTCTGACTACCACCTTTCCCACTTCCCAAATGTTCTGGCATTCCCTAGTCAAGGAACAAAACTTATCCAGCAACAGTTTAAGCAACTGCAACACAAACAGAACCATTCTAGTTCCACAAATCAAACTCTCATAGCATACAATTCACAAGTATCCATATTCTGAGATGCGTACAAGTTGAGAACAATTGGATAAACAAATTCAAATAGATACATTAACATTTCTGTTTGCATTCATTATGTGATTAAAAAGAAAAATTACATTTATTGATATTTTTTGTTTCTTATTGTTCAGGCAACATTTGCAGTCCGTGTGATAATTTTCTGTTTATCTTACCGTGCTTAGAAGACAACAGCGGTTTGTGTTCTTTTGCATATCACTTTAAAGGACAGTAATGATTAGAAATGATGTGTGTGGGTATGTATGTATATGAGGTTTATATATATATATGTACATACACACACACATACGATTCATTGTGTTTTCCTATAAACTTTGAGAGGAGATACTTTCTGCTGCTGCTTTTTTCTTTATACCCCAAGAACAGTAGTCCTGATATTTTCATATACTACTCTTTATTGTACTCCTGTCTTTCCATTTTGTGTGGACAGCTTAAAGTTTTAAAACCTTGCACAGTTCTTACTTGTGTAGGACAAAATGATAAGGGATAAGAGACTATTAAAAAAAATACTCAGATGAAACCAATAGAGGCTAAAATCTTAACATGAGCTGCTTGTTGCACATTATCAGAGGCATCAATCAGGCCCACTCAGTCAAGATCTAGGAGAAAAATGCCCAATTTTTATTTTTTTTAATTTTTTTTTTAACTGGATTGACATTTTCAGTTACCAGGAAAAAAAAAGATACTTTTTTAAACCAAGAACTGAAAAAAAGTGCATAACTAACAAAAAGAGCTGCATACAAATGGACTAGTATGGGTTGATGGATGCCCTAAATTAGTGGATTTAACAATTGATTTTATTTTGTTAGACTTTTTCCATGGTATATGCTTGGTTATTAATGGTTAATGGCACATACAGGCCTAAGACAAATAGGTTTGCATGGACCGGTTGGTCTGATTTTGAAATGCTGGCTTCATGTAATATTCATGTTTAACTTACAGATACTTGCATCAACAAATGTGTAAGTAAAAGGAACGTGTAGGAATACACAGTAGTTACTGTTCTTGCTGCTGCTTGCCAGTATATACTTTCCCAGTCTGTCAGTTGTTTTCCTGCTGTGAGTGCAGGAAAGTGGCTGAGATATCCAGGATACCACTCGGTGATAGCAGGAGGAAAAGAAAAGCTTTTTTTAAATAGTAAGCACTGCTAAGAAGCAATTTCAACAGCAAAATATGGGTTTGTCAGGCTCCCAGACCAGATATTTGTACTTGACTTATTAGGTTTTGATTTGGTAGTGTGGGTTGATGTACTGAAGTTTTCTTAAGAATTCATCACAGGCTGAAGGATAACACAGGCATACTTGTAAAAATGCATCCCGATAGGAAATGGCTGTTATTTAACATACGCGCCAGGGTGGGCGATATGGGTTGATTGTGGGGTGCCAACATGGGTAGACCAAAGCTTGACAGTCCAGGTACCCAGATCATTTCTTGTAAAATAATCTGATCAGAGGGACAAAGTCTGGGTGTGTGTGGGATCAGGTTTAGCATAGCATATGTCAGTGTCCCCTTAAGTGCTCCTTTAACCATTCTTTGGTTACACACAAAAACCATTAGCCCCTATTTTTTCCTCTGACATAATTGCTCGGATAACAAGTGTGAATGACTGTTTGTTAATAATTGTTTTCTGGAAAGGCTGCTTGCCAATGCCATAACCCTTCACTGACCCGTTATGAGTTGTTAGTCAGTTGTGACTCACAGTTTTCTAAGCCTGCTCATGCTGATATACTGTGAAGCACTTCTGGAAATAAGTGTGACTCATACTCAGTTGAGTAGGTCCCAGTGAGGCTGTGAAAGTGGAATGAACTTATCTGCAATATTTTTCAAGTGCTGTGAGTTTCTTTAGGCCTAAGAAAAGACCTGTACCCTGTAACAACCCACGTCTTCCTAGGAAAGTTTCTTCAGGTTTTCATGCAGTTGCCCCTAGGGAAGTAGGAATGTCACATCCTAACCTCTGTATCACTAGATCATCTCTTCTGCCTCATCTCAGGGTATTGTAGGAGGAGTTTATGAATAAATCCTGTTGTTCTGAAGCATGTACTGTGGCATATAACCTGCTAGAACAGATTTAACTGAATCAGCAATTTTAAATATTGGAGGAACTATGGTAGAAAAAAATCAGCATGAGCAGTGAAAAAGACCAGAGTACCTCTAGGTCTTCATACAAGGTCCACAGAGTTCGATTAAAGTTGTACTGGTCACAGTGTATTTTGACTCAGACCCATTTTTTGTAGCTGGGTTAGAGTTTTGCTTCATAGTCCCATCAACGAGAGGGACAGCCTTGTCACTGACTGCGTGGAGCATTAGCTTGGTCCCTGCAGGAGCACCTGGGTGTTCCTGCTTATTCAGAGGAGAAGCAAAAAATCCATGGCAGTTGCCAACTTCTGCGTTGCATCCAACAGGTGGCTGCCTTTCATCTGCAATGTTTATTTTTGTGCACATATGTGAATCTAAAAATATACAATGTGTGTAAAATGCCTGCATATCCTTTAGAGAAAGCATGCTTGCATTCACATCATCAGTGAGAACTAGCTGAGCACTAAGTCCACTGTAACTAAACTGCTCATTCTTTGGGCCACTGGTTCTTTCTTCTGCATTTCTATGTACTTTGTTAGTGGAAGAATGATTTTGGCTGATTGCAAAAAGGGAGCAAAAAGGAGAAAATACTGATTTGTGTGCTTGTATTGTAAGAATATTTTGGAGCCTGGCTCACTAGCCAAGATATCAAGCTGGACAATGGTAAAAGTCTTGTCTGTGCCTCAAGGATCTAATTTCAGCAGTAGTTCAAATACAGTGGAATATAACTTAGTTCGGTGATGTGAGAGTAACACTGTAAAAAAAAAACCCCAAACCCTTCAAGTCTCTAAATTCAACTGGAATGAATCCCACAGCTCTCAGAGCCACTGATGCTATCTCTGAATTTAGTGCAGCTGCAGCCAGCAAGTAATGAGACATGTACCTTCAGTAGAGCTGTTTCAGAAAAGTCTTGTGGAAGAAAATTTCTAATCCGGACCCCCATTTGCTCCGCTCTCAGTCAGCCTCCATCAGAGATCTCTCGCACAAAACCATTCCCCCACAGCCTGCGTTTGGAAAGCAGCAGTGCAACAGCTTTCCGGGGAGCACAGGATAAATGAGAGAATAGCTGAAGTGCTAACACTGATAACAGGAGGTATAGCTGATTAAACAGAACTCTGGTGTTCACTGTTTGTTAGCTCCTGAACAGAAGCAAACCTGAATGTTGTATTGGGCAAAGTGTCAAGTCCCCCTTTTGCCACACATCTGAATGTGTGCACCATGCCTTGGTTATGTTATGGACACACCAGTCTTTGCCCCTGATTCATGTACTGTTTATGAGATGAAGATGTTGTAAAATGAAAGAAGAATAACACAAGCCAATCTCTTTGCTTGGCATAATAAAAGCAATATATTTGCCAAAAGCCTAGGTTATTTGTATTAGAGTATTTAGTAAAGTAAGAAAAGAATATTAAGGGGGGGAGGGTGGGGAAGAAAAGTTGACCAATACTTAAAACAGAGGTTTGTGAGAGTGAATTGCTCTCAGTCAGGAAAGTTTGTACATAAGCAACAGAGTAACACAACAGGTTTATTCATAAAGATGAGGACAGCAGATGACGGTACAAACAGGGCTGCACAGGGAATCTGGTGGCACTGGAAGAGAACGTGATACTTCAGGGTCTCTTTCCAAAGCCTCATCCAACCCCCTCTGCCTTGCAGACTTTGCTGCCCAAACTGTAGCTGCACAGACAAAAACCTCAGGTAAATTCTTGCAATCCTACCAAGTGCAACAGTTTCATGTGTTTTGATTCACAGAAAGCATCTGGAAGAGTACCAAAATCAGAAAATGCTGTTAGTAGAGGGTAATTTATAAAAGGTATTTAAATCCCGTCTTGTCTTTAGACTCCACAAGGGCGTACCATGGGAACACTGTAATATCCTTGGGCAAAAAGCCGTTTATTTTCTAAGAAGCTCCCTCCCAAATATTTCTAAGAATTTTCTAATATCATTATTAGCTTTCAAAGAAACACAAAACTCCCAGTCCAGCATTCCTTGCATAGATGATTCAGGTCCCCGGAGATGGGTTGGTTTCACTTTTGTTCTTTCTGTGTGTTTGATGCTCATAAAACAGAGAATTTGTAGCCCTGGTACCTCTTTGGAGTTCTGCCAGTCATTCCTGACCTGATCTGTGGTTCTTTCAGTGTTGGACTCCCCTCACATATAAACAACTCTTACCTAGGCTATAGGTCCTGTGCTAGGAGAAAAGAGGAGGTGATCAGAATGGACTTTGCCTGGAAATCTTATGAAAACATAAACTAGAATGGCCTCAACCCGCTCTGCTCCCTCCCTGATTTAAGAATTGAGCACCTGTACTTCAAAGAATAGCGTGCAGTTTATGTTTGTGAAGGCCAAGGTTATAAGTCATGAAGCTTTCATGTTTAAATATCTCATTTGTAAAATACTCAATGTTGAACGCTGAGCAGTACCTACGTGCCAAATCAGATAATAAGGTTATCCTGTAACTTGTACTGAAGAGAGGGGAAGGCACAGTTCAAGTACGAGCGCAGCCTTAACTTTAGCACTTTCTGATATTGCTGTGCTTAGTCACACAATCCAGTGTTTTGAGGAAGCCTCTGTGGTTTTATTATTATTTTATAAATTCATTCTATATACAAAGATATTATGCATATAAATATCATATTAAAAAAGTAAACAAGAAGCTGAAGGTAATTATCAAACAATGAATATAGAAGAGTATTTTGACGTTAGCAATGTATGGATTAGACAATTTGAAAACAAAACCCCAGGTTTGGATTGGATTTTTTTTGTTTGAAGGCTAAGTTTATTTCTGTTTACATATAATGTTTTTTATAATGAAAAACTGGTGCTGAAGGGAGAGGCCAATGATTTCTTCTTTTTTTTCTTGGGCTGCACCTGGAAACTGCTGCAGATGAGCATATTGCATATGCAGCTATGAATTTCACAGATAAAGCTGTTTAAGATATAAGCAGCTTAAGGGGAACTATTTTCTGAAGTGTGAGGTATGTAATTGATGCAGTCTTATCCAGATAAAAGCGTAATCAAAAAGCCATTTGTTTATAATTTCAAACTTTCCTTAGAAAGTAATTAATCTATATAATTTAGTATTTAGTTAAACTCATTAGTGTATTTGGGGGTTTGTTTGTTGTTGTGGTGGTTTTTGTTCATTTTTGTTGTCTTTATTTTTTTAAAGAAAAACAACAAGCAAAAATCGCCAACAAAAGCACAGCCCTCAAACCTGAACTGTTATAGTTCCTCTCTCATCCTTGGAAACCCCAGGTAAGCATAGTTTTATGGCTTCCCTTTGCTCTCCTTCTCTTACATTTTGATTTTTCTCAAAAGATGAATAGCTACAAGGTTCCTTTTGCTTTGATATGAGGCACACAATATTTTCCTTGCATCCTGGAGGTTAGCAGCTTTGGGGCAGAATATGAATCTGAGGACTTCTTTGCGTGATGGTGGTAATGATCTTTATTTCAGATAGTTACGTTTGCCCTAATCCTTAAACACTGGCAATAGCACTTAGTCAAGACAACATATCCTGATGCTGTACTTTCATTTATTGTAATAACCACTTTGCCCAAGCTAAATGGAGACTTTTCCTTGGGACACAGCTGCAAGGAAGTCTTGCCATCCATGCGTATGGAGAAGATCCTGGCAGCTAGTTTCCATTCCTCACGTGTCATCTGGTTTAAACACGTGAGATTGCCAGGTGTTACAACAGCCTTCGTGCCACACGCTCACACAGGAGTGTGCTGGATTTGAGAAGACTGTTATAAAATATCAGGGACAGGAAAACTGGGCCTGCCAGAGCAGAGATAGATTCTAATTTTTTTAGAAGTTATTTATTTATTTCCCCTGCCTCCAGACCACCGAGATTCTGAGGTATTTCTAAGCATTGCAAATATTTCCAGCTGTTTTCAACTGAGCACAAAGCAGCACAGATGAAGTCCAGGTGTGCTGCCCCATTCAGTGCTTTCCTTCTTTGTGGGAGTCTCCATGAGAAGTCACAGGAGGAAGCACAAACCTCATCAGTTACGTAGGCAGGTAGAGCTGTGGCAAAAACTGTTTCAGAAACACTTTTGGTTAGAAAAAAGATTATAGCTGAACTAGAAATATTTTAGAGGAAAACGCCTATACTTGTCCTGTGTTGATGTATTCTACTGACACATTTCAGGATGAAATATTCCTCTTCTGAGAAAAAGACTTTGAAAAGACTTCTTCTATAATCTGCAAACTTCAGTCCACAAAGAGTCAAGAAAAGTAACTCAGAGAATCATGTTTCTCCTTTTTGTTCCCCGCCCCCCACCCCCCCCCCCCCCCCCGCCCACCCCGCCATATCTCA
>VZRW01011159.1:109787-222431 GCA_013398125.1 Aegotheles bennettii | reverse complement strand
CCCCGAAACAGTTTCTGGCATTTAATATCTCAAAAACTTTTCCTGGGTGGAATTCCCAGCCTTTTCACACCTCTAATATCAAGCCCCCAGGCTGTCATCTTGGGTGTGAACTCTTGATACTACAAGACAAACATAGATGACAGTGGTGGAGTCTCAGCAGCAAGAACACTTGAGAATTACACAAGCTTCAGCACTAACAAAACTTAGTTACATTTGGGCTTTTATATCTTAATGCAATAGAGTTTGGTACCTGAGAAGGTAAAACCTCTGTGAATGTTTCTCCTGGGTTGGTGGGGGTTGACCAGCCCGTCTTGCATGTGTATACTCCAGTATTTACTGAGGAACAAGCTGGTGCAGCTGCATTTTTTTCATGGGTGAGAGTACTAATAAGATCTCCATCCTTTACCTGGCTATTTATTTTTGGGAAAATTGTAGGACCTTAGTTCACTTTTGAGACTAGTAATCCTCTGTCAGATTGCACTGTTTCTAACTAAAAGCCTTAGAAGTTACTGGGCAAGCGATACAAACAGAAACACATGCAGGCAGAGGGAGCAACTGTGCAGTTGTTTCTGTAGGACTTTAGGTTGACAGGAAAACCACAACAAACAAAATGCAGTCATGACCTACCAGTGGCTAGGGAGACATGGTGCAGCACCTTGCCCTTTTGTGTCACTGGAGCTGTGACTTTAACCTACAGCCTGGACACAGCAGCAGAAGAAGGAGAGTCATTTTGCAGGTTGAGGGTAGCCACTTGGATTTCTGGAGCCTCTGAGAACTAAATCCACTTCAGTGTGATGCTCCAGCAGTACTGGACTGTTCCCAGTTTAAAAGGAAACAACTTTGGAGTCAATCCAGGTTAGACTCTTGTCCTAAGCCAGTTAAATCACATCAGTGGGAATTAAATAGTGAACAGTTTTAGTCCTACATTAGGTAAAAGCCACAGCATTTTTAAATGTTTTTTTTTTTCCATCCATTATTTAGATTAGGGTTTCCATAAATGAATGCCATGCTGAACAGCTTTAATAGCTATTTTGTATCAAGGCTGAAGGGGTAAAATATATCTCTTCAAAAAGAAAAGGAAATACAAAAGAAAAAGAAAAAATATTGAATGTTTTGTTATTAGTCTCCAGGCAACTCCTGGCTGAGGGCAAAGCTAAATTAAATTTTGTAGTAGCAGACTGATATTGATATACATATATATATATATACACATACACACCTTAGGAGCTATTTTTAACACATGTACATCTACCATACCTCACATCTGACAGCTTTATTTGAATCCAGGCTATTCACTGGGAATAAACAGCTAATTTAATTTATCTCATGAATATCAAATATGCAATTAGTCACAGAGCACTCAGTATTCCAGCCATTACCCACCAATGTAGGCTCCACACTGCCAACAATGACTCCGGGAAATGAGTCCCATTCAGTACCTGACCTACCGTAGAAAGACAGACATAAATGGGTTTACCATATGCTGCTTAATATTGTACTTACAATTCTTTCTTTCTGCTTGTGTGCATGTGTGCATGCAGTCAGCTAATGGGTGCTTTTCAATCACAACAATGTGAAGGAAGCAAAGGAGTGTTTAGGAGATTAAATAAAATTGTAGTCTCGAAGCCCTGAGATTAATATTGCTGTCCGAAGACAATTCTAAAGAAGCACACGTGCATGTGTTTCTCTGTGTACACTCCTGTGGTAAGACAAGAGGTAATAGACTAAAATTGCGGACAGGAAGATGAAAGTTAGATGTTGGATGAAAAGCTTTGAAATGGTAATGATAGCTATGCCTTGTTAAGCAGATGTGCAAGGGGAGATTGTATAGTCTCTGTCACTGCTGCTCGCTAAGGAGCAACGTGACGGGCAGCTGGAGAACAGCTCAGGTACACCTGATCGTGTCCTGGAGAGGAGTGGTGGGGGATGTAAACTCTCAGGCTCCTGCCTAGCATTATGGCTGCATGTCTGTTTCTTCAAAAACCTCATCAAATTTGGCAGCTGTACTGCCTTTCTCAATACCAAGCTCAAGGATCAAACAAGCTCGTAAACTGAACTATGAGATGAAGTTGAAGCACATTTGTTTACTATAAACGTCATTACTGTTGCCCTTGAGATATCTTGTGATTAAGTACAATTTCCCACGCTGGCAAGCCTATTTGTCTATAAAAGAAATGGTAGCTTCCATTATTCCATGGCTAGCTCCTAAGGTTTAACCTTGGAGAAGATTCTGGATGTTGAACAATAGTAAGGATCAGCAAACGTTATTGTAATGGTAGGAAAGCTTTGCAAGATGGGGTCCAGCTCAATTCGTTGTAGCGCTTTGGCAGTACACACAGCATAGCAATTAGAAATTGTTTCTGTGAGAGTGGAGCATTAGTAGACATCATACTGTTACACGGCACTGGAGGATTTGGTCATAAATCTTGCAATTTGTGGTAGATTCAAACCTAATAAAGCATTAAAAAGAGGGCAAAGAAATCTCAGTACTTTTACAAACTCTTCATCTTTGTCTGAGGACATGGTTTTACAGGGGTGATGTGAGGTTTAATGATGAGTGGGAATCTATCAGTACTTTTGTTTTTATGAAGTCGCACTTCATTTCTTAATGTTGTTTAACCTCTGTAGCTTTTGATGGATATTTTTGTAAGTTGCTAAACCAATAGCTCATAAATAAAGCACAGCAACCATTCTTGGAGTTGTAAAATGTAGGCCATTGTGTTCTTGGCATCAAGCTGCTAATTTAAATGTTAGTATGGAAATCAGTTCTCCAGATTAATAACCAAATAAAGCAGAGGATGAAATACTGAGTTTAGGCGGCTGAACCTCTGATGGGGGAAAAGAGTTCACTAATAGTCAACATAAAATTCCTGAGCAATCCAGTGGTATAAAAAATGCTGCTCTGCACATAGGGACATATTGTAATGTTTTGAAACTCTATAAGCTTTAACATGCTTCAGTAGTACTGTTAATATTGGTTTGTTTGGTTTTTTTTGTGATTTGAGGTAACTTTGAGAAATGTGTTGTAATGCCCCTGAGTTTCTATCAGCTCTGGAGGGCAAGTATGGCACGTGCTTCACCTGTGCCAGCCTCTGGTATGGATATTATGGAATGAAGGTTATAAGGGGCAGCTCTTGCTTATGTGAAGGCTCATAATCCACCCCACAGTACATTCCCCTGGGTAACCCCTTCCTTCTCCAACGCTCACATCTCTCATGGGCAGTGGTACTTGCGTTTTGTAGCAAAAGCTTTGCTTGTAGTGATTTTCCAGCCATCAGTAACTATCAGAATAGGTGTTGTGGTTTCCACTTGCCTAGTCTGAACAGGCAGGCTGTAACCCACGCTCGCACAACCGTGCCACCTCCTGTGTCTGAGCAGCCTGGGCTGCCAAGGCAAGGGTTACGCACCCTCTCTGCGTGAGTGCAGAGATGTGAGCCCCTGCCTCTGTTCTGAAAGTGCTCTGGGACCAGCAGATTACAGTGTGTTTTGTATTCACACATTGTGGGCCTCTCAGTTCCTCTCGATGGTATCATTTAGGGAGTTTGACAGCAACTTTTTTGTGGCTGTAATAACTGGTCTGAAAGTCAACTCTAATCTCTTAAAGTGCTAAATGTAAACAAATGCCATTCTGCTTAAAAATGCCTTTCCTGTAATTTTTTTTCTAAATATAAAGATTGAAGGAAATGCTTTATAAAACCAATTCTTTTTAAATCCTTAAGGGATACTAATTACTTTTAATTTCAGTGTGTGATGGTCCTTATCCAGGGGAAGTATGCTGCACGAGCTATAAACCATTTTTATATCATATAGTGTTTAACAGAGCATGCCTGAAGTTAGTTGAGCTGCCTCTCTGGTTCTCTGATCTCTATTATCCTTCACCATGATTAAGCATGCAGTGTTTCACTGCCTGATCGTGAAGGGCATTCAGGAAAGTTAACTGAGCTCTTCTCTCCTGCCTGCCTGAGTGGTTGTGTTTTTCTCTGTGTTTGCTACACCACCTTTGCAGCAGAACATCACCCCATCTGGGGGAGGTCAGAGGGTTGTCACAGCTGTGCAGACACAGTTCGTGTCTTGTTGCTCCTCCCACGGCAGAAAGATCAGCTCCAGTGAGAGCGTCATCCTCAGCAGCCAGGAGCTGTGGTTCCAGAGCTTGCTTTCCAAGTCACCCATAAAGCTGATGTAAATCGCTCTCCTCAGAAGCAACAGAGACTAATATTTTCTCTATGAAGAGATGACAGTGGTGATTTTTCCACTTCCTATTCTCTTTAGTTGTGTGAAGCACTGGATGGACAGTGCTGCACACTGACATCCACCCTCCATAGAGCAGCAATTGCAGAGCAAAGCTTAGGAATATGCTGGCTCTGCTCAGATCTGGATCTCATTTAATTCTAAGTCAACCCAATCATCTCAGTTCTTTCTAGGAGGCCTGCCCATTTGCCATGTTTTCATGTGGTCATGTTCCTGCTTCCTTTGTGCCTGATCCTGCTGTTGCTACATTGGAATACTGAAGGTGCATCTCTGAAGGGTCATCTCTGTAAGGAACGAGCAGATAGCTATTCACAGCTAAGTGAATATCTGGGAACTGGTTTATTTAAGCTTAAAATAAAATCAATGCTATAACCGTTTTCTGTGTTGACATTAGAGTAGCCACTGACCATGTCTGCATCACTAGAAAGCTGCTACTGGCAGCTCTTGAAAACTCAAGCATCACATCCCTTAAATCTTCAGTGTTTGTTGTTTAGGCCACAGTCTGGTCCTCCTTTTCCGTTTGGAAATCTCTTAAGATATTGTAGATATTGCCAGAAAGAAATAACCACATTCTTAAGCTGTTTACTATGCACCTTAGTGAGTGTTAAAGTGCACGCTCCTGTAGATGTTTTCAGCCTACTTACAGGAAGCTTTGGGAACAAGCACAGGGTTTAGCTTGGGCACCGCAGGTGGAGAACCGTAGGCAATGGCCTGTCATTCGTGTCCACAAAATCAATCATTCATAAAGCCAGGTGGATCATTTTAAAGCTTCTAATGCGAGTTCTGGTCCTGACTAGAAATCAGCAGACAGAAATATGTATCCAAATATCGAAATTTTACATAGGAAAAGGGTTTGTTTATGTCTTTTTACAGATAAAGCGTGTAAAGTGATTGTGCATTCATCTTAAACTGCCTGAGGTTCCTAAAATCGTTGAACCATGACTACATCCTGGAAACGTAATTTCCTTTTTCTTCTAGTCTGATTTAAGTGGCTTAAATGTCTTTTACCTTCTCCTGTTACAGAACGAACTTGCCACATATGATTACTTTCATGAAAGTACATCAGCAGTACTGGTAACACCAGCCAAAAAGGTATGTAAGTCTGAGAAAGGGTAACCAGTTATAGTTATGGCTAAGGATATGAATGATGTTTTGTTTCACAATGTCTGTGATTTAAAAACAAAGATATATTTATATTTCATCAGTAGAATGACTTAAAAAAACCCCAACTCTCTAAAATATGTTGTAAAATTGAGCCTTCACTATCCTTCTCTATAAATTTTAATATATTCTTTCTCAGTGAACTCCAACCTTGCTTGTAAGCTCAGCACAGATTGTTGTGTTAAAACTTGCAGAGACCCAAAATATTTTTCTCACAGTAATAGCTTCCAGTTGCTCTTCAGCCTAAGTAGGATCTGAAGCAGTGACCGGGAGATGAAAGTCCCTCTATGCCATTTTCAACCCCCTGAGCCATCTAGCCACTTTCTGCATTTACTTTTCAGAAATTAATTTTTTAAAAAAGCAATTGTTTTTGCAAACAGCCCTTTGAATTCCATCCCGGTGGCATTTTAGAGCATTATTGCAAATTACTCAATTTATATGCATAGTCAAGCCTACATCATTATTCCCATACTCTACTAAAGCAGGAAGGGACAAAAAAAAGCTCAAAATAAAGACAAGAAAAACAAAGGCAGATACTAGGCCACTGTTCTAGGAAAGTATTTTTGACCATGCTGAAAACATACCTAAACTCTCTTCATCAAGGTCATCTTTTTTAGAAAGTCATTGTAAGGAAAGATTCAAATGACTGCAGTGAAACTCAAAAGATATACTGTATTATGAACACTAATTGATGCAAGTATTAATGTTTTTGGCTTCAGATGAGATGATCCAGCATTCTTAAAAATGAATAAAAACGATTACAGAGACTTACACATATACCTGAACATGTTCCAACTTAGCAGCTCATCATTATTCACAGAATAATTGGTTGCTCATTTACAACCTGTGAATTTCAAGGCCTTCTGGGTACATATGTATTACTTTCTCATACACGTTGCTTTGCAGTCCATGCTTCTGATGGGAAAGATGAAGTAACACAGGCGTGGTTGGCCCCAGAAAAAAGTGTGAGGCATGGCCCTATTCTTCTAGCACATACCAACTGTTTGATGGGCTTTGTGTTCTTCCCAAATTCTACATCTGATCCTCTGGAAATGTCCAGGTGTGCAACCATGATTTTCCATCCTTTTCATTTGATTTGAATGTACAATGGACCCGAGCCCAGCTCCATTGCTGTCAGAAATGGTGGGGCAATTCAAACTCAAATTCAGAAACATACGTCTGAGAAAAGAAGTGAGAAAGTATGCGGTGGTAGAGCTGAGTTCCCCACCTGTAATTCGTTATGATACATACTCAAGACCTAAGGCAGATTTACCAGTGTCAACAAACGTGTGAGAATTCACGGCATCTTTTTTCAAATGCATCAATTAGAGAAATGAATGAGTTTTCTCCAGTGCTGTGCCAAATTAACTGTATGTACAAAATCCTTTCATTTCAGCTAAGAAGAAAGGAAAGTTTGATGCTTTTGGCTTGAAATGTTTGAGCTTGCTGAGACTTGCGAAGAGACATAGAATAAAACCACAACAGGAGGAGTTTGAGGGGGAGTAAGAACTGCAGCCATGTCCACAGAGGAGCAGTTTCAGCAAGATGCTCCACACCAGCTTTCCTGTTTGCAGTGTGTTGAGAAACACAGGTTTCTCAGCAGGAATGGAAACCCAGGAACAGTTCTGTTCCTTTCAGCTGTAAAGGAAAGACAGAGAGGTGATTTCTGAGGTACCGCACTTTTGCTTGTGCCATCTCTGCTCATGACTAGTGAATAAGGAGGGCCACACAACATGGACTTTTGGAGATGGAAGACCTGCTAAACATTTGCATCTCCTCAGAAAGGCCGGAGCCATTTCTGTTCACTCCTGCAGGTTTTGTGAATGCCCTGTGGTCTGTAAAAGCCTGCGGAAGGAGCATAGCTACCTGCCTGATGCTCACCCGGAGTCAAAGGGAGTCAGCTATAAATTGCTTTCTCTATGCCATGGCTTATAGCTTAAGAAGGCTCTTTCCTGGGAGGCAGTTTTGAATTACTTTTTGCTGGTTTTTCGATTTAGTTTACTTAGAGAAGCTATTAATTATGAGTTGGTAAGGTCTCAAATGGGGTCTGGACCAGCTTCTCTGAAGACACAGATAAGCTGCGGGGTGATAATGGCTCTTGGCTGCTCCTGACCTGGGCTGAATTTGGGCAGTTGCTTTGTTCTGTAATAAGCAATCCCACAAGCCATCCAGTCTCTAAAAACAGGCTTTTTAAAAATTAAAGTGTACTTCTAAGACTTAGCTCATACTGTTTACGGAGTTGATTGCCCTCTAGATCACCTTGGGCCTAATTGGCTTACTGGCTTAATTAACAAAGTGCTTATTAATGTCTAGTGGCAATGAATTTTCAAGGGATTATTTTCTATTAAGATCATGAGTACAGTATTAACGTTGTGCAACTGTGATTCTGGAAAACCAACCAGTATGGGTGTGGGGTTTTTTCTTTTTATGCATCCAGCAAAATTTATTTCTTTGGTCATGTTGTGCAGATTTGTCCTGCAGTTATAATAATTAGCATCTGTATAAAACCAAGAGCTGCATACTGAGATCAGGGCCATTTTGGAAACAATGGCATGATAGCTTTTACTGGGCTTGCATAAATCATGATGGACTGATGAGCAAATAAATTACTTCTGTCAGATAACACAGTATCATACTAAAAAAAGGTACATTTCTGAATGGTGATGAGCCTACATTTTACAAATTCAAGTGCATTGTTTTGGTATTTTAATATTTATATCTGCATGAATATTAGCATATGGACAATAGAGCCTGAGACCTAGTTACAATTCACAAGCTGATTTCATCATGCCACAGCTCTGTGATACTTCATTTATGTGTGTTTTATTGGGACGGTATCACTCTCCCATGTAAATCTGGATGTGTTGGGAAAGGCCAAGGATCGCTCCAGCCCAGCATCAGTAGCAGTTGCTTAGAGAAACAGTATAAACCCAGGGTAGATAAAGACATACCTCCCTGGTCACAAACTCCTTGCTTTCAGCTATGTATGGCTTTGGGGACTTTCTGAAGAAATGGAGCCTTTGATAACTAGTAGGCATTGGCAGGCTTTTCTTTTGTGAGTTTGTCTTTTTGGAACACGTTTATACTTTGTGTATCTGCACATCCTGTGGCAATGAGTTTCCCAATGCATGCATGACTTGAAAAAATACTGCCTTTCCTTCTAAAACATCACAGTATCAGAGAATGGTTGCAGTTGGAAGGGACCTCTGGAGATTGCCTAGTCAAAGCCCACTGCTAAAGCAGGTTCACCCAGAGCAGGTGGCACAGGATCACATCCAGGTGAGTTTTGAATGTCTCCAGAGAAGGAGACTCCACCACCTCTCTGGGCAGCCTGTTCCAGTGCTCTGTCACCCTCAAGGTAAAGGAGTTTTTCCTCATGTTTAGATGGAAATTTCTGTGTTCCAGTTTATGTACATTGCTGCTTGTCCTGTCACTGGGCACCACTGAGAAGAGTCTGGTCCCGTCCTTTTGACACCTGTCCTGTAGATACTTGTAAGTGTTGATAAGATCACCTCTCAGTCTTCTCTTCTGCAGGCTTAACAGACCCAGGTCTCTCAGCCTTTCCTCATGAGAGATGCTCCAGTCCCCTCATCATTGTTGTAGCCCTTTGCTGTACTCTCTCCAGTAGTTCTTTGCCTTTCTTGAACTAGGGAGCCCAGAACTGGACACAGGACTCCAGATGTGGCTTCACCAGGGCAGAGTAGGGGGGCAGGATAACCTCCCCCGACCTGTTGGCCACACTCCTCTTAATGCACCCCAGGATGCCATTGGCCTTCTTGGCCACAAGGGCACATTGCTGGCTCATGGTCAACTTGTTACCCACGAGGACCCCCAGGTCATTCTCCTGAGAGCTGCTTTCCAGCAGGTCAACCCCTAACCTGTACTGGTGCCTGGGGTTACTCCTCCCCAGGTGCAGGACTCTACACATGCCCTTGCTGAACTTCATGTCATTTCACAATTTCATTTTGCTGGAGGTACATATGCTGTGGTGAGACAGCCAGCCATGAGTTATCCCCCCATAACTTGCCCACAGAATTTGTTAAAGGAGATAATGCAGGTGAAACTTTCCCATTGGCAGAAGGCACATGTATGTGCTATTTCTTTTTAATTCTTCCTACTTCTTGCATTCTAAGAAAGAGTGAGTAATCATGCCTTGGTCACCTCCATCCTGCCTGAGACTGTAAAAACATATCTGCCAGCTGCCAGATTTTTTTTCTTACTTGGAGTATCCCATTTACTTAATCCTCACACTTTTTCTCAACCTTGGTGCTTTCAGTTTGAAAACAAAGTGACTAGGATATATGACAAAAGTGTATAGAACTGGGGAGATGCAGATGCAAGCTCTGTTTTAGAGAATCTCTAACCAGCAGATTGCCAGAAGGTGAGAAGAAATATACTGGTCCTCCTCATAACCTTGTTTTCACGTTATCAGATACTGATCACTGTTGGAAATAGGACCCTCAGCTGAACGGATCTTTGCTTCCAGTATACCAGTTTCATGTTTTTCTGTTTTTCTTGATCTTGATCTTGATTCTGGTTCTGTGGATTGCCTCTTCCATTACGTGTTCTTGGTATGTTTGGAAATGTTTATATCGGGTTTTATGTCTTTATTCAGCTGTTTTTTAAGTGCTTCTTTTTTCCCCGACCTTATTATCATTCCATACGCCTTTCTTCAGTTTTCCTGTTTGTACAAGACTTTTCTGTTTTCAAGTGTAATGTTTTATTTCGGATACCTTCTTTATTCTGCAGTTTATTGTGACAGTTCTTCTCTGGGAGAGGTGGGAGAGAGTTAATTTGATGTCATTGGCTTTTTTTTCCCCTGGGTGATGTATATTCTGGGGTGTGTTAATATGTGTCTTGCCAAAAGGCTTTGAAAGATCTGTTTGACCCACAGCAAAGAATAAGTTCTTCACCCCTGCTTTGCAAGAGTGAAAAAACCCAAACTTTTGTTTTCTCATTCACGGTTTGTATGGCATTTAGGCAGCTGAGTCAGCTGTATCTGGAATTGTATCATCTCAAAGCTTGAGAAATTTGGGAATAGAAATAAGAAGGTGGAAATTCACCCTTCCTGAGAGCCAACACCACAAGTGAGTCATGTAAGACCTACTAGTTCTATAAAGCTAGTGAGGAGTTGACATGCTGCTTAGACTCTGTGTTGGCCTTCTACCAACAGGAGAGTTTCACCAGCAGTATCTCCTTTACCAAATTCTCTAGGTAAGTCCTGGGGGATACTCGTGGCTGGCTGCCTCATCACAGCATATGTACCTCCAGCAAAATGAAACTGTGGAACCATGTTTTGTTCTATGTTTTGGTACTAAAACATATCCCAAAATAAGAACAACAGCAGCAGCAGTTACATGTCAGTGATAAAAAGCGCCACATGAAGTATGTTAATCAACTTTCTACAGCAGGCAAACATTCACATTTAATTTTGTTTTACAGTTTTGTAATAAAAGCTTAATTTTACTCCCTCCCCCTATACAAAGCATGTGCTATAAAATAACTAAGAGCAATCATCCAAGTGTGCATGCAATAGAAAGCTCCGTTGGGATTTCTTATGCAAACATGGAAGGGGAAGTTTAATATACAGTATATTGCAAAATATGGCAAATATATTCAGCTAGCATGTAATTGTGTTTAAATTATATAACTTGACTGGCATGATGAGGTACATCCTGACAATGAGTCACTGAATTTTACATATTGTCCTGTTGTTATTAATAACCTCTATTTCTAAAACATTATATACCCCAGTTGGTCTCAGGCAATCGAATGTTGTATATATTGGGAACAGATCATCTCTACAAGGGTGCAATGCAGCAGTTGTTTTGCACAGTAACTCTTCAGTACAGGCAGCAGAGAGTAATGCTGTAGTGGTTTGAACTGCAGGAGCACACGAGGCAATGCATTATCATTTGGCCCGATACCTTAGCAAAATGCTGCTTCAAACGATGTCCTGATTAATGTTCAAGAAGTATTTGCATGCCACACAGGTGGAAGCTGTTGCAATAACACACTGGCAGCAGTGGGTTTGTTGTAGCGGGTGCCCAAGGGGGTGAAGCTCTAAGATGCATGTTGTCTTTGGACAAGGCCGCCTCATTCCTGTCACCTGGCTTGGGAATGGCACAGGTCTGCTTGTCTGAGCTGTGTGCATAGCAGCTGATGCCATCAGAGCTAACTGTCAGCTTTCCCTCTCCCTGGCACGACTGGGTTTGGTGGGGTAGGACTGGCCTTGATGACCTAGAGGCGAGCCCCATCCCTTGGCTCTGGTCACAGCTTCGCTTCTCCCATGCAGTTCCTGGTTGTCGCTAAGTGAAATCAGGCTTGGGGATCTACTCAGGGTTTGGAGAAGGGAGTGTGGGGTTTTATTCTCCTCATGTGGATTAAGATCTGAAGCATGGCATGTTAAGTTTATGCTAATTTGCCCTTGCTGCCTCTGCACATAGTTGAAAACCATCGCTCCCATGAGTGTCTGTGAGAAATACAGACATGCATAGGGACAGAATAGAAACTGATGTTCCAGCAGTCCTGAGGGAAAAATGTCTTGCTGCTGGGTGAATCCTTTTAAATGTTTTTTCCTGAGCAGTATAAACACAAAAATGGACAGTCTGTTCCTGTAGCATCCTTTCATTTTAGGGCTGCATAAGCAACACTCACTGCCTAATTCCTAGGAAACGAAACGCGTGAGGTATAATGTACGGTACTTGGGCTTCCTTTTATTCCGGTGCTTGTATGCAGAAATAGTGGGAAAGGGCAAGGACAGAATGTCATCTTTATCACTGAATTAAGCTCTCCAGGGCACAGACTGCCCCTTATTTTTACCATGGCAGGACTGGGCATGAAGAAACACTGGCTTCTGTTTCAACAGAAATAAATCAGGCTAACCATATGCTGAGTGCCAGCAGTACTGCAACCAGCATTTTGTATCTCTATGTGCTAAGGCTGGTTTTCCCTCGGCCTGCAAATAGAGCAGCACATGCGTGCAAGTCCCTAAAAGGCACTGGGAGATAGCTGTCATTGTTGGCTGCGGCTGTGAAACGAGTTACAACTGAAAAAGGCTTTTGTCTGCCTGTCGTGCTGCAATGAGAAGGTTTAGCAATGTGCTGGAGATTGCATAGGAAGAAGCTAATTATTCCATTTCATCCTCTTTTGTTGGGTGTTTTCCCTTTCCCTCTCACAGAGCTGTCTTTTTCCTTGCTCAGCTCCTCCCAACAGAGGCCAATGACCGTGTGCAAGGCAGCACTCAGAGCTGGCACGCCATGGCCTTGTCAGCCAGAATGAGGTTAGTCATCTCCCCATACCACTCTCCCCAGCCTCTGCGCACTCAGCTCCTGCACACAGATGGACACTTCCAATGAGTGTTCCCCAGGTGTGTCAAATAATTAAGAAACATTCATTTGCCTTACATATAAATGCAGTAATCTGGCCCAGCCACCAATGTCGAGGGGCTTTGTGAAATCCTCTGAACGTGCCTATTTGTGTGGTGCACATCAGGGACAAGTCAGGCACAGGGATGCAGTGCTTCCAGCTGACACCATTGTTGCCTGCTATGAAAGGCAGGCATCTCCTTGGTTGGGGATGGAGGTAATCTTGGTTGTCCCCTGGTGGGGCTACTCTGAAACAGAATAGCCAAACTCTGTTTTGTGTATCATTGCCATAGTAGCTGGTACAGAAAAGGAGGATGCCTAACACGGTGATGCTTACCCGCGCTATGCTAACTGGGTCCAAATCTGGGGCAAGAAGGCAGGTGGTCCTAGACAGTTTTCCAGTGCGACCATGCCTACCTGAAGCTGCAGAAGGTGGGGTTGTGTAAATAGCTGGGTCCTTCGGACGTGCTCCCAGCTACTAAAGAAACCAGGTGTACTTTGCAGAAGAGACACAACTGTGCTCTAACCATGCCTGCAATTCATGCTATTGCTCTTGGCCTAAAAAGCAAGTGCTACGTGTAGCAGTACTTTCCAGAAGCAAAGCCATGAAACAATTAGTTTTCCTTTACTTTGCAGAACAAAGTTCTGCTGTGCCAATGACAGGGAGAACCACATTGCAACTGGTTTCCTGTTTTTTCTGCATGGAAGAGAGATCCTTAGTGCTAGACACAAAGGGGAGTTGCAGTGGTGGGGAGTATAAACCCAAAGCCTGTGTTTGGTACGCCAGGCTCTATAGACTTCATGGGATTTACAGAAATGAATCCTGTAGCTAAACCAACCTTTGGATTCAATTCCAGTTTCCCTGTGGTGGTAAATGTGATTATAGGAACTTGGATGGCCCTCTTGATGAAAACTTCTTTGAATGTTGTCTTGGTGGGAGAATACATGAAAATGGGCTGTTTTGTGGTTCAGCCCATACTCCCTTTGTCTTGTCCAGTCAGTAACACTAGAAGCACAGTTGTTTCACCAAGTATTTCTATAAATCTATCAGCTACAACCAGGGAATGCAGGAAAACATTACAGTGTGAAGAGGGGCTATTTTGTTGTTTTTGTGGTGTTTCTGGTTTTTTTTTTTTTTTACAAAGAGAGTTTTGATCTTTTTCACAAAGTTCTATTTGTTTTCCCATTTGAAATGAGACTCTAGTTTGTTTTTTTACTTTAATTTATGTGATTGCTTTCACTTACCCCAGAGAGATTTAACCATGCTGGCAGTGAGAGCAACTATTTTGACTGGTAGAATAACATAGTACCCAAAGCAGCACTTCTTGCTGCATGAGGACCACAAAGTACTTGACAAATGTTAAACTACTGTACTTCACAGTATCTAGGAGACAAAGCAATTGCTCTCTGCATTTTACAGAGAGCAGAAGCTGATATTAATGGTTATATGAATATGTCCCCTTAAGACTTTTTTTTTATGTGAGCATATATTTCAGCAAGTAGCTGTGGTGTGAGGGTCTTTAGATTACTTTTAGGTTTTTGTCCATAGTGGAGCTGAGCATGTGGTTTTTAAGCATAATAGAGCTTTAATCTTGTTGGTATGTGTTCTTCTGGCTCTACTTGCATGAAGATTTACAAATACGTATCTGAAGCTCCATAGCTGGAGAGCGGAAGATCTTGATATGAAACCCAGATCTTTTGTTTGAACCTCTGTTTGTACACAATTCATTTTGTCCTTGCTATAAGCTTACCAGAGTACTGATTTAGATGGGGCTTGTGCCCCCTAAGTATTACAAACTGATCTGTCAGGTCAGACTGGAAAAGAAGTTATTTTTACAAGGCAAGGCTGATGGATCTCTTTGGTCTGTTATCACTGTCCTGTTTGTTTGAAGGGGGAATGTCCCTCCCTTCTCAGATGTTAAGGGGTGAGAAATATGTGTGAGAAAATGTGAATATGCTCTGAAATATTCTCTTCTCTTCACCACCATGCCCTACCACATCCCATTTCCTTCTTCTGGGCAAATCTACCTGGCAGGTTTTCAGCTGTCACTGCCAATTTTGTTAAAGATGCACAAGGTGCCAAGAATATAATTCTAAAAACATCTTTGTTGGCAAGGGCTGGCACTGCTGCCAGTGCTGGGGTTCCTATTTCCTTCTGATAAAAGCTACTGGCTTTTGAAGCGTTGACTTAGGACCTGTCACAGTATCAGTAGTTTGGGCATAGTGGGATGGGCTGGCTGTGGTCAACAGAATAGGAGAGAATGGATCACACAGTGGCTCATACAGCATATGAAGCCAGCCCTAGGTGGTGGATAGCAATAGATCAAAAAGAAGAGGTGCAGTACAAGGGTGAAGAGAGGTCGCAATGAAATACCCTACAGCACTCTCAATCATTTTGCATGCCTCCAGAGTATCATATCTTCTAAAAAAAATAAAACTGTGGTGTCAAACCGAGCTGCCTACATTTCTAGCGTCTTAGGAGAAGTGCTTCCTCAGTGCACACTAAAGGCTGTGTTCAGACTTGCAGCATTCTATGCTCAGCCTTCAAACGTTCAATATTTTATTCGAGACTTGATTTACTTCTTGAGGAAGTAGACTAGAAAAGGTCACGGTGTGTTGCCTCTAGTTACTAATTTAAATTGAGATTACTGCAGGAGAGTATCCAACACCATTATTTTACCTTAAAACTTTCTGTATCTGGCAGGGTCTCCTGTCTGGTGCTAATACTCTCTTTAAACTGCAAAGGAAGCCTGAGAGACGTTTTACATCTGGCCCAGGAGCAAGCTGGCAGTCAGGTGTTCCTGCACGAACACTGAAGTTACGTGCGGAGTAACATCTCTAAGGTTATGGGAAGGCTCTTGCCTCTTTTTGTTATGACACATTTTCTTGAAGTTCTTCCTCTCCATAGCAGTCATATACATGTGTACAGGGAGGGGCTCTGAAGGACTCCAGAAAGCTTTATCTGTGACTGAGAGATGCAGCTTGGACTCATTTCTGCTGCTCGCCTCCTTGGAGCATTGTGGGCTTGACTGCATGGTCCCATATAAATCCAGGGCACCCTGGAAGAAGTCAGAAAGAAAGCCAAACAACCTTGAGAGCAATGGTAGATTGCTGATGCTGCCATGATGACATACCCAGCATTCAGGACTCTCAAGACTTGTCCTGTGGAAAAGGCCAGGAGCAGAGTGCAGGCTGGGCAACTAATGGCTGTCCTTTTATGGCCCAAGGCCCACAGGATGAGCTCCACTCCTGAGTGCTGTTTGAGCACGGCTTACCTGTGTTTAACAAAAGGTGATTATTCAGTCAAGTTATCCTGAGCAGACAAGTTTTGCTGAATTAAAATTTGTATGGGGTAAGGCTTACAGAGAAGCATGTAAAAACATCCTGCAGTCTGAAAGACAAACTGCAGTACAATATCACTCTCCCTGATTGCACAAAGAGCTACGTTATTAAAAAAATATGTATTTTTATTAGAAAAAAAACCAACAAACACTGAGCAGAGCAAGACCATGAGGTAGTGAGGCACAACAGAACTAAAAACATACTTCTTATTGTAAGAAAGAATCAAAAATCAGTAAGAAAAAGAAGTTGATTCTTGGAAATTACAAATTGTCACTGTGCTTTTAAAAGTTCAGAGAAACAGCAAGAATACCTGGCCCAAAAGTACAGACATCTGGCACATGAGTCAAAGAAAACCATCACGGCTTAGGAATCTCAGCCAAGCTGTTCTGATTCTATCTAGAGGAATGCACTGGTTCATTAACTCACAAGCCAGTCCATTGAAGTATATTTTATAGATTTTAAGTGTTTATCAGTTAAGCAAACCCTGTGGGTGAGCTTGCCAATAGATGAGGGATTTCACCTTCACTGCAGGGTGTTTCAAAAAGACAAACCCATTTGACAGACCTTCAATTGAAACTGGGTCCACCTTGTGGAAACACCCTGTATTTCCGGTTTGCTGCTTGGATGACCTTGAATTTGTCTTCTGTTAAGGTTCCCTGGTCTCATATTGGCATTTGTGGCTTTCTGCTGCAGATATGAACATCAGCTCAGGCTCACTGACAGTGTCTTCATTTAACGGATCAACATAATTTCCTTTCCAAGAACAAAGTTTTCTGCCATTGCATTCACATCCTCCAAGACACAAACCCCATTCGGCAGCTGATTTTCACTCCCATTATTAAAATTGCAAAAGTCTAAAAGTTGTCCCTCTTTGGACACCTATTTTACTCTGTCTTGCTCTCTTTGTCTTCCTTTGCACCTATTGAGAGGCCAGGGATATATCGAAGAACTTGCAGAGGAGTAAAAGATTTTGGTAAAAGCTTAGAACAATTCTTTTTCCACTTAGTGTATTTACTTCAGAGTGGTCAGTGTCTTTTTTATTATCATTATTTATTATACACGTCAGAGGATTTTACTTTCTCATTAGTATCTTAATTTTTATAGTCCCTCTCTACCACACAAGTACTATGGAATGTGGTGAAAGGACAACATCACCTGCTACTTCTAAGTAGCAGAATTTTTCTCTGAACATTTTGATGCCAGTTCATGAACTGCTTTTCCCTGCTATTTCTATTTTTCAACTTAATTGTTGTTTTCCTTAGTACATCCAACAGGATTAATTTAATCTTTTATGCTCACAGTATACCTTACAAGTAGCTGGTGAATGTGTGAGTCTACATAAATTCCACAATAATTTTAAAATATGTTTTCAAACTTCATGTTGTGATCTTGATGGGGAATCAAACAGTAAACCAAAGGAACTGAAAGTATATAATGGTTCCAGAGTGGCTATGGTAAAATATTTCTTACCTAATCTAGACCAACTACCTTCTAGTTATTAATCCTCTTTTCCTTTACAATTGATGGGACAACTTAGTGGCTGATTAATCTGAAATTTTAAAATATTTTTTTTTAATATATAAAGAGAATAATTTTGATTAGGATCAGGCAAAAATTTTAACCATTGTTTGTGAAGGGAAATCTTAACAGCTTCTTTCAGGATAGTTGGCCCAAGATAGGTGGGATCAATGCTATGTGCTACGACTAACACAAACATAATTCTTCTAGATATATGAGGTTTACTGGCAGGAGCTGGATGCTTATGCTGGAATTCTCCTAGTAGGAGATAGAGGTGTGTTGAATTTGCTTAGAGCATTCGATGTCTGTCTTCATCCACGCTTACTCCTTTCTCAATAACAAAAAACCCCCAGCTTTCCCAAAAAGTATTCAACACCCTCGTTGCCTAAAAATAGTGATCCCACCATGCATTCTTCAACTTTTCACCTATTTTTTTTTTCAAGATTCTTAAAATCATTAACAGGTGAAAAAATCTCTGTGTGTTACTGCATCACTTTCCTTATCAGCAGGGCTGAATCTTTGGATTCACACTACAGACTCTGCTGCCTGACCCGAGTGAGTAAGAAGCAGCAGTAGACTGTCATCTATGGGAGGAGATGCTGGAGGAGGCACAGGATGGCAGCAAGCTTCACAGGTAGATGCCAGTCGTTCATAATTTAGCAGCTCTGGGGACCTTGTTTCTACTCCAGAGGAAAGAGTCTTCAGGAGATATGTGTCTCCTCAACCTCAGCAGTATCTGCTTGTACCAGTGCACTTTCTTGTCCTAGTTCCAGTTTTCACCCATCAGAATCTTCACATCCTTGACCACTTGTTCCTGGCCTCTCTCAGGATCTTGGGAGCTCTGGCCTTTGGCAAGTGGGAATATGTTGACCAGATGCACTTTTTCAGACTAAACAACCACGGGGAAGGTGACAAGGCCTGTGTTCCCATCTTGTTTCCTACCCTTTTACTACACATCAGCCACTGTTTGTACTGTCTGCTCTTCTCTTCTACTGTTTGATGCCATTTCCAGCCTCTACGCCTAGAGATCTTTTATCTTCACCTGAAGAAGTCATAGCCTTCTTCAGCTCTGTCCTAAATCACTCCCCCTATTGCCCCTCCTTCCAGCCAAGATTTTGTCTTTCGTCCATCCTGAGAAGCCCGTTTCTTCCAGCCTCCATGTCACACGAGTGGCACAACAGTACGGGAAGGATGATCTTGCAGCAGTTCCTGTGGCCCAGGAGGCAAGCAGGCACAGGAGAGCGAGCCGTGCTCAGACCTTGTGTCTGAGAGCCAGGGATGCTCCGTAAGCAGGAAGCCCAGGGAAAACCCAGCTGCTGGCCTGAAAGTGCCAGGCTTTGTTGAGTGAGGTTTGACTTCAGTCAGAACCAGGCAGTATTTTTTATAGGGGTGGCACAGGACACGTATGGCACATGTGAACCCAGCCTCTTCGGTTTCATCTCCTTGATGCAGAGCACCAAGACACTTGAATTTTGCGAAGAACAGTTACGAGCTGTTTCAAAACAGGCAGTGTATGTCTTCATAAACTCATATTAAAAAACTTATTGCTGTTCACGCTTTCAAAAACAGTGTTCTGAAGCACTGTGGTGCTCAGCACTCTCAGGTGACGGCAAGGGCACAGAACAAGCCGCTGGCACCACACAGCCGTGCTCCAGGCACTCTCTACCAGCTCACTCAGCTTCAAGCTCAAATTGCCCTGAAATCCTGTGCTTCTGGCTGGGCATGTTCGGCTTTCGTAGCCTCCTGCATGGTGTGATGCCCTGCAGAGGCCATGGAGAAAACCAGCAGCCTCCTGTGAAAGGCAGCTGGGGAGGCGACCTTTGGAAAGCAGCAAGCTCTTGGCTCAGAGTCCCCCTGGCCATCAGGGGCCGTCAGGCAGCGGGACCTTTCACTATTCAGAAATGGTTCCTTAACGCTCGCAGAAAAAACCACAAAAATAGCTGTTGATGAAAATGAAAGCTGCTGATAACCAGGCAGCAGCGCAGCGGGGGCTGACAAGGGCGGCCATGAGGTGCAGCCCCTGCCCGCCGCCCCCTGGGGCGCCATTTTGTGGGGCGGGCGGCCATCAGCCGGGGGGGGGCGGTCACGTACGCCCCCACCCGCCTTCAGTGCCGCCCGGGCCCGGCGCGGCCTCGCCACCGGCAGCGCGGGAGCTCTGTGCGTATCAAGTGCCGGTCTGTTTAAATCTACAGAGGGCCCAGGTTAGATTACAGGTTCGGGCGTAACGACACGAGGACCCCTGAGGCACTGGCCCGGCCCTCTGCCAGAGGCTGCAGGAGCGGGGCGGGCTCCGCCGGCTGAGGGGCAGCCTCGGGGGTGGCGGTGGCCTGCCTGGCCCTGCGGGCGGGGCACGGACAGGCGCCTCATGGAGGTGTCCTGCGGGAGGAGAGGAGGCCATGGACATGGGCTGGAAGCGGGACTTGGGAGGAAAAAAGTCACCGCGAAGGCAAAAAAAGAGAGGTTTTCCAGTGAGGCTGTGGGTATTTGCCTTGTGGGACCTCTCAGACTTGACTGGAAGGCCCAGAGCAACTCCATCTCACTTCAGTGTTGGCCTTGGGCGGATCTCAGGAGGGGCCTTCAGCCACACGGGTTCTGTGTCTGAAGAGGTAAAAACATCTAGAACTCAAGGCCAGCAAGGCTGGAGGTGGTGTCACCAGTGTACACACACACACACACAAAGAAATCTGCTGACATACCAGGTTTAGATTTTAACCCTGTTTTTCACAGAACGCATCTGAATCTTTCTCATCTTACTCATTTTTCAGTCGTGAGTCAGGCCGAGTTTTGGCCACCCTGAGGCTTTGCTGTGGGGTTCTGCTCATTATGAAGTGTGGGGCTGGTGGAATGCTGGGAGTGTTACTGGACATAGGCGTTCTCTAGCAGAGGATGCTACATTTTAATATAGTATCAAGAGATCCTTATAACAAGAATGAAAGGGGTAAAAAGCAAAGTCACCATTTCCACCCTAGATAACAGATTTCCAGACTTCTCCATTGACCCTCTTAAAGATTTGAGAACCCCAAATGGACAGCTAATTTCTTAGATGCTGTGGAAAGAGATCCTTACTACAGTGATATAAGAATTATACCTTAAAAATAAAAAATGACAGCCTCATCAGCTTGTTTGATGTGGCATCTGAGCTGAAGCTACAGCTACAGTCTCCAATGTTGACAGCAAACTGTTGGAGGGGGAGAAATTTCTGCACTAATAGGAGAAACTCATGTCAGTCATGCCAGAGTGTTAAGAAACATTATGAGATCTGGATGAAATCTGCCAAAAACGGTACAGCATAATTTTCTAAATACTCAGTCTTTAGTGGCTCTGGAGATTTTTAAATGCTGACTACACTAGAAAACAAAAACATACAACTAGATGGTTTCAGTGTGGTCACATTTTTAGCAGAAAAGGTTATTTTAGTTGTCATGAAATATTAATTCTCCTTTTGTGCGTTCTTATATTAAAACACTAATGAATTTGTATGCCAAAACAGAGCCTCCTTAATTATGCATGATATATATTCATTAGGCCTCAGAGGGCGGGTCACGTGACCAGCATGTGTCTCGTTACCATGTGTGAAATGATAATGAAATTAGCAATGGCTGGACAGCAAATTGGAAGCAAGTTTATTTTAACTCGAGGGAAAGAATTGCTGGAACTTTTTGTTGCCTAATGTTTTTTATAGAACTTCACAGGCAGAACGACTGCAGTGAGCGTGACAGCCTCCGTGCCATCCCCAAACAGGCGTGCTGTAATAGTACTGCTGTGGTGCACTGCTCCACAGCTGGAGAAACGGCTTTGGAGCAGGTGCATTGCTTCAATTATGAAGTGGCTAGGAACAACCCATGGGGGCTGTGGGATCTGCTTTTGGTCAACAGGAACTGCCCTGGTACAAATCTCCAAACGTCCAGATTATTTCAAAAACATGCAAGCTTAGAATACACTAGATTTCTGGTTGTCTTGCAGCAAAATGCTGGAGTACTGCAAGAACCAGGAGCTATATGATGCTTCAGAAATCAATCGAGATATTTGTGCAGATGTGCCATTGTTGGTGATTGTTTAATCCTTCAGCAGCTGGAAATGCACTGAAATGTTTAGACAGAATATAGGAAGGAAGAAAGAAATCATAGAATCATTAAGGTTGGAAGAGAGCTTTAAGATCATCCAGTCCAACCATCTACCTACATCACCACTAACCCATATCACCCAGGCACAAGATTACATACGGCACAAGACTCTGGCTGGCGCTAAGTTAAGTTTTAGATTATCTTGTGTGTTGATCAAGTTATTATTTGGTGATAAATGTGGCCATGCTCTTGGTAGGTTTTTATTGCACTAATGTCTTCATCCCAAAACATGGCAAAAATGGACTTGCATGTATTCACTGGGGCCAGTAAGCATAAATACTGAATGAGTCTAAGAGGCTTTCTCCTGTGTTCTTATAGAAAAAAAACAAACCCAACTAAACCCCTACAAAATACAGACTGAGATACTTTATATTTTAATCCTGCTGTTGCTGTGCAAAAGCAGAGGAAGTGTTTGTGTTGGTCAGATGAGGTTTAGATTATCTTGAAGGGGAATACTTCATTTCACATTCAAAGCAGCAAAACTAGTTACCCAGTTTTGCAGCACTGAAATTAAGACTGCTTTCCTGTCTGTCATTTCAGCAGCTGTCAATCTAGAGTGCAGCAGAAGCTTGTTGGGAATTTTCAATTGGGATAGTCAGCTAAGATCGTAACAGGGTCAAGCCACTGTCACTCTGCTTTGGAACACAACACTATCTGTAATTGCTGTCTTGCTTTTCTTGCAGGGTTTTGAGTTCAGGGGCATACGGAAGTAACTGTTCTGCAGCGTGTATGTGTGCTCTGAGAGCATGTGCTCTGCTTCCCTGCCTGGGGTTTGCTTACCTCACTTAACAAAACTGCCTTCTGGAGGAGTGTGGTTCAAATTATGATTATGAACAAGCTTTCTTAATGCACAAAAGGCAAATTGTGTATGTTTTTATTACAGATACTTTTCGGTTATGATAAAAGGAGTATTAATCACAGTTATAAAGGGAATATTGTATTACATCTGTGTAATCCTGCCTTTATAATAGTAGAGAAAATATCTCTCATGAAAATACAGTTAATGTTTTCCCAGTATTTAAAATGTTTGATATGTTCATGATACTGCAAGTATTGTTCTGTGACTTACAGAGTCATATTAGTTCAACTGGCTACTCCTCACAAAATACACCGTTGTCCTGCATATCCTGGACTCTTTTCTGAAGAGAAGTGATTTTTCACATCACTTGTGAAGCTAGGAAATATGATAAAGAAATGGTTTTCAATGTGGTTTTTTTTCTGCTTTTGTTCTCATGTGGGGGGAAAACATGTTTTATACTATTTTTTGTTCTCTTTTGTTCTATATATGTACCCATTTTTTTAAATTTCCTTCTGATATAATATATTTTTCTAGTTCTCACTGATGAAACCTTGCTATTTGTCACTTACAGGCCGTGCTTAAAAGTACTGGCTAATGGCTGAAGAGCTCAGGCCATGAACAAGATTATTTCTTCTAGGCAGGGGCTCTTTTGGAAAGCAGGACGTGACTCTGCAGTCATATAGAAGGGTTATGACAAGCTGGATGGTATGAATGGAGTAATATCAACAGTAATGTCATTAGAAGAGAGGGATGTTTATCTTCTAATGAAACCAATTATCTAGTCATCAGATTTTATGCATTTATAATCATAGAATAATAGAATATCAGGGTGGAAGGGACCTGAAGGATCTTCAGGTCCAACATTTCTTGGCAAAAGTCAGGTTTTCTATCTGTTTGGTGTTAGGAGCACTTTCTTTTTCTTTTGAACCTTCTAAATGTCTGTCCTTGACATGCTGCATCCTGTGCGTGACCAGGACTTGCCTTTGGGAGCTGGGTCTGTGGAGGGCCAGAAAGATTGCTAGAAATGCTGATAATACAGCATGGTGGCCTAGGAAGATTGCTTTTTCTGAGAGCCTGAACTGTCTTAAAATTGTAACTTGGTACATTTCACTTTGCATTGAAAAATAAGTGTTAGGATACAATGCTTTTTAAAGACTGGTAATTTTTTTCAAGTGTGCTCCACAGGTAACAGGTCAGCCTGTAACAGTACAGGGTTTCACTGATTGTTCCAGGGCAGTTCAGTGAGACCGAGATGTTCAGATGCTTTAGAGATCTTGAGAGCATTTATCATGCTCAATACCTGCCTCTAGAAGAAAGGTTTTATTCCTATGCAACTTGCAACAAGCTAGTGCTTCCTGGAAACTCCCTGGAAACCAAAAGCTTTTACTTCTGATGACTCTCCGGGCTAGTTCTTTTCTTCAGGTCAACTGCCTTTCGGCTGACTGATACCCATCCAAAGTAACTCCCTTCCTCAGGACAAGCGTGCCACTGCTCTGTTAAGTTTACAGATGTGTCTTTTTCCACATGTAAAAGTTTTTGTGATGTGTTGATTTTGTGTTCCTTGTGAAAAATGCACTGCACTGAGCTGTGTCTCCAGTCACAGCTTTCTCTCTATTTGGATGAATAGTTTTGGAAGAGAACATGGAGCTGGTTTTTGGGCAGGGTGTGGATGCATGTGAATCTGTCCATGATTTTTTTCTCAAGGTCTTGTAGCAAAATGCCATAGACACGTTGGCCCCGTTTTGTTTCATGTTACTTGTGTCATTACACCATTATTTTGATTGTGTTTGCTGCAAAATTCAGTGGGATCCTCTTGTAGCTAGTGAGGGCCCTTTGCTCAAATACAAGCTTCATTATCTAAGCAGCTTTATGTTCAGAGGAATAGGAATCCCTTCCTGGCCTCTGCAGGTTAGCATCAAGTACTAGGAAATTAGGGCTAATGAAACCTTTGACAGTATTTTAATTTACTACAGGTAATTGGCTGGAGACCAGGCCTGTCTATCAGTCAGTAACTCTCAGTAAAGATAGATATAACAACTCTACATAAACTGTAGATCATGTTGGAACTTGCATTTCTGTATGATTGTACTGGATGTCATCGTCATCTTCCTGATTTGGGTTCTCTATTTACAGAAACACTATCAGATAGTGCAGCATTAGTCATACGGGTTCTTTCTGCACACCCGACAGCTAAAGACAGGCTAAACTAGTGACAAAATTGCAGCCGTGAATCAAAAGTCCTGGGGAGAAATTTCCCTGCACGCTGAAGTGAGAGCCCTGACACTGTGAAGCAGATTTTCATGGTGAGGCCTGCTGTAGGGGTTGTGTTTGGATATTACAGGATTAAGCCCTACTCCTTCATACAGAGTTCTAGATATGCTTCCAACAGTGCTTCTGAGCCATCAGTTTAAAACATGTTCCCTCTTCTAAAGTCAACTATGTTTCTTTTCCAGTAAGTCTTTTCTGTGTTTCCACGGATGATAGCAGAAGCTTTTGTCAGTTCTGTCTGCCTTGTGTTACTCCCCCACCGCTCAGACAGCACTTCCCACTTCCTTCACCTTCTAGTAGTAAATTTTTGGGAAAAAAACAAACAACAAAAACCAAGCAAAGAACAAAAGACCCAACAAAACTAAGTTACAAACTCAGCTAAAAATACTCTGTCCTGATCTACTATTTTCCTTTGCTGTGATTGTACCTGCAACATCTCTTGACTTTTTGGCAGCATTCAGCACAGCCTTCATCAGCCCTGCCTGCAGTGCCCTGCCTGCAGTGCCCTTCCTGCCCTTTTTAAGGCAGGATCTGTGGAGCGAGGATGCAACCTTCCTATTGAGCCAGCACTGGAAATTGCCCTCTCCTGGCTCTGCCTCCAAGCAGGCTGGAGATTAGTTTCTTCTGCTGGTGATTCCCATGCTGCCTGTTTGAACTTTTCTTTTATCGACAGTGCATTTGACTACCTCAAACAGATCAGCTAAAAACAGGTGGGTGTCCTATACTAAAAGTATAAACACTGAGCTTCCCAATAATTCTCATTTTGCCAGACAACCCTTAAAGCTGCAGGTGAAAAGGTTTTGAAGCTGTTATAAACAAACACTCGAATTATGTTTTGCCAGCTATCTTGTCTGTTTTTGAGACATCTCTGTGGGCAAGGATTTAATCACACTGAGCTCAAATTAAATTTGGTGAACAACTCAGGACTACAGCTGTAAGTCACAGTTTCGTTTCAGGGTGGGGACTGCTGTCTTTGCACAAGCACACGGGTACTTCAGCAAAGGATTTAATTTCACCCACAGTATTGTGGAGCTGCTGCTGCCTCAGAGGGAAAGGCTGGGAATGAAGGTGCAAGACCAGGAGCTTCTGTGAACAGCCTCATCCTTGGGGCAGCAAATTGCATTGCTTCCTACCCTTCCATAAATCCCTGGGCCAGTTTTGCTCCTCCTCTCTGTCCTTAGATTATGAGGTGAGAGTGGTGGCTTCTCATTCCTAATCCTTCTCCTTTTCCTTTCTCACATGGAGCTCCTATGCAAAATTGCTGTGTCAGCCCCACACACTGGTACAGGGCAGGTGCTGAATGGAGGTGGGAGAGGGGCAAATGGGCTGCTGTGGCGGGGAATGGGCTCTGTGCGGAGACACAGCTGGTGATCAGCTCCAGCAGAAAGGAAGAGAGGTGGATTAAGTGAGAGGAGAAACCGAAATGAAAAGTGTACAGTTGTGGCGTATCGTCACCTGCCTAGGGATTTCAGTGAGAGGGAGGTGCTTGCAGTTACCGTGTGAGAGGAGGAAGACATAAAACACTCAGAAATAATTGTAGAGCGTTGCATCAGCTGTTATTCAAATCATGTTATCTTAGCCTTTGTGCTCAATTATCTGATGGCTGTCAAACAATAACCAGAGAGCTATGGAAAAAATGCAGGCCCAGCTAATTTAACAGCTTACATTTAGTGGGAGTGCTTCGTGGGCTGGCCCCTGGGAGGATGGGGGGATTGCCCCTTCCCCAGCGATCAGCAAGAGCTGTGACCTGCATCTTGGCCAGACCCGTACGGCTTCCTGTGCCATCAGTGCTGTTGTACAGATGTGCTTTGGGTGTGAGCTGTGGGACTTGCAGCTTGAGAGGTGCATTGAGGTGCAGAATGGAAGGAGGAACACAGTGACACATCCTGATGCTCCCTCCTGACTGCAAGGGATGGAAAGATCTGCTGTGGCTGAGAAAGGCCCCTGGCTCCATCTCTTCCCTGAGTATGCTTCCAGAGTCTGGCAGCTCTGCATGGTGGCAAGTCTCAACTTGCCGTGGCTCTCCTGAAGGCACAGCTCATGCCTAACTCCACCTCTGGCACTGCAGTAGCTGATCTGGTTTTCAGATGGAGTAGGGACAGAGACAGCACCTGAATCCAGGTGCTGTGTGTCCTATTTGATCAGTGCTATGAGGGGTTTCTACAAACTGAGTTACAGCTCAGTGCAGGATTGGCCTTAACAGAGCTCTGTCAGCAGGGGATTGTTTCCATGACTGTAAGTCTTCTAGACCCTTCCCAGCAGTAAAACTGCTGTCAAGTGAGTTTGTCTCTCCTTCTTGCCGTTAATATCATTGCTTTGAGAGTGTTTGCATTGTTATTTATTGACTTGGATTGAAGGTTAACACCATGTCAATATGTGGAAAAAAAATCAAGAATGTAATTAAAAAAAACTTTGTGGTGAAATCCTGACCCTGCTGTAAACAACAAGAGGTTGAACAATTGACTTCAAAGCAGCTGGGGTTACACGAGTTGTCCAAAACCAACATCAGTTCACCTCTGCGCTTCATTTGTGCAGACATCTTCAATCTAAATTCACTTCTTAGCTAACTGTACTAATTTGAACCAAACTGATTTGAACCAACTGATTTTTTAGCATATGAACCAGTTTATGGCCAGATTGTGACTCAGCCTACATTTCTGTGCAAGTGAGCAAGGCTACAGGAGAACGTGCCTGATACAGTAATCTGAGTCTTGGTGCTCAGTCAGGTGGAAATGCAGGTATTGCCTTCCCCTGCATCACGGGAGTCTCAGGGAAGTGGGGACAGGAGAAGCTTTCACTCTTCTGCCTCAGTAGAGCAGCTTGCTCCTTGCAGCATGGGCAGTAATCTCCCAGTGGCAAAAGCACGGGCTGAAACAAAAACTGCCTTTGGTGTAGAGAAAAGGAGCAGGCAAGAGAGGCGTGGTGAGTCAGTTATGGACTGAGTCACTGCACTTCTCAGCCTTCCACTACCTAAAGACTGTCCTCTGCTTTGTGTTGTGCCTTCAGGCACTTCCTTCAGGCCCGGAGCACACACCTTGTGTTTTAATCAGTGATCTGCTTAGTTTCCCCCTTGTTTGGTGTTGTGGATTTCTTCAATAAATAAGATGAAAATTTTTTGAAGATTGGAATAAATTCAAAGCACAGAACAAAGGAAAGCCAAATGCAATTCAACTGCAAGAGTTATGTGTGAGAAAGTAGTGTGAAACTATGTGATTGCTGTGCAAACAGCTGCTGTCTTTTGTTAACACTCCTGAACTCTTACACTCCTCAGTATTTTTTCTACTTCTACCTAAAGGTTTTCTTCAGTGTTTGCTTTTAGTTCCCTGTCTTTTAACACTCCTATTCTGAATTTGTTTCCAGTATCTTGATGGAAGACCACATGTTTTCCATTTGAGAATCAGGCATCAGGGAAACAAAACACCTCTCATGTTGCAACTGCAGTCTGCCTTAGCAGCAGCCTCCTCTTTCACCCTCGTGCTGACAGCCACTACATCACCTCAGACCCTGCTCTGGAGCCACCCAGATCTCTCCTCTTCCTTAGTGAACAAAAACCAGCTGCTCGAAGTCCCAGACAGTCCCTTCCAGCCAGAACTCCTGGTCTGCCAGGCCTCCACTTCTGTGGGTAACACCACTGGATGTGCTGCTCACACGTGGCCCTTTGAACATTTAGGGCCAGTGCCTCTCTGCTCAGGCTCCACCCTCCTCATCTGTGGTCTCTTTGAAGCTGCAGTCATTTGCCTCTCTTTTTACTTCCCTCCTGTCCTTCAGTGGCAGATTTCATTTTTTCTCCCACTGTTTAAATTGCTCAGATCCATCCCCTTCTTGCTCTTTTTCTTGATCCTCTTCTTCTTCCACACCTCTTGTGGAAAAAAGCCTGCTTGCCTGGATTTAATGACCACATTGAAGATATACAACTCTTTAATACGCTCCTCTGCTTGCTATGTCTTTCTGATTGCTCCTGTAGTACCAACTCAGTCACATGCAGCTAAAATAAACATATTTTCCTCCTCTGCAGCCTTTTCCACTCAACCTGAACTGTGCTGAGATTACAGAATAGGAAAAGTTATCTTGGTTTCTGAAAGCAGTGAGTCGTATTTCAAGCAGACATAAATTTTTAAAGTTTCACAAACAGATTTAGAGAGGACAGCAGAATTCTAGTGGAGCCTGGGAGCTCCAAAACATCTTTACAAAGTTCTTGGAAAAAAATTCTAGAGTGTTCACTACAGCCAGTTAAGTCTCTCTTGAGCATGGACACCAATCTTTGAATGGACAGCCATGGTCATACTCAGAGCACAACACTTTCCTGAACAGCTATGAAAAAATACCTGTCAAAAATAAAATAGATCAGCACAAAAACATCCTCTCAAAACACAGTGACAAAACACTCGCATCCTCTTTCCTGAATAAGTCAAAAGCCTCAACGCTTTTCAGTGTAGGTGTGAGTGGATATTTGTGTAGGACACGTTGGTAAAGGGAAGGGACAGGGAAATGGTATGAAGACGAAAGAGGAGGAGAAGTGAAAGGAGAGAAGCCTGGACATGTGAGTAGTAGTTTTCAGTTTGGTCAACTGTATGTATTTGGAAGATCACATTGCCTCCATTTTTTTCATTTGAAAAAGGCTTGGAGTGTATAATTGAAGTTTTCTACTGTAATTTTGGAAGCATAATGTATCCCGCACAACTCAGAGGGGGAAATGTAATCTTAGTTGTTTTATGTTTTTGTTGTCTACTAGTTTTTTGAGCTCCTGTACCCTTGGAGAACCTGGCAGGTCCTCAGTTGTGGAGTCTTGTCTATGTGGACAGATACATAGATCCAAACTCCATCACCCATATCCTGAGGGGCCAGACACTACCTACTGTTGTCTGGAAACTGCTGCTGCCCTAGAGGTACTGTGCAGTAATTAATATGCAGGGTTGTCCCTGTGCCCCTCGTTTTTCTTGTTTCAGACACATGCTACGTTGAAAATATCCTGTCTGAGATAGATTCAGTATTTTTCACACTGGTTACAAATCTCTACTGCAATTTGTTTTTAGATTTCCCTCTCACAGATAGGGTAGAGTACAGGGAGCTAGAGCAGCACTTTACTGTTCCAGGAAGGGAACAAATAGAAATGTGGATGCTTCAAGAAAGCTCTGTGATATTTGACACTGATTTGTTTGGTAATGGCTTGTTTTGCACTGCTCCTGGGTGAGTGAGGAAGACTTGACTGGATCCTTGTGTCATGCATGAATGTCAGTTCCTTTTCTGGCATGTTACCATGGCATCCTACCTCAGGTAATTTAATAAAGGAGAAGAGGCTATAACAGGGACATGTTCATGGTCTATTAATCCCTTCAGGAGATAGATTGATATAAAAGGAATAAGAGAAACTACTATGGAGGATGTCACTGTGTTGAATTCTTAGTTGCTTCTTGGAGATTGCAAATGAAGCAACCCATGTCCCTTCCTAGGGACAATCATGTTACCATTGCCACAGGTATAAATGTATTAGTAGCCTGACCCTCTGTTCCTTAAAAGATGAAAAGTCAAGCCCTAAGAAGAGATTGGAGAATGTGGGGCAGCTAGGCTATGTATTGTGCTACTGCCTTCCTCCTCTAGATCGCCTGGCGTATTTTATTTTTAAAAGTTCCTTCTTTGCATTATGCTTCCCAGAATGATACCCCCAGTCTTCCCAGAGAATCTGCTTTTGTCTGTGGTTGTTAAAGGCAGTCACATTCCTAGAACAGCCTGGTTTGCAGGGGGTCTTAGCTTGAACTGCTTGCTGGTCTTACGTAAGGGAGGCAACAATCCAATCTTCATAGCTGGGGCTGCACTAGGAAAGTACTTAAAATAGCAGTAAAATCTCTCAGTATGCACTTCAATTATTAAATTTTGCACTGCTGCATAGCAGAGTAAATTCTTTTTGGGATAATTGCCTTTTCAAAGCAATTTTTGCATTAAAGTTTCACTGGCTTTGCAGAAGAAACTAGATGCTTCTAAATGCTCCTTATTAAAAATTTAGTCTGAGTCTGGTCTTTCCTCTTTTTGCTTTTTACTTTTTCTTACTCACAAAACAGTAGCCTTCCTTTGCTTCTAGCCTGTTCTCCTCTCTTGCACATATTTGCTTTGAGAGTTGCACATTAAAGCAGAAAAATAATGCACATCTGTTCTTCAGCATTCGGTTCTTGTAAATCAAGCATGGTTGAGCGATAGCTTAGTTTGTGGTGCCCCGTTACCTCACAGCCCAAACTGCCCTGCTGAAGGGCTTTCCTTCTTAATCAAGTACGCTGACCTCACTGTACCCCTTTTTATTTGTGATGTTCCACAGGGGAAAAAAAAAAGGTTATGGAATTATATGAATTGAATTTCCTGGTTTATGATTGAAAATGCAGCAGCAACTCAAGTTTTCTGAATCTAGCAAGATGGATGTGCTGTTTCTTGAGGTAGATCCATGCCACCATGCCAAGTCCTAGCCATTGTTCATCACATTGCTGCTGATCTCGCCAATGAATTTTTGCGTGTCCCAAAGGAAGGAGAAGTTATGTGAAGGAAGTTACAGAGATCACTACCACACTGGAGACAAAGCTGCCCTCCATACTCAGTGAGGAACCTCTTTAAAATAAACTTGGTGATTCCAGTGGGAGGAAGTGGGTACTCGCTAAGCAAGGGCATTCCGATTGCCAGTGGCCTAGCAACATGTTTCAGTGGGGAGAGTTCAATCAGAAGAGCATTTTAGACTAGCTCACATCTGCTAAAAGAGATCAGAATCACGATTTCTGTGTGCATCACTAATGGCACATTAGGACAGCTCAAGGTTTCTTCCTATCCCTATATCTAAGTAATTGAGAAATTAATGGAATTTTAATAGCCAGAATTTGTCTTGAAAGTAAAAGTAAAGATGACATTGCATTAAGGGCACTTGGATTTAATTTCCATCTGATAATTCTTTTTTGCTACTTGTCCTGATACTCCTGATATTTATTTAAATGTAATTACTCCAGATTTTCAGTAGTATAAACCAGATCAAAATCAACCCATTGACAAACCTCAAAGGATTAGCATTTTTTTCCCCATTTCTCTGCCCCCAGTTAAGTGGATAGCTGTAACCTTCAGAAAAAAAGAAAAGCTTTCAAGGGGGGCATCTTGGACAGAGTTCAGTCTGGGAGATAACGTTAAAAATTCAGCTGCAATGTGCAGTGAGGATTAAGATGTGAATTCAGTTTTGATATTGCTGAACTGTCACATATTTGTGCTCATGCAGTCAGCTACAAATGAGAAAAATACTGAGACAAACTGATCTTGTGATATTTTAACTGCCATTTCCACACTGAAATAAGATTAAAAACAATAGCCTCCATCTAACAGAATCTGACCTGGAGCCCAGGCATAGATCTGGATTTTCACTGAAGATCTCCCAGTCCCAAGAAGGGAGGAAGAAGAAAATCGGGTGTTTGAAGCTCTCATTCAGGTCTGTGTCTCCCTGCAGTGGGCTGCACTGTGTGTGCTGTACGGGCCGTCTACCCCAGAACAGCTGTGGCTGTCATCCACTAGTGCAGTGTTCAAATGAAGACTGATTGCATTTCCATCCGTACAGTTAGCTGCTGTCAGTTTCAAATGTGGCCAGCAATCGGTGCAGAGTTTTGGCCTGGAATTAGCTGGTTTAACCTTGAATAAAGTGAGTAAATATATAGAACAGCAACTAGGGTTTGGTAACAACTGAGTAACATTATCTGCAAAACTGTTTCAGCTTCCAGCTGGCACCTCTCAAGGGGCAGCAACACAATTGAGATTGACAGTAAGTTGATTTCCTGGGCTGAATTCTGGCAAAGTACCCAACTACCTGCACAGTGTGTGAGCTATGACTGGCGCCTTTCTCAGTTACAAAGTGCTTTCTCTTCCTGGTTTCTTTTCACACTCTGGTTCTTGTCAGCGTTTGAGCTAATTACAGCCTCTTTCTAGAAGGATATGGCCTTTCATAGTTACAACACATGCTCTATCAACAAGGTAGGAATCCTCTCTTGTGACTGCCTTGGCTTGCTCTGACATCTTCCCCTTGTTTGCATCTTGGTGGGTTTTGCCCCTAGCCTCCTTGATCAGCTTCCCAGCATGTTTTATTGGCAGCTCACGGCAAAAGAGTGGGAAGATGCAGAAGGAAGCTGCTGTTAAACAGTTAAATAAATAGACGAGTGAGCAGACACTAGGTTCAGGCACTCTAAGATTCAGGAGACATCTGGCTTTCACCTTTTGGCTTTCACCTCTGTGGTTTGTGCTCACCTCTGCAAACAGCTTGGCATTAGAAAGCCTCTTCTCCAGTGCTTCTCCATGATGAAAGCTTGGAGCCTGTCAACACAAGTAATTTTTTCCCCTTGGGGTTAAAAAGGGAATGGTTTTTAGAATCAGATTTCTGTCTGTCATCCATATCCCAGAGCAATTTTGTGAGGCTGGGGCTGCACTGTGTGTTCCCAGTCACCAGGCAAGTCCCCCAGCCTTTCCCAAGACTACATTGCTCTCTCAAAGGTCCATTATCCACCAGCATAACTGAGGCTGTAGAAGCAACAGGATGATCTGAGAAACTGCTTGGTGTAGCTTGTGGGAAAGCGAGAGGAACCAGAGGTTTTCCAGTACCTGGCCAGGCTGTTCATTTAATGAAGGCAACAGAGGGAGCCCATGAAGCAGGTCTTGGCCTGCTGGGGAAAAAAAAGGTGGCCTTTTGTATTGTCATCTCTTAATTATGTGTTATGGTACCACCAGGAGGCCCTGTCCTCCTCTGGGACAAGTCCATAGCTGACAGTTTGCACTCTGTCACATTCAGCGAATGTGTTGAGGTGACAAGGATCCAACTGTACTTTCAGCGATGCTGCTGCTTCCAGCTACCAGCACACACTGTACCCCTGCAAGTTATTTATTTTGTGAAGGGTGCGTAGGCTGGTTTAATTGCTGGTGGAGCAGATCTGATAACACAGAGTACACAGCTATGTTTGTTGGCATGTTCTTAAGACGTGGGTAAAAGGAGCAGGAAGAAAAGTAAAAATAGACTCTCTTTTCTTAAGGAGTTTCATGCCAGTGAATCTGGCCAGTATAAGTTACAGTGTCTGGACTAAAGATTTATCTACCTTTGTTTGTTGTAATATTCTCCTTGGTATTTTTAGTGGCTTGTACTCTTTTGTTCCTGTCATCATTACGTGTGGTTGGACTTTTGCAGCAGTTTGTTGTGCTTAATTTGCTGTCTTGCTTTTAAGTTAATTTGCATTCTGAATATTTTGAAGTACTTTAAAAATGGTTATTAAGTATATCTTGGTACGTCTTTGAGAAGTGTTATTAATTGTATGCTTCAGATTTTAGATGTTCCCATGGAATATCTTCACCACACAAAGTTAGGGATGGATCCTTTTCTTTCCTTCCCTTTTCCTCCTTCATATACACAGATCCAGACTCCTGAAGCCTATTCTGTTCTAAGCCTAAACTGTTCTTTTCATCTTTAGGATGTTTTAAAGAGGTTGACAGGTGATTTATAAGTTAAAATTTAGTTCTGGCTTTAAAAAGACTTACTAAACTCACCAAGCAGAGTATTATTATGCTGTAGGACCACTGCAAGAGCCTCTTTTATTGCCAGAATGAGTGAGCCCTTTCTGGTCTCCATGCAGTGGGATCAGAGGCAGTAGAAATAATAAACAGTTGTCACTGATAAAAATAAAGGAAGGTATGAATGCTTTTGTTGTTAGGCCAGGAGTTAGTAAGTGAAACGCTCTTTTGAACTGCTGAGAAATCTGTATACAGCAATTTTGTGTTTGAGGTGAAGAATGAAAATTATTACATTAGTATCTTTCTCAAGGTACCATGAAATAAACCAAGCAAAATAGAGGGGAAAAAATTAAATTGAATTAACAGAAGTTACTTTATAATGAACCAAGGAAGCAACTACATAATGAAGGAAAAATATTCTAGCTGTGTGGTAATATTTGTTCACTTAGTGTTTATTTGATGACTTTATGTTGAAGAGACAAAACCAAAATTTTCCCAGAGTTATTCATAAGTGTTTAAGCAAAAATATGTAAATTAGCTGAAATCAGTTACTGAGCCAGAGAAATGGACATGGAGCATCTTGGATGGCAAGAAAAGAGATCAGGATTTATGGCCATTTGTCTTTGTGGCAGCTCAGAGCTGCTGAGCCACGTTGAGCCTACATAAAAAGCTACAAATCAGAGGCTTACAGCTTACCTAGGGACCAAAGGGAAGCAACCTACTGTTTTTGTGAAGGGGGCCAAGTTGAAGCACATTTCTTCCATTTATTTTCCCCAGCTGATACCCTGTTTCCTGTCAGTTCTGCACCAGAGCTCATTTAGCTGACTTCAGCGAGATGGTGAAGATTCAGATTTCCATTTTCCAAGTGCAGCCTGCTTTGCAGGAAAACATAGCCATAATACAGAATTAGTCCTGAGGTTCAGCTGGTAGCCCTGTATACATGCACTCTGGGCAAGCTGAATGTGGCTTTCCAACCCTGGGGGAGTCCTGAGTCTATCCTTCAAATATTTCTCTTTATATGTTTATTTCGATTTATAGTGCAAGAACAAGGTGTAAACAGGTTGGCAAGCTACCGTGCTACCTCCTGCACAGCTTGTGGAGCCATATACCTGGATTGTTCATGAGCCATATACCAGGATTCAGTAAAAACTGGGCAGGATTCAGCTTTGACAAAGCACAGGGGAGGGGAACAAGAAGGCTGTTTATTTCTCCAGCCTAACTTCTCTCATGTCTCTCAGGAGAGTAGGGTTTCCAAGCCAGAGTAAAAGGATGGAGCACGCTTTCTTCCTTATCACAGATCTTGGTGATTAGCAAGCTTTGGGATGTGCAGTGGGCCCTTTGCTGCTGAAACTCATTATTTCCCTATTGCTTTTTAAGGCTGCAGCCCCTGAGTTGTTCCCCACGCTGGGGTCTGTTCCCTGGGCTATGAGGTGATGGGGCAGGCTCCCTCTGGTCTCAGCTCTCCCGAGTACAGATCCAGCTGCATTTTATATCTAACTTATGTGTGCCTTCAGTTTTTTAAAAAGCAGACTAAAAGAATGTAGGTGGGATTTCAGGAGCTGTGCTGCAGTATTTAACACCCTTCTCTTGGACCTAGTGTGGGGGGCAAGAATCCGTCCCCCAGACCGGTCCCACTGTGGCTGCAGTTAGCAAACCTACCCCATGGTTCACAGGAAAACTTCTCTGAAGTTGCCTGTGAGGAAGGGAGTTGGCTCTAAAAAGAGGCTTGTAGGTGTTGGATGGTCACAGGGTAAAACTCACTGCCAGGTGGCCCCTAAGCTGGGGCAGCTCTTCGTCTCTGTACGTGAGGGATACTGGCACAACTTGCCATATAGTCAGGGACCCTTTTAATATGCAAAGTTTTTCATAACAAGGATGCTAGAATGTGCTTTGCTCTCTGCCACACTAATGTTAATAGCATTACTTTGGTCTTTACAAGTGGAACTGGTATCAGATGAAAGCCTGCTGTATTTCGTTTATCTTTAGACCTTACACTTCTCCCCCAGCCCAGGGAGCTATGAATATATTATGTCTGATAATAATAATGTAATTATACTTAAGAACAATGTAATTGCTTTTGTTTCAGTGCAAAGCTATTTTTTTGACTTTGAAGCTTTTCTTAAAAAAGTTTTAAAAGTTTTAAATGTTAAATATTATATTACAAAGATTCTTCAATAATGAAAAAACCCTGCCTGGGGCAAGATTACTTCTACCTGGTGCTCAGCAGAACTGCAGTCAGTGGAGCTCTGCCACTGAGATCATCGCAGACATGCCATTAGAAAAAGATTAAGTAATCTTATGTTCCTGAGAAGTGTCTTTGGGTTTGCAGAGCAATAGGTTTCCTATCATCTTATCATTGATTTAGTCTCACATAGAAGCACTGTGATTAGTTTGTCGGAGATGAAATTTATTTTCATTTCATTTGTCAAAATATTTTCATTCATCATATTTTCATTCATCAAAATAGGAACTTAGCCTATTATGGCTGAGGATGGTGCTGCAGTTTTGGGGAGGATATCACAGCCAGGGAGTGAAGCAGAGAAAGGGTGAATAGTAATTCTGTGGGCATTCCCTCCTGCAGTCAGTTGTCAGCCTATGCTGGATTTGCCACTGCTCTTAATTCCCCGAGTCACTGCTTTTGTTTCAGAACAGTGCCTGGGAAGGAGGAATGTGTCCTGTGGTCCATCAGCAGCACCCAGACACTTTCGGCAGCCCGTTTCCTCCCCACTGTAGTGCAGGCTGGGGCTGCACATGAGGAAGGCCTCTGTGTTACTGTGCAAGAGACTTGGGAATGACCGAATTTCTTCCTAGATCTTTGCCATAGATCTGAATCTTCCAGTGTTCAAGATGCAGATAATTGTCCTGTGACTGAATTCCACAGAGGCATCCTATAAAGCTGGCAGCTAGCTCATGGCATCAGGAAAAAGATGTTAACACCTTGCTTCAGGTGTCCAGCAAATGGAAGTGCCAGCTCCCCAGCTGCACCGCAGTGATTACTGATCCCTCTGCCATGCCGGGAGAGGGGCACTGCTGAGCCAGTGACCCCCAGGTGCTGGGGCCTCGCACCAAAGACTAAGCTCGCTTTATTTCTGCTGTACCTGTTAGAGTGTGCTAGACTGCAGATCAGGGCAAGCCTTTAGTCAAACGTGTCAACCAGGTAAAACCTTTGCTTAGAAGCCTCCCTTGCAGAAACCATAGAGTTTCATCCCTCGCACTCAGAAAACTATTCATATTACTGTTTTCCCCAAGCCATCCCCATTCAGTTTGTTATCATTTTCATTATTAAACATTTATATAAGCACTTACAGTGTTTGACAGAGGTTTTCAAGTCTGCCTAATTAGCACAGTCCTTGCCACATGGAATATACTTTTATTATTACCCATTCATGACCTTGTTATTCAGAAGAGGTTCTTTTGTGAATGGAAACGTGCATTACTGCACTTCAGGCTAATAAGTGTGACATAAAATATGACACACAAAATTAACTACTGTGCAATTGGGGGTGATGTGCATATGGTCACACTGAGACTGCTTGTTTGCATCGTTGCTTTTCTGCCTTACTGCCTTATTAAAAGTCAGAGAGAGGAAAATATTGGGAGAAGAAGGAGGGGGAGAAGAAATGAACAAATCTATCTTGGCATAAATAGGTTTGGCTCAACAATACGACAGTTGTCAGCAGTCTTTTCCACAAGCCTGTTCCCTCAATGAGGAGAGCACAAAACAAGTGATTGAAAAGTCAGTTCATGTCCTTAGAGCGTTCTTGGAAAGAATCTGAAGGGAAAAAAAAAAGTTATGTTTGTAAAATGAAGTGTGCTTTATGCTTCTGCATGACCAGTGCCAAGGCAGAGATTGCCAAGCGGAGGTGCAGTCCTGTGTTTGCCCTGATTGTCTGGTTCAAAGATCAGATTTAAAAAAAAAAGTGGCCTCTCTTCTTTTTTCCCCTCCCCCTGGCCATTCCTGCTCCGATTTGTTTTTCTGAAGTCATACCTAACACAGAGCTACCAAGAGCATCGGCAACTTTTGGAGATCTCAAACAATAAATTATGAAGGACCATAAAGAAAGTTGCTACTTGTCTATTAAATATACATGCACAAATCTCTGCAGCTATCTGCTGTGTCCATGTACCTGTGGTGACTTGCAAGTAGCCTGGTGTGCCAGCTGTGCCTCAGTGCTGTGTCCCTGGGAGATCAGAAGGAGCCTCTAGCAGGGGTCCTGCTTTCCTGCTGCGCTGTGCACTGCAGCATGGGTCTTCCCTGCTCCGGGCTCATCCCCAGGTCTTTGGCATCTCTGCCTCACGCCTGGAAGAGAACAGGAAAGGCAGCAAAGTGATGCCTTTCCCCAGGCTGCCTTTCTCCAGCAGCACAAATGGCTCACATCTTTGTTGAGCCAAGTATAGGCTGGAAAATGTTTGATTGCTGCGTAAAGTGTGAGTGAGACAGACTGGGGGTAAGGATGAGAGGGATAGGAAGAGGATTTCTGAGACTGAGGGGAGAAACTGAGGCAGCCAGTGGCTGGTTTTTGACACAGCTGGAAGGCCTATGTAACATGCTGCAGTCATTTCACTTGTCCACACTCAAGATTACAATATAGTAATTAAAAAATGAAAACGCTGCATATTCTGGATTGCCTTTCTTTGCCTCACCTCACAAGCAATGCTGCTTTCTCTGGCCTGCCCAGCCTGCAGTTCCTGTGCTGAGCCTTGTCTTTCTCCAAAATGCTTTCTCTACCACTACAAATACTGGGGATATTTATCCATTCTTTAAAAAGACACCCAAGACTTAAAATTCCAACTTAGGCTTTCTAGTAGTGTGGAAAAATTGTTACTGTGCCCGTGTTGGAGGCATGCATGGGGAATGAGCACCTGAGACAAAATGAGTGACTAGGGGTACTCAGCTTCAGCTCTGCCTCTGGACCCCATTCCCTGGTGCCTTGTGTCTGAGGTGACTGAAGGAGGCAGGAGAGTTACTCTGTACTCCTGTCCTCGGGCTGGCTGGGGGTTGGTATTAATGGCAAATGCCTGAATCTCAGCTGCTAAAGGGGCCTGATCTGCATGGAGATGAGGGCTTTGTGAGAGACGTGCACCTGGACCCCTAAACCGGGGGGCTGATCCTGTGTCTGGTTGCTGCGTGCTGCTGCTCCCTACTCTGAGTGGTATAACTCAGTCCCACAATTTTGTACTTAATAACACGCTGTGGCTTTGGAAAAGTAAAGGAAGAAAATCTTGTCCTTCAGTGCATGTGTTGATCCACAGCCCAAACGGGGTGGTTCGTTGTGAAACCTTTTTCCACTGATTCTTGCAATAGGAAATGAAGTTGTCATTCCTGAGGCAGGGCAGCTGGCTTCGGCTGGAACTGAGCACTGCAGAGCCTGGACCTTGGTGCTTGCTGGTACTAAGGTAGCTGGGACGGCTGCTACAAGCTTTGACAGTGATTTGTGAGTGCACTGAGCATTTGCTCCATGAACATCTGGCCTGCGGTGTGTGGGGCGCAGTTCTCTGCTGACAGGAAGAAATGCTGTGCTTGCCTTCACACATGGAAGGTATTATCTGTACTGTTGCATCTTCTCTAATGAAAAAGGAGGGGTTTGAAGTAAACCTTCCTCTTCAAAATGTCCCAAATTGAAACATTCAATGAGAGAATACACAGAAAGCTCTCGGAGTGCGTAAGACATGTTGACTCTCAACAACAGCAGATGAAAAAATGTAACAGTCAGTCGAAAACAACCTGAAAATTATGCAGGTTGGCCATTGCTGGATTCAAATGTCATCATTTATAGTCAGCTCCATTTTTTATAGGAATTGATGGGCTGCTGGGAAGATACATGATCTTTTGCACCAAGTTAATTCAGTCCATGTACATGCATATATTAAGCATGATGTGGTTGTGGTGTCTGGATGTATAGATGGCAGCATACACAGACAAAAATTTAGATGATTTATGTATCATGATGGGGGGGTTTTGTGAGTACAAATGACAGAAAATCTCCCTTGGTGAGGAAATAACCTTGCTAATTTAACTGCATCAGCCAGCGTATGGGTCAGCCTTTCCCTCGTGGGGTGGTGGCTTTGTGTTGTTAGTGAACATGCATTCCTCAGCAGCCAGAGAGGCAAGGCTCATTTTTTGTTCATGTCTTCCACATGTTCTTGAAGGATATATAATGACATCTGAATGTTTCTGATACTGCTTAAAATGAACCACAATTATTGCAATTTCCTGGGCTTTAGGAAGGAGCGAGTGGGGAGGAGGATGTGGAGAGGCATGAGCAGAGTCAGAGCTGTTGCTTGGGACAGAATGGTGTAGCTCTGTAAAGTTTTTCAAAGATGTTGTTTAAACAGAAAAAAATAAAACAACTGCCCTCACTCAGGGTGCCTCTTGCAGATACGTAACCAGTGAGCAAGAACTTAAACAAGATCTCATGGCCTGCCCATCAGTGGTGGCAGCTGCCTGGTGCTGACAGGGGCTGCCTTTGAAAGGGAAAGATTATGTTGCAAAATGGGTTTGCTCTGACAGGGGTGTCATCCAGCAAGGATCCCCTTTGTGCTCCCGTCCTGGGCCTGAAAGAGCCCCCAAGCAGCTCATCCCACTCTGTGCCGGGGACTGTGGAGGGGCTGCTGCAGCCAGGTGGGTTTCAGTGTTGTACTGTAGGTCTCTCTCCCCTCGTAGACCTATAGATCACAAACACCACCAGTGCACCGAGGGTGAAATTGCATGCACAGGAGCAGATCATCGCACACAAGCTGTGCAGGGACCAGAGCCACCCAGAGGTGAGCTGGCTCTGCTCCACCACTTCTGTGATGAGATCAGCACAGGCCGAACTTGGGCACATTGATGCTGCTTGAGGCGACCTCCAGTTCCCAGAGACCAGCTCAAAGCAGTGGAGCAGGCAGGCTGCCGGCTGCCGCCATCCCTTCCCTGAAACTCCAGCAGCCTTAACAGAGCCAGTCAGAAGAATTTGGCTGTCTCCTCACTTGTAAAATAAATATTGCCACCTGGCTGTCGAAATGGCTTCCCTAACCTGCCAAGTTGTGCACATAGGTTTCTCCAAGAGAACCATACTTGCCACTGTGCTGCCTTGGACAGAGACTCGGTCCATCCCCAGGATGGACAGGAGGCATTGCAGATGCAGAAACTGGGTTTAAGACTTGTCTTGCCTGGACCTTTAGCTAGGGAGTAGACTCCAGCTCCTGCCAGCTTCAGACTGGTTCAGCACCGAGGTGTCTGAACATGGGCACCACTCCTGTGCTTTCTTGGTACTTTTTCACCCTTCAATACCAAGTCACTGTTCACGAGTCTTACAAGACCTTGGCTGTGGCCCAGACCACTGAGGATTCTCAGTGTCTGCTGTGTCTCAGAGGACCATGGAAATCCCAGCCTGAGGAGCAGATTTTTGTTTGGAGAGAGAGCTTTCCTGGTAGCTGGTGTCAGACAACAAAGTTGCTCCTGTGTAATGTTAACTCTGCATCTCACTACCTTTGGATAAAAACTTGAGCTGTTCCTCACAGCTGTCTTCCTTCTCTGGCTGGGGACATGGGCTGTGTCCATAGGCAAACATCACAGTGTTACTTCTAAACTTTATTTACAGGCACAGTCAGATACCAGTACTTGTAATACAAGTCAGGCTATTTCAGAGGTTTCTGCTCTTGCAGTTAAGGCAGAGTAACTGAGTCTTTGAGCAATTCTAGCCCATTTCAATGAGGAAAAAAGAAAAACTATTTCCCTTCAACATTACCACCTTCATAGACATCCACGGGGACTTTGCAAACCATTTGTGAGGCTGTACTTGAAATGGTTCCTGCTGTGATGATCCTAGAGAAAGGAAAGGAGAATCCTGATGGATGGAGGGAAAAGGTTAAACAGAAGGGCTGCAGTCTGGCAAAGGGAGTTGCCTGGCTGGCCAAGTCCATCTCTTTTGTTTCTCTGTTTCTTTGTGCCTTGCAAAGTGTCCCTGTAGAGAACAATTAGGAAGAAAAATCTAAACTTCCTGAGAAACTGTTGGTGAAATTCATTCCTACATTTAAGTAAGGGTTTACCTGCATGTAACTGTATATATGCAGAGAAAAGGGAAATTTATATGCGTGGATGTGTATACCTGCATATATGTGTGTGTGTGTGTGTTACCTGTGTCAGTGGCTATGAGAAATGGTTAAAAGCTTTTGTTGCTTTTTGCTATTACTGTGTGGCTGGTAATTTAATAAAATAATATTTTACTTCAGGTTTATTCTGATAAAGACTCAAAGTGAGCAACCAATGAACGTGGGTGTGTTTGCGGTTTCGGATATGTAGTTTGGAATGCCTGAAAAGCTTCATTAGATGTACTTATTTCAAAAATGAGGGAAGGACTGCTTCCATTTAAATACAATGCCCCATAGTTTTTCAGGGTCTCCCACACCAATGTGGCTAGCCACAAGCCTGCCCCAGGCCATAAAATCATTGAGAGTAATTAAATACAGTGCTGGACTCCAGTGCTCTTCTGAGAGCAGCGAGCCAATTCACAACCCACGTATATTCCTGTGGAAAACAGGCTGTAGCTGCAGAGAACCTGCTGGAAATAGGCTCCCCCAAATGCTAATTAAAGTTGCAGGTCTGCGTTATGGCTGCTGAAACACCCAGTTTTGAACCCCAGCTTGGGAGATGGCCCGAGCACTAGAGAGGCATCATGTGCTCCAGGGCACTATTTTATTTCTAACTCAATGACCTGCTAGGTAAGCACTGGTGGCAAACGTACCCCCACCCCTGCCCATGGGCAGCTGCTGCCAGGTTCCCCACTCCCTGGCCTCAGGACCCGTCACCAGCAGGCAGTGTAGCCGTTAATCTTCACTTTGAAGGTGATGAGGCAGAGTGTGCTCATGGGGTGGGAAGCCTGGGCTCTCATCATGCAGGGGCTGCTGCCAAGCAGGTGTCTGCACTCTGTCAGAGCCCCACTGATGCTGCTCCAACAGCTCTGTGCAGGGAGGACCTGGGTGGACAGATGCCTAAAGGACTAGTGGAAGGGACAGACGCCTCTTTATTTCTGCTGCATGTGTGTGACGGTGTTTTCACTGGTGCACTGCAGCACTAGGGGACTGGCAGTATCTGCTGCAGTTTGCTCAGGACTTGGTTTGCAGAGCCTGTGGTGAAACTGCAGCCCCTGGGGAAGGGTGTTCCCAGAACTGCTTTTTAAAGCAGATACAGTGAGAAATATTGGACAAAGATGTGTGTCCAGCACTTTTTAGAAACACTAAGTAATAATTTTCCCTCATCATATGTTGGGTGTTTCCAAATGTCTGGGGGCGATCTCTGCTCCCAAATGTATGATTCCGGGAAATGAAAGTAGATGGAAGTTTGGGGGCTGCAATAGATCTGTAACTGCTTCCAGCGTGTTGATTCAAGGTCATATCATGCACGAGACGTTAAGCATACAAACACATCATCTTTGCAGTGTTTGCTGTTCATAGGAAGAGGATGAGAAAGAAAGGATGTCCTAAATGAAGTACAGAAATGAGAAAATAAAATCTACTTTCTTTTCCTGAAAATATTTGAGTTCATCCATCTGTGTTCACACCAGTCAGGTATTGCTGGAAAACTAATCTGTCTGCTTCACAGTAAATCTGTGATACAGAAAATCCAGATCTGCAGAGGAGGAATACCAGTCCTAAAAAGAAGGCTTAAAATGGGTTGTTTTATCTAGCAAAATTTAGAAACCTTTTTTGGAAAGGTTTAGGTAGTTTTCAGCTCAGACAGATACTGTCTGAGCACATCTTCTGCTTCCTGAGAAATAAAATCTAACTAGAGAGACAAAAAAAGATGCCTATATAGTTTGGAAAAAGGAGGGAGGCGTTTTGGGGCATACAGTGCCTTGCACATCATAAGCACATTTTTATATTCCAGGTTGTGGAGATGAGGTGAAATAAAACATCTGCATATAATAAGGATTTGAGTCTGTTTTGGATCTTCAGCAACTACAATTCAACTATAGCTCCCAGGTATTCCCACTTCTTTTCCAATAATATCTCCTTGAAATAAGTTTCCCACTGCCAGAATTTTATTTTATTAAGTTCTATGAAGGTGGAGGCCTGGCTCTCTGTGAGCAATGTTACAAAACCTTATTATTGAAGGCCGTAGCCAGCAGCAACTCTACAGATGGTATTAGAGGGCCAGTTTCAGTCTGCTCGTTTTTCATGTGTTCCCCATTGGTGGAGGGGTAGCAGAACATTTCATTCTTCTGTGGAAAGAACGTTTATGGAAAGATTTCTGAGTCTGATTTCATTTGTCATAGGCTTCCTTCTGTTCTCGCTATACTTGACGTCAAGTACCTTACGGCAACTTTGTAGAAGCAGTCTCCAAGGCAGCCATAGACCTAGCAGGACCTGTGTCCCACCTACCTCCTGCCAGTGCCTCCCAGAGCACCTGTGGAAGATGCTTACTGGCATGCTTATCCCTCAGGCATCTTGGGTGATGCTCCGGTTAGAGCTGACAGTGTGTATGTTGCTGTGCAGTCTGGGAGATGGGAGCAGGGCCTGGACAACACCTCTCATGTTGTCCTTCCTACATTGCACAGGCATAACTGCTGCTTTCAGCCTGCAAACTGTGTCTGTCCTCCACTATGGTCAGCCCATTAGCACTGCTCTTAGTGTTAAACTCATCCTGTTCACGCCAGCTGGACCTTATACTCTTCCCTCCATGGGTAGGGGCAGGTAGTCTGTCAGCCCAGCAAGTAGGTGGCTTAAGCTGTTCATCACAGTCTTGAACCAGATCCATAGCAGCATAAATGTGGCCTTAAGGTCTGTTCTGATCCTGGGGCCAGTGAGGTGGCTATAATGTTTTATATATGGTGTAACTGTATAGAACCAAAGGTATATTTTATGGTGAAGAAGCAGAAGTACCTGTTATTGAAAACAGAGCTGAGAAGCAGCAAGCACACTTTGGATCGTGGGGTATATGGGGAAGGAGACTAAAGCCAGCTGAGATGACCACAGTGTGCACTGCTGTTAGGGAAGAGAAGGGCCCAGGAACAGCCCACCTGCATGTGCTGCTGTCCTGGTAGGGATTGTTAGTAGACTGGGGATCCAAGGTCAGAATCCATGTAGTACTTGAAAAACAGGATCCCATCACTGGTCATGCACACAAAAACAGGAGAAGTAGTCTTGAAGTCATGAAAACTGGCACTGTGTTTTTATTAGAGGCATATGAGAGATGAGTTGAATTGACATGATTGCTGTGGGGCAGATTAGAAAGCTGGGGGTGAAAGCAGCCAATTTGGGAAGGACATGGTCGTTCAGACTGAAAACAGATTTTACCTGATCCCTTTCCAGAAATGAAAACAGAAACTAAAGCTCTGAGCTGTTTCTTGAGGACTGGTGTGTATGCACCTGTGCATTTTGCAGTTTTTGACAGAGTGAGCAGTAAAAACATACATTACTATGTTATGGTGGCATATGTCACTATGTAGGTGGCATTCCTGTTTGCATTGCAAACTAAATTGTTGTCAGAGCACATGCATTCAATGGCTAGTAGGATACATTTGGTTTGAGTGGTGAGAAGGATGCTCTGCAGGCTTGTTTTGTATAATCAATTGGAATTATTGAATATGAGCAACACAGCTAAGCCGTTTTCCATTGCTTGGGGGTTTTTGCATCACTTTACTTATTTGAGGTGTGTACAAAGTTTGGAGATGCTGAGCTGCTGTGAGAAGGCCTCTTTTTGAAGTGGCTACACGGATTTTAAGACCAGAAGAAGAGATTGGTTTGTAACTGTGGTTCTGAGCCCTGTAGTTTCCCCTGGTCTGCCATGATTGTAGGCTGAATTTGGATCTTTTCTCTTGCTTCGTGCCAGCCCTGCTTCATGTCCGAGTGCTCAGAATCTTGCTTAGAAGAGAGCAAAAGCTTACCCTGGTGACAAACCCAGGGGTATGGTATATGCAAGTCTCTCCCAGACCTGGAACTTCCAACTCTTAGATCGTAACTTTAACCTCTCTGGAAAGTCCATTTAACTTTAAAAACAATTATGTTGATGTTACCTGAAATTACATATATGATCAAGGAAATGGCAGGAAGTGAAGGCAAAGTTTATTATTTTGACACAGCGGCACTGAAGAAGTAGACAATTCTGTAGCAGAACAGCACCCACAAAGGTCTGATCTGCTCTTTGTGCCTGGTAAAATTGGTGGATAAGAAAGAGGTTTTTTTGCAGAACTTTAGCTTTCTGGGAAGCCCAAGGCAGCCGGTGAACATCCTGTGGCTCAGCACTGTAATACTTTAAGGACTACATCTGGGAGTCCACAAACTTGCCAAATTTCCATGTGTGTCTCACTGGTACATTATTCTTAAAATTAAAAAATAATGCTTACATTTTAGTAGGATTGAATCTTAAGTATAACTAATAAATTAAAAATAAGAACAAGAAATGGCCTCTGGAAAGTGTTCAAAGCCCTTTTGAAATATTCTTAGGAATGAAATGAAGAATAAAGAGTGAATGTGTGCTAAAACCCTACGACGTCAAGACTCGTGGGAGCGAGCAAAAAGCCTCCTTTTATTGTGTTGCTGTGAGGCATATCCCTGCTTCTTGCATATTAGCATGCCTCAGGCAGGGCTAAACTTTTCATGTAACATGATGACTTTGGAAAACATGCTACAATTTTGGGATAATTCCTGATGAGGAATCTGCAAGCATCTTATACAAGCAAATGAATCAGTCCTCCAAGCCACAAAGTGCTGCACTGCTCTACAGGGTGTTTCAAAAAGATGGACCCAATTTCAATGATGTTTTGAATTTGGGTGCATTTTTTGGAAACACCCTATATGTTGCTGCAAGGAGCACTTAGTGCAAAGACTGTTCTGCTCCAGCATAATGAATAGAGTCTCTGTTATTCAAAGGTAATAGGAAGGCTGAAGAAACCATGATAAGAGAGGAACTGACTTTCTTGTTTTGCTGGTTTTGCAGGGTTTTTATGCTGGTTTTGAAGTTCTGTGCTGCCCTCTGTTAACTTTCTGTTACTGTGACTTGGAGCCTGGAGCAGGTCACCTCCCTTCCCTGCCTCTCTCTGAACAAGAGGAGTATTATAGTCCTCTGTAATAGTGCCCCAGCAGCTCAGGGCATCTTATTGCAGTGAAAAAGATGTGTTTGGAGTTATTGTTTCATATAATGTAATGCTTCTGAATGGAAGGAAGTTTAGGTGAATGAGTGTGTTCAACTAGCTGCAACTCCAATGGAAATGAACTGGAAAAACTGAAGGACAGAGAAAGAGGGGTTTCTAACGTCTGGGGAAAAGGGGAGATGGCAAACACCCCGTCATTCTTGTTGTTCCTTAATACCTATGTGTTTCTTTTGGAGATCAAGGCTTCATTTAGCAAAGGTGTTTTTCAGGCAAAATGGATATTGTCATTCAAGCGTTTCCAGATGCTTGTAACTTTGGCCTGCGGGTGAAACATCAAATTGTTTCCTTAAGAGGTGACAAAGAATATCTGGCTGGGATCAAACACCAAAGTGAGGTTCTTAGTGGATAGAAATAGGGGATGGTAACCTTGTGTAGGAATTGTATATGAACTTTTGCTAGACTTACTTAGGCTGACACGTTAGATTGCATTGGCATCATTTGGCAACTAACTCACGGACAGTTTCATTTGTGTCTTTCTGCACTATGCATGTATTGCACAGCTGCTGAGACTACACTTATTTCAATGATGCAGCTAGTCCCCTGCTAGCCCGTGCTGCTTGTTTTAAAGCAAAACGATCACTTTCTCATAGAGTCTAAATAGTTTTCTAAAATGTCTTAATTCCAGTCAGCTCCTCTAGCTAGCTTTTATTCTTAATCAGATTTTGGTGTATGTATTTTTTCTTAGCAAAAACATCCTGTGTGCATTTAAAGCAGTATGTCTGCTTGATGCAGTATTGCTGTGTTAGGTCAGAGCAATGTGATTGAAATATCACCATAGAGCTCTGCAAAGAGTGTCCAAGGGTAATGTCTGGTTTCCATAGGCTCTGCTTGCCTGAAGTCCTTCTTTTGTCTCATAACAGAGCTGTACTCTGATTGCAGAACGTCAATTATCCATACCTCCCTATTTCCCCTACTTCTTATGTGTCAGCCCACCTAGAAGCTTTCTATTAATTTATCAAACTGTCATATGGCTCACTTTGTTACTTTGCAACTGTTAGCCTGTCCATTTGCTTAATTGGTCCATTTCCCATTTGGTAGTTATTCAGTCTGTTCATCACAATTTGAATAATTTTTAGCTAACTATTAACTGAATACCATTTATAGCGTGATTACATTGTCTACATTTGCATTTTTGCATGATTGGTAGGAGAAAGGGGTTTTTATTATGATGCATATCGGAGTCTCTGGTTAATTGGTGGTTGGAAAATAGGAAGAAAGTGGTGGCTCTGTCCAATAATTACAGAATAAAGGAGTCCAAGATTATTTTAACCAGTTGAACATGGGGAGTCAGGTCAGGTTTCTGCTTCTACGTTCAACTGAAGGCGGCCACGGGGACAAAAGGGTGGCTAAAGTGTGTGATCTTACCAAGCTTGCTAGGCCTTGATGGATCAGAAACTCTTTTAACCCTGCCACTGTAACTGGTAGGACAGGAACATGAATAATGTTACAAATTCTGGTCCTGGGCCCCACTATTGTAATCCTACTTTGTGCTTTCAGAAATGTAACAGTGAACCTACATGTTGGTTCAGGTTCAGCAACAACTTTGAACTGTTGGGTGCACAGAGCCGTTATCCGCCAGATACTTGGCCCTCTCTGGGGCCACAATCCAGCAGCCACTGAAGCCAGAGGATACCCTCCAACTGCAAGGGATGGGCTTTCTACTGTTCTTCTTTGCACCAGTGCAGTGGTGCAGCAGGCTCTTGAATTTGTGGTAAGTGATGGCCATGCAAGCAGCTTTTATCCTGGGCTTGCGTGGCTGTTGGCTAGGCAGCAGTGTGCAAGAGTGCCAAGGTCTCCTAAGCTTTCACAGCTGGTGGAAGTTCCCCACCCGCCTTGTCCTCGCATGTGCTGGAGGGCAAAGGCTGGGACAGAGGCTGATCACCCATCACTACATTCAGTTTCAAGAAGGAGGACAGTACCCTCTAGCTGGCATCCCAGCTGCTTCTCCTGCCACATTTTGGACATGGTGAGCTCAGCATCTAGGGCATGAATAAGACACGGTAAAGGAGAACAACCTGTTCTTGCTATTCATTCATATCAAATATCCTTCATGTGTTAAAGCAGAGCCTGTAAGAGAAGTTGATCCATAAGGAATGGCTGAACCTCGCTGAATCTTTTGTGCCAGTCCAACAGTTCAGGGTTTATACAGTGGCCACTTATCATCTGTTATAGCCTGCAATTTATAAGGAGCTTGGGAACAAATGCAAGGGTGCAGTTAGAAGTGTTATGGTGGAAGAGGGAATGTATGATGAATTCTGTGGGAGAAAATTAAAGCTGCACAGAGCTCTAGGGCTGCAGAGTGAGACAAAGAAGCTCCTTCAGTAACATCTGAGGTTAGGCTGAGCTCACCTTTGCGAGGGCAGGGCTTGCACTCACAGAGGATTGGTATGAATATTGACCCAGACTTCAAGTCCTGGCTTTCTTCCCAGCTGTGCCTGAGACTGGGAAGGTCTAGGCTATTGATTCAGATGGATTTGGCGGTTTGGAGTCACCAGAGCCGGATTTTGGAGAAGCATTTAAGTTCTTAGTCATGGCATGATTCCCAAGAACAGTCACCTGCTATGGTGCAAGCAGCCAGAGTTTGGACGCTGGGCATAAATGGTGCTGGGCTCCTCCTCAGGCTGGGTGAGAACTTCTGAAGAGCTGGCCTGAAGCATTGTCTTTCGCTATGGCAGAAAAGACGACTCTAAAATAAGACGGAGACATAAAGATGCTTCAGTGCTAGCATCAGGCAGAGTGGGAGTCTGTCCATCACCCTGGTATTTTTGTATGCTCAGCTTGGTTCTGGTGACTGTAAACATCCACAGAAGGACTCACCTGTGCCTGTGTTGGTACTGACACAACAGGCAGTATCTAGTCTTAGTTATTCTTGGCTAAATAATTTAAAAAGAAAACTTGTAGATTTAGCCAAACGTAGAATTGTAATTTTGGCAAGCAATAGAACTGCGGGGCTGAAAACCATCTAAATAATCCTTCAGCTGGCCAAGGAAAGATCATAACAACAAACAAAAGCAACTCTCAAGTTGGAGTACCCCTACAAACTTACTGCTGTTCCAGAATAGTTGCTAATCCCAGATGTGTGCTAGTCTTCTCTGAAAAACGCATCAGAGAAGCAACAGATTTCAAAGTTACAGTAGCACAGACATAATTTTAGTTACACTTTCTCTGTGTTAGGTGCTGAGTGGCTCATTCTCCACTATTAAATTTCAACAGGATGATACTGCACCCCTGGCAAAAAGGGAACTGAGTCAGCTAAACACTGACTGGGAGGAGATGTGTGTCCCTGTGGAGCTGAACACCACCCAGATTGAATTTTGGGAGGTTCCTTAACCTTTGCTCTGGAGGTCATTGTGCTGCCAGTGTTTAAAGTCTTTTACCTAGACAATGCTGGTAGGTTGTGGAGCATACCATTACGCTTGGTTACCTCCAGCTCTGGGAGGGCCCCTTGCTTCAAGTGCTTCCCCCCTGCTGCCATCTCCCATTAACCAGAGCGGGCCAGGTCAGTCCAGCATGCAAACAATGATGTCAGTATTGTAAAAGAAATGAAAAGCTCTGTGGGAATCCAGGAGGCAGACCCCCAAATTAAGGATCTTCTAGCTAAATACAAGCATTAAGAGAGACTTATAAAGATCAAAATAGTGTTGTGTGCCAATGTGGCATTTGATGTCAAAGATAAAAGGGGAACTTATTTCAGAAGTGAGATTGTTTTAGCAAGAGAAAGAAATCTTAGTGTCTGTGTTGGAATGCATAAAAACACATGTTTTTGATATTGTTTTCTCATATGCAAAAGAACAGGCCATCTGGTTATGTTTTTAAAAATAAAATTGACACTAAATCAGTGCTTTACAAAGCAAAAGGTAGTAAACCAAGAGCATCCAATAAGGTAACAATGAAATATTTGGCAGAACTTCAGAGTATTAGAAACTCACACAACCAAAAGGAGCTGAAATATCTTACAGTGATATATAGGAGGCCTTAACTTCTCATTTATCTGTGCTATTTCTTACTACACTTCACAGTAACACGTTGTATTCCCATTGGTATAGATTCCTATACATTAGAGCAAAAACTCCAGATGTTTTCTAGGTAAATCTCTGGAGACTGTTTTATTGTGTTTCATTTCTCCTTATTTACAATTCACTCATCTTGAACTCCAGCCGGTGGTAATAAAAATCCATGGAGTCTGCAGCTGAGCCAAGTGGACACTATTGTCCTGTTTTTTCAAGTCAGGGATGGGTTGATTCAAGCCTTGAACAGAATCCAAACCACTGGAGTTTTCAAAAAGTTCATATATCAACTTTTTTTTAACCCTTCATGCACAATTGCTTTGTCTTTCCTTCTTTTCCCCACTCTCGTAAAAGGTCCAACTGCTCTTCACCATGGCAGCATTTCCACTACTGCTGCCCACAGGATTGTCCTTTAACCAAGGGCCTCTGCAAAGACTGGCTCCTGCCTGTGGCTTTCAGCTCTGTCCCTGTTCAGTCATTTCATAAATCACATTGGACGAGATTCACTCATCTCACAAAAGAGCAACATTCAGCCAAGAGCTCTTGTTTTTGCTCACTTCAGCACACCCGCAGAGATGGGAGACCTGATGTTGCAGTAGCATTAGTCAAAGAGATGGCTGCCCCAGCCCGGTGTGCCCAGCAGCCCCGGGGCTCTCTGTATCCTTCACTACTGATCTGCCATGTCTCTGCTTTCTTCTGTAGTAAAAGAAAAAGCAATGCAGAGGCACACTCTTGCCTCATCCCTGAGCCACTTTGCACTTCCTAACCTATAAAGAATACCTCCTTTTCTACCTTGCAGGTACATAGTGTTCCATCTGGACACTTACAAGCCCAAACTCCACTTCCTCTTCCAGGGAAGGCCTTTATTAATGAATATATAAAATATAGTAAAGCTTTACGTCTCCTCCCTTTCTTGGTTTGCTGTCTATTTAGATTGCAAACACCTTCAGGTTCTCTGGTACATCAGAGAGATTCTGCTGCCTGACTAGCACTGAAATCAGTCTGTGGTTACTGGGAAATTCGGGTCTCTACATGCTGACAAAACCCCTGCTTAATGACATCAAAATAATTAGCCAGCCTCTTTGCTGCAGTGGGACTTTGGTTAATTTTAAAGAGCTGAAAAGTATCATTTCAGAGTTGCTGCAATCAGTGGTACATTTTATGTTCCATCACAGGCATGTTTGATTGATGGACATCAAACAGATTTTTATATGAATCCACCCACCCACCCTATGCATATAAACATAAATCATTCCACAGCATAACCTGATCATGTTTTCTTTGTGGTTCTGAGCTCAACAGAGCCTTCAGGGGAAAGCGGTGCTGTTTGGAGAGTGCCAAAGGGCAGACAAGACCTGCTCACGTACTTATTAAGCACTGCTCTGCTACCTTTTTGCTTCAGGTAAAAGGGTGAATTGAAGGAAGTTGTTGCAGTTTCAAAAAGGTGATTTATTTCTACCTGCATGCCCAGGTAAAGTTAACTGGCTCTGAGTTCAGCCTCTGCCTGTCCCATGTTTCCTGTGCTGGCAGTCAGGGACTGTGCAGTGCTTAAGACCTAGAGCTGCAATGCAGCTAACTGGTAACTCCAGCTCTCTGCAAGGCTTTAGGGAATTCTGTCTTGCTCTAGTAAGCAGCTAGAGTGGTAAGTGCCAGCCTGCTAGATTTTTGAACAATTATTTTATTTTTCTTTGATTTCTTGTTGCTTGGGCAGCTGAAATACACACAGACAAAGCAGATCAGATCACATCACATCCTTTTTGCTTTGTGTCATTGCTGGTGAATTATTCACTTAATTGTAAAGTAACACAAGTTACCTCGATAGTGAGAAGTTTATAATTTTTGCTTCATGTGTCAGTAGATCTGACTGTTTTCGTTGGCACCCTAGTTATCTGAAGAGCTGAATATTTACTGTAAGTTTCAAGATGAAACAAGTTAAAATGGACAAACCCAAAATGCCAGACAGGAGCATTCTCACAGTGCATCTAAGAAACAATACTTAACAATATCCAGGTTCCAAACTCAAGTTATGCAAATTGCATTATGAAATGAAGGTAGTTTCAAACAGAGAAACAGAGGTACAGAAAGATAAAATTATTTTCGTAAGGCTCTGCAGTTCAGTGGCAGTGCTAGCAGTCCTGTATTCTAGCTAGTGGCATTAAAACCTTGGGTGCAATGTCTCCTGAACTTCAGAGAAAACCACCTCCAAATGTCATGCCTCAAGCTCATCTCTAGAAATATTTAATGAGCAAAGTTTTAATTCAAGTTGCATTAAAATAATTAACAAAGAGAGCATCAAAGCACAGTATCTTCCCAAGCTAGCAGAATTATACAAAACCTAAATCTCCAGCAAACCAAAGTATTATGCTGAACAATTTTCAGTGGGGAGAAATTAATACAAGACAGGCATTAAGAACCAGGAAGGATGGCTGCTATTTAGTTTTATTTTCTTCTCATTTGGAAGCAAGTGCCGTGTCTGTAGCTTATTTGCGAACAGGCTTCAGCCTGGACTGAAGCCACATGGGTCACAGATTCTTCATCTGAAGGCCTGTACATCTTCTGTCATGGTGTCCTTTGGGTGCATTACATAAAGGTCACCATTCTGGGTACTTTCCCTTTCTTCCTCCATTTTTCAACTCATTCAGGCTCTACTTGTTCACTGCTAAGGACTGACTAAAGAAAGAAAAACAGTTTTAATTCTTCAGTCTGAAGTTGGATACGTGTATAGCAATATTTATATAGGATCTGTCTTTAAAATGTCAATATTCAACAAGCAATTCTGTGTATTGGCATCTCAGATGTCATAAATAGCCCTCTGAAGTCAACTGAAAGACTGAAAGACTTTCAGTGATTTCAGCATCTTTTTGATTGTGCCATTTTCCTGCAGTGAGAAAGGAAAAAAAACCCTGTGGTGTCTAAAATGCTGTGTGTATCTTTTTGCAGATGCAATAGTCTCACAGTAGCCTGTTTTTTCCAATGTGATGCTGTCTCAGCCAATCCTTTGCATCACAGAGGAAATTCTGTGATACATTCCCAAATTCTATTAGCTGATTACCTGCTCTCTCTGCCCTCTCTGCTGTCTGTCCATGAAAAATGCAGAGTTTGAGAGGGGTTTTTTTAAACATTCCTTAAAACTAAAAGAATGAGGCAAAAGAAAGAAAAATGCATTTCACTCATCATAATTCTTGACAGTGCTTGAAGTTTTAGTATGAAATACTTGTAATAAATTGTATCAGATCAGTCTTGTGAAGTAATAACATTTCAAAGGAGGGATAGATTTTAAGTAATTTCAAAGACAAATTTGAAGATCCTTGCCGGGACACCAAAAGGGGATAATTCTTGAGAAGTCATTCCAGAAAAAGACAAAGAGGCCAAATACATTGAATAAGTTATTAGTGTTAAATTATTAATTCAGTTCAGTCAGCTTTGGACTACTTCTTAACAACTAATTGGTACAGCTATTTTATAAAATGTACAAGTCATTTTAATAAATACTTCTGAACAGTAACAGGAGGAGTAATTTTCCCTATGCAGTATGGGGAGAAACAGAACCTAACAAAGCAGAGGAGGACACTGGCTCTCTACAGCGTACCTGTCCCAGCCTTTCTGGTGCCAAAAAGCAGGGAGGGCCCGTGGAGCTGGTGCAAGGAGACAGGTCCGTAAAGGGACAGTGTTGAAGAGCAGTGAGTTTTTGCAGCCTGATCTTCTAGGCTGGAAATCTTCTGCACTGACCCACATGTCCTTCTGTGTGGCAGCTACTCCTCAGCACAAGAGTCCCTTGTGGGATTTTCTGATGTTGTGCTTGGGACCCTGTTCTGGTCTGTTCTGATGTTCTGGTCTCACTCAGGTCAGTGCTCAGTGGAAGAGGTGTTTGGCCACCCATGAAATCTTCTGGAAATCCAGTTCTTTCTGTAATGCATACTTGAGCTTGTTCCCAATCCAGGAGAGCAGGAACTTCACTTACTACTTTTTGGAGGATTTTTGGAGGCTCTTTGAAGATAAAGAATGTACTTATTCTGATTTTTTCTACATGCTCCTTTTACTTTCATCACCTAATTTAAAGTCTGATTAATCTTTGAGGAAAAATATTTTCCTGTTCTGTGAACTTCTCTACCAAACCTATCTTTCCACTCAGCTAAGCAGTTTCTACAAGGTTAATAATAATACTTTAAAAAAAACAAGTGAAGAATACATCCTTAGGCCAAGCAAAAGTGCCTTGTAAATGATGTTTTACTGTTCAGTAAGAGGCCAGTTGAAATCATACTTTGCCGCACATAAAAATGCACTGAGGTGGTTGCTGAAACATGCATGTCCTTTTGCACATGCAGGTGCACTCAATAGAGACACAGAAACATCTGTTTGAAAACTGCCTCTGATTTTCTGCATCGAGCTTGCATTTAGATAATGCATTCATATATTGTTAGTGTATGTGTGAAGACATAGCTGTCCTTCTACAGATGAGGATACATTGACACAGGGACATGAGAGTTCCTCAGAAACTGATGTTCCTGCGAATCAGAAACCCATATCCCATTGGCCTCCAGTAGATATTAGGTTTCTGTGAACCTACATCACTCCTGAAACTGGGTTCTTGCTTTGGTATTACACTGTTAATATTACCAAAATGTCTTTGTTCAAATTGTCATCGAGTCTGTTGGTGGGCATGGGAACATTAAGATTTGTCTGTCTCATTTTGGGTTATACTGAGAACTTGGTTTGCACCTGGAAAGAGGAGTGAATCAGGTAGCACTGAAAAATACCCAGAATACCCCAGACTTCACAGAATATGTCAAGTTGGAAGGGACCCTCCAGGATCATCGAGTCCAACTCCTGTCCCTGTGCAGGACACCCCAGGGTCACACCATGTGCCTGAGAGCATCGTCCAAAGGCTTCTTGAACTCCGTCAGGCTTGGTGCTGTGGCCACTGCCCTGGGGAGCCTGTGCAGTGCTCTATCACCCTCTGGGTGAAAAACCTTTTCCTGATATCCAACCTAAATCTCCCCTGATTCAGCTTCCTGCTGTTACCCCATGTCCTGTCATTGGTCACAGGAGTGAAGAGATCGGTACCTGCCCCTTCTCTTCCCTTCGTAAGGGAGCCATAGACTGCAATGAGGTCACCCCTCAGCCTCCTCTTCTCCAGGCTGAACAATCCAAGTGACCTCAGATGCTCCTCATAAGTCATCCCTTCTAGGCCCTTCACCATCCTCATGGCCTCCTCTGGACATGCTCCAGTAGTTTGAAGTCCTTTTTGAACTGCGGAGCCCAAAGCTGTACACAGTACTCAAATACCCATAGGGCTTTTCCTCATGCAGATTTATTTCATGCACACTATTTGTCCTCATCTCCCCTCCAGTGACTGAACTGAAGCCTCTTTGAAAATTTTTGCAACATTTGATAAGTACAATGTTCCAGTGGTACAGATCTGTACCCTGCATTCCATTTGATTTAACCTGGATTGGTTAGGATTGATAAGTGTTTTCTTGGTAACAGTTATCAAAAGTAATTCAAGATATAGAGGAGAAGCAGAGATGATTCAGACTTTAGTGAATGAGGACTGTACCCGAGTCAGGACAAATGTTTCATTCCTTCAGGTACCACCTCTGGGGAAGGTACAGGAGTTGCCTCTCAGCCTTTGTGTGCTTCGTGTGTCAGGATGGGAAAAATGTCTGTCACTAGTCTTATATTGTGGGTTTCAAAACTGCCTAGTACAATCTCAGCAGGGCTTCTAGGAATAAATGTAACACAAATAATAATAATGGTTATCTTCAGAGCAATAATGCACTGAAAGTTTCTCATCCTTCACAATGTGCTTGCCACAGTGTAGCCAAACACAGCTCAAAGACATTGACACTGTAGTAGCTTTCTACAACACTATAACATGAATTTTTATCCCATCAGAGAAATAACTAATAAAATATGAACAGCAACCTGAGATAGAAGAATATATTTTGGAAGAGGACAGTTCATTTAAATGATTACACATCCAAGGAAACTGTTGTGGGAATCAGGCAGGGAAGGGAGGTAAGGATGTGCTTCTGTAATGTCAGGCATCTCGCTCTGTTCTGAAAAGTACGAGTTCTTGTCATGTCTTTATACCTACTGGAGACTGGAGAAGTTCCCACTGACTGCAGGAGAAAGTTGTCTTTGTGAATGTTTGTTTGTGAATACTAGTTTGGGATTTCCAGTTAACAGTTTAGGTCAGGATAAAGAGATGTGATCCTGAGATGTGTGTTAACCATAAGGCAGTTTGTGCTGACGTTGCAACAGGAAACTCGAACAATATCAGCTGCCTTGTTTCCAGTCCCAGATCTTAGTCTGCAAGCCACAGGTCCTGAGGTCGTTCTTGCCTCTCCGAGGCCATAATACACTCAAAACTGTGGAGCACCATAAAGTTGTGCCTCTCCATTGAAATGGTATATAAAAGATGGTTTGGATCATGAAGCAAGCATCACTCCAGATTCCCAGCCATTTTTTACTCCTTGCTTGTGAGAATTAGTGCTGAAGTGAGGAAGTCTGCTTGAGGGAGGCAGAAATGGTCCACAGAAGAGGTTTTAAAGTTTGGACTTAAATAGTATATTTTGCTGTTGGTATAAAAATCCCCTTTTTGTCCTCTGAGTTTGAAGTATTACCTTCATGCTCTGGAATACTGAAAAACAGAAAAGCAAAATATCCTGGAGTTTCACTCGTGTTTCCACTCCAGTATGTGTGTGACCACATTTGTCCTGCCAACTGAATATTGAAAATAGCATTTTCACAACCTGGAAATAGTGTTTTCAATCTGACTTCAAGCTTTATAGGTTGCAAATTTGAAACTAAAACCTAAACAGCTCAGGTAGTACACAGTGGTAGTAAACCAACTCGAAAACACAAAGTTTAAAAAAGGGTGAGTAGTATAAAATGCACATGCAACCCGGTGTGCAACTGAGCAGCATTGTCAGTGATCCTCCTGGTATGTTCTTACTGTCTGCCCCAGCAGGGCACGCTGCATTGAAAGCTGGAGCTGGCTCTTTGTACCACCTGAAATTGTACTGGAAGAAAAGTGAACCAAATCTTGCAGCTTTTGTCTCCCAAGAGGTGCTTATAGGACTGCAAGTCCCAGATCATACATAACCTTCCCAAAGAGTGTTTGCAGTTGCCATTCAGCCATGACTCAGAATGAGTCTGCCTTGCATTCGGTGTGCTGACTGCAGCGCGCATGGACATCTCTTGGGCTGCCTTTTGCGTGCAGTGGGCTCAGGTAGTGCTACAGAAGTAGCCATAGCAACACAACGCTCAGCAGGACCTGCACATCCACCCAGAGAGCTGGATAAATACAGAGACTGCATGATAAACGTGCTCTTGAAGCTGCCAGGTTGCCCAGAGAGGTGGTGGACTCCCCGTTCCTGGAGATGTTCAAGGCCAGGTTAGATGGGGCCCTGAGCAACCTGGTCTAGTTGGGGATGTCCCTGCCCGTGGCAGGGAGGTCGGACTAGATGAACTTTAAGGTCCCTTCCAACTCAAGCTTTTCTGTGATTCTGTGATTTCTTGGTAGTAAGAGCACATATGCCCTCTGCTGTCCCATCAAATTGTGTGGAATTAAGACATATTATCAGAGTATTATTGTTATTATTATTACTGATATTAATTTAATGATTATATGAAAACTAAGAAAAAGGAAATATTTTGAACCAAAATAGTATCCTTTTTTATAAATCAGTCTGAACCAAATGTTGGTTTTGTATCTGAACCTTCATTTCTGGTTATTAGGGAACGTCACTGCAAGCTTGTTACTGCAGTTTGATAGCTGCATCAGAATGAAGGTATCAGATGCTGCTTATCCTTGCAAATGTTTTCCAGCAGGCCATGCCCAGAACGATACACACTGGTACGGCATTGCTGTTGCATCTCCCTTCAAACTGGCAGCCCCACCAATCTCTGCCTCGGCCCTAGAGAAGAATCAACAAAAGCATCATTTTTTAAATGCAACTAAAGCCTGTGCAGAATTGCCATGGAGTTTCATGAAAGAGCTATAGAAACAAAGGATCCTTGCGGAAGATTTGAAGTCCCATTTGTCAGGGAGCACAGAGCCCTGTTTGCAGCTGACAAAGGGACCCTGCAGACAGGCTGAAGTTTACATAAATCACATCTAGCAAAGCCCAGGGACCAAACCTTTGCACTTGCAGAGGTGTGCACTGCACAGATCCTTTTCATCTCTCTGCTGTGTTTCCCTGCCTTTGCAGAGAGGTGCTGGCTCTTGTGCAGGGCTGGCTGCATGGCAGGCTGCCCCAGGGAAGGCATTGTGTTGAAGGGAAGGTTGGGGTAGCCCCATCTTTGAGTACACAGGTGGGGTCTCTAGGTTTACGCTAGGTGCAGAACAGCACAAGGCAATCGCTTGGGAAAGCTCTGCAGGAGAAATAATGCTTTTCAGATTTTGAGTTTTTATCCTTCCTAAGCACATGATATGCTCCTTAGTTCTGGGAGGTCATCTGGAATAAGATCAGATATGCAAAACTGTATGTCTATAAAATAAGTCTATAAGGAAAACCTAGATAAATAAATATAGAGGACATTCCATTTTTTCAGTAAGCAAACGGCTTGCTGTTTTTACATGCTGAATTTCCTTGATATTTCAGAGATGGCTAGTCTTGAGATACTAATTTCTTGGTAGCAAACAAACCTTTAACAATCTCAGGTAAACTTTATATGGTGCTTCATTTACTCTAGCAGCGCATGATGGAAACAAAGTGTTGACTCGAATGCACTTTTCCAAATTAATTCCTGCCTTCTGACAACACATACTTTTCTTGACAAAGATAAGTTTCTGAGCACCGTTGAAATTGCCTCCTGCTGTTTGTGCAAATTGTACACACAGTATTATCTTAATGTTCAATGACAGTGAGAGATTACTTGACACCCTACTTTTAAATTATAGCCTAATCCAGATCTCACTGGCTCCTAAGAACTCTCGTTTTGGATGGTGCTTCTGAAGAGCGTGTGTCCCTGTGTGTGTCACACAGCAGGGGCCAGCCAAGGTGCTGGAGTTAACTTCCCTCCACTAGCCATGGGGAACGTGATGGAGTTCTTCTAAGAGAACCTTATTTTGGTAACTGGGAGAGCTGACTGGAGGGGTCAACAATTTTCTGCAGATGGATGCTAGTTTGTCATAGAGCAGCACAGGACTGTGTTTATAAAGTGCTGTTTAAGCTACTGTGATTACTTATATGGACCAGATTGCACCCTCTGCCCAGACCCTTAGGTGAGACCCAAAGTTAATTGCTGTGCCTGTCTGGCTAGCTAGCGTGTGCTCGTGTAACCACATACGGTGCCTTCATACAGATTATTTCCACTAATACTTTGATTAAAATGCCTCCTAAGACACGGTTCTTGGTGCCTATACTGGAAATATGCATTGAATGCTCAGCCAGAATTATCTGTTAGGGTGCAATTAGCTGTGAGCAGAGCACTGAAAACTGGAATATTTTTGACTAAGAGGTCAATTAGTGTGATTGAGAAGCAAAAAAAGCAGCCAGCCATAGGATGGTCAGAGGGAACAATCAAGTGAATTGAAAAGTCAGATGATTAGGAAACAACTAGTGAGAGCAAGATGAATTTTCACCCTGGAAGTGATGAATGTCGGCCTGTCTCGAGTGTTCAGTTGAACTGAACACTCAATCAGCATTCGATTAACCTGAGTTGCCCCCTGCGTGAAGGCATATACATAGGATTTAAATATAAATATATGATAGTCTCATGAAGTATGACACTCCCAAGAGCTGTCCTATGTGTAATAAAGTATAGCAGAATTAGCAAAAAATAATAACTCAAAACTACTAAGTAAAAGTGAGATAATTGTGTATTCAAGCAAAATATTTTTGTGTCAAACTCTTTTACCTTGCAACTCATCTGTCCTTTAGATTACATTGGTGTTTCAAATCTATATATCAGAAAATTTTATGTTCTCTAGTAATAAGTCAAAGTAAAATAAGACTAAACTTTGAGGTTAATTAAAGTTCACTAGAAATGAACTTTTTACTATCAAACCTATACCTTTGTAATTAACATTTAGGATGCAAGGTTAATTATTATTGTCCCCTGTCTTAGTTTGCAATGTAGAATAAAGAAAACAAAAGCTTTGAATTTGATTTTGAGGGCACCTTTTATTAACAGGGAAACTACCTTGACCCATGAATACTGCTGTGGGGTCCCTAGTCCAGGTCTGGAGGAGAAAGGGAAAGATAAGTGGGTGTAAGGATTCCTTCAGTCTTCTTCCTTCTCCCTGCTGTCAGTGACACACCCGCCCTGGAGCCTCAGCTCAGTCCTTTCAAGGTGGTGGCACTGGGGAGATGCAGCAGCCAAAGGTCACTTTCCCCTCTGTGTAGGATGGGTGGTTTGGTCTCTTCAGTGGCTCCCTGACTGTCAAGTATGAGTGGGTGTGGCTCAGGGGGGCTGCAGCTTTGCTTATCCTTTGGCTGAGCACTGGTGAAGGAGTGGGCTGAACTGGAAGTTGCTGAGTGGCACCAGTCTGGTATCATCTCTCTGTTCTGGTATTCACCTGCAGCCAGGTGACAGGGACAGCAGTTTTCCCAAAACTGTGTTTCTTCCAACCACTGAAGGCTTGGTGGCAGGAGCTGGTGGGCACCTGTGTTTCCAGTTCTGCCACTGTTCCCACCAAATGTGTAGCAGCCACACAGATGGAGCAGGGCATTCCTTCACTTCCTCCATACAGCGCTTGTAAACCCAAGCAGAAACGTGTCTCGCTGGTCAGGCAAATGAGTAAGCACGTGCAAAGAGAAGTCTGGCAGCAGTAGAGCAGGCAGGCTGGAAACTCATCCAGGTGCCTGCAGCAGAGATGGCTGACAACAGGGCTTGCTTGTCTGAACGTGAGCAGCGAGCCAGCTCTGGCCCCGAACCGCTCCTCCCGCAGGGAGAGGAGGTTGGCCTGGTGGCAGCAGCATTTCAGCCAGGCCTTCACAGACATGCTGTCATTATTTTGCAGAAGGAACATCAGGAAAACCTCTGGGAAAGTAAAAGTCAGAGACATGCTCGGGTTTGGCTCTACTAAAGGCTACCCCAGTTAACTTCGTTTGGTTTATCTCCATGACTCAGAAGTGTATGAACAATAGTCTGTAGTTTTTTAATTTTTTAAAAAATGAGATCATAAATGGCACCGTGCCAACCAGAGCAAAGGCAAGGCTTTCTTTACATTAGCTAGCTAGATCATCTTTCCTTGGAGTGGAAATTGTGACTCCCTGCATTTCTTTCTTGTCACTGTTTATATGTGAGGAAGTGTTTGTTTAGCATTTGGGATATGTCTTCTAACCCAGACTAGTTCTGTCTAAAAGTGTGTTGCGGCACTACTGGGTTTTCTGTTGCAAAATTCCCTTTATTGGTTCCTCAACCCTGACTGAAGTTTTATTATTTTAGCAGTGAGATGGTTCTTTTTTCAAAATATTTATATTGAGAAGCTCGTGCTCCCAAACCTAGTGTAGTGTAGCAGTCACAAGTTCACTTCTTGCATGGACTGATTTGGCAGTGATCAAACCACACGGATGTCAGTAGATGTACTCGTTTATTCTGGGGAAGGACGAGTTCTCCAGAGGCTATACAAACCAGTCTGATTTCAGATTGGTTTTCCAGAAATGCTTCAACTGCCATGTAGTGTGTGTACATAATTAATATTGAGTCTCTTAATCTTTGCAACCATAGTTTATGTTACTGATTGCACAGATCATCTGGGATGCCACCGTGATAAAATTCTGGAAGTTTTTCTCATGGTAAAAGAAAAACTGTGACACTGGAAGCATGATGCTCAGTAACAGGACACTGACCTGTCCTGCTCCAGCTAAGAAGCACCTCCATTCACTTGCAGGTTGTGAGAATATTACCATCTATACAGAGACTAAAGAAGGTCAAAATACTTGGCAAGCAAATTGTTCCTGCATGTCAAATGATGCCCTGGGGTAATGGTTGTTGTGGCTTCCAGAGTCCTGGCAGTGGCAAAGGTCCATGGTGTATTTTTATATTGACACCCATTTTCCACTGTCCCAGTTGACCCTGGGATTTATTGGCCCTGCCTGAGGAGATGCAGACAGCTTCCCAAATTGCAGTGTGTCAGGATGGTTATGTGCTTATGGTTGGACTCGATCTTAAGAGTCTCTCCATCCTAAATGATTCTGTGATTCTGTGTGCTGTGCAGAGACTGCCTCGTGCTGCTCTCCCCCACTCAGTAATGCAGAGCACTGATTTCCACGAACTGGTGTGTGTGTGATGTCAGCTTTTCCAGCTTTTTCCTGGCTGAGAGTTGAGAGGTCAGTTTGTGTTGGTAGGATTTGGGGGTGCTGTTTTTCTGTTTTGTCTTTAAAAGTGCACACCACTGTGTGGTTATTTTAGGAACTTCTTTTCCGTGTGTATGTACGTACAAGAGAACTTCCAACTTGGTAAAATCAAGCTAGATCCAAAACATTAACTCTATTTATCTTCTTTGAACTGTGTTTAATTACAGTGACTATTGATTATAAATGATCTTGCCATTACTTAAATGACAAATACAGACACACACTTACCTGAGAAACTAATGGCAAATGGCTGAATTTTAAGATTTAATTAATGAAGGATCACTTTTAAAAGATTACAATTCACAGAGACACCATCCTGTTTGGCTCAAAAAAAATTGTATTATAGGTAGCTTAACTTATAAAACATTTGAAGTTCCTTTTGCACAGTGATCAAAATACGAATGAAGTTTTTGGGTTTTTCAGATCCAAAGTCCATATTAGGCTTGCTGATGTGACAATCATAACTTCAAAACAATTTTCCCCCTGATTTCATGTGATTGTTTTCTTAGGAGGCGCAAGATCTTGCCAAGAAGGAAGAACTGAAGGAAGTTCAGGAGAATAATGTCTTCCTGAAAAGTGAAATCAAGTCACCCAGAGATGTGCCTGGAGGAGGAAACAGGTGGGAGAGTTAACTGAAAAAATCGATCAGTTTGCCTTATTTCCTGGTTTGCTGTACGTCTTTTTAAAACAATATTTGTGTAGTCACATCCCACAGTTTTTGAGTTCTAGAGTAGACAAAGGTCTGTGCCACCTCTTCTCACAACTGATTAGTCTTTTACCTGAGGAAAAACAGTATCAGGTTTGTAAAGGCATCACTGAAAACATATGACATAGCATTTACTTGTTGTGTTGTCATGTCATGCTGAACACAATTTTGCTTCCCAAGTTCATACCAGTTCTTCCTTTCTGTTTCTGTCTGTTTACAGGAAATTTCCTGTTACTGCCCTGTCTAACCTCCCAGAGCAGAGCATGGTATTCACACACTGCTGGCTCTTTTGTCTGTGTTTATTTCAGAAGTACCCATGAGCCTATGTGGTAGAGCTTGCGTCAGATCCCCAGTTTTCTCAGGCTTCTAACTTGCCTGAGTCCAACACTTTTAACTCCAGTACTATGTGTACTCTCACTCTTACTCTTTTTCATGCTCTGTTTCCCTTCCCCACTCAATTAAACAGGTTCCACTTTATGGGACCTTTGTTAATATCTGCTCCCTTTGGGGGAAGTTGTTTTGTAAAGCCCAGAAAGGCCACAGCCAGCCCTCTTAGATTCTTCCAAGCCAACTTCCAGTCACCTGCATGCTGAACTACCAGAAATCCCTTGTTTGGGAGGCACGGAGACTCACCCAAGGCAAAGCAGCCTATGTAGACTTGCCAACCCAGCCTCACCCCATCTGTCTTTGAGCTACTTGTCCTGACTGAACTCAAAAAACCCTTTACCTCTCCAAGTAGAAAGTAGACTCTGAGAGTGGAAACCATCACCTGGCACTGCTGAATCTCATACCCAGCTTCCTAACCCAGGTCCATGTCACCTTATTTTGTTCTCTGCCTGTATAAGATTAGAGGTAACTGCTTCCTTCTCCTTGAGCAAAGCAAGTCAGCCACAAGCACCTGTTGAAAGGACTGTGCCTGGAAAAGGCACAGGAAGAACGGTTGTGAGAGAAATTACTGAAATGACCATGCCAATTTTCATTCTGCTTTCTTTATCCACTTAAAAAGAATTATTTGCTGAGGTTCCTCCTAACAGTCAGTGCCCAAACTGTGTTGCAGGCTCCTGGGGTTAAGCATGAGTTTCACCAATGCAGTTCTCCTCTTGCTACTCCCTGTAGTTTGAAACTGCATATGCTTGAGATCTGCAGACTTGAGTGGAAGGAAGGGGGTTCACTAACCAGCTATGGTGCCAAACCCCACAAAATCAAATGTCCTTTTGAAGGAATGGATAGCCTGAAAGAAAATGTGAGGGCTGCATGTGCATCAGTGAACCTAGGCCTATCTGATCTCTCTTGACTGGAAAGTAGAGGAGCAAAGAGCAAATTCCCAAATAAAAACCTGCTTCAGTGATCTGATCTCCCTGTCACAAATGGTGTGTTTTCCACTGACATAACGTGTTGATTGCACACAGGAGTGCATGGCCAGCTGGATCTTGCTGAATATGCATTTGTTCACAGACATATATCTATATAGGAATCCGTATGCCTACACACACAAAATAATAAAATAAAATAGATAATACAACGTAACATAGCATAGCATAACATTCTTAACATTATAAATATAATTTATGTATTATATAAAGCAAGCCATATAGATTATGTTTTTCTGTCTGCTGGAGCCATTTGCTAGTTGATAAACCAAAGAGCTCCCCAGCCATTTTAATTAACACGGACTCATCTTTTGCATTTCTGACTGGAAACTGCAGAGATTTATGTGGAAAACAATTTTGAGTGATTTGGGCTGTGCTGTGTCATCCTCAGTACTACTGCTGGCATTAGCTGCCTCCTCTAATGCAGGGAGACTTTGGTCCACTCTGTTTAATCACAACGCAGTCCAGGCATTGAGCTTTGTACTCTAAACAATGACAGGGTGGGGTGAACATTTTAACATCCTCTTGTTCCATCCGGCATGAAGACAGCAACAAATTTATCCATGTTTTAGGTTTTGTAGTGTAGTTGAATGCACGGTGCTTGTGGATGCCATCCATTGCACAAGCAGGGTTTTTGTTAGGGACTAGAAGGAGGTTGCCAGTCTCTCTGGATGTTTTCTATGAGCTGGCGCTTAGAAGAGCCTGGCTCTGGGCTCAGCTGTGCTCTCACTGACACCTGTATAAACCCACAAGTAATTTCACTGAAGTTACTGAAATTGCTCTGGACTAGCACCATTGTAGCTGGAAGCAGGAGGTAATTAAATTCATTTTTAAGTTCTTCAACGTACAGCAAGCACTCAGGCCTACCCGCCCACACAGACAGAGAGGCATAGGTGCATACATGCAGGTGGAGTTCATAAAATAAACGGCCTGACCAAGTGTGTCCGCCCAGATGAAAGCCAGATGCTTGGGAAGGAAACTCTTTTCCTGCCAATGTGGCCTGAAAGCCGCCAGCTTGTATACGGTCAGCTTCAGCTGTGCAGCCACGACCAAAAACAGTGTTCTTGGGAATATGTACAAGGATGAATACACACACTTTTTCTTCCTTTGAGGTTTTCAACAGATGCTGCTAAGGTTCAAGTTTTCTAATTAAAAAAGGTCCTACACGTGTTGGTGTCACATGAACTGTGGCGCTTTTTCTGCTGTCCTGTTTCATAGTGTAGATGCAGGGAAGTCCTGAGAGTGCTGGTTGCTCTGTGTGTGCCTCTGCAGTTACAGGCATAATGAGATCGAAAATACATTCCTCAAAAAAGTGTGTAAATTGACTTGTGTCTCTTAGTTAAATGCCATTGTGTTTTCAATGGCCACATAGGGCTTGTGGAGTTGCAATGGCACAGCCCATCAGAGAGGCGATGGAAAGGACTGGTGCAACAGAGAAGTTATGCTTCAGAGAACAGCAACACTTGTTTGGGCAACATATTGTCCTCACGAGACATGCAGCTTACATTGGTTTTGGGCTGTTGGGCGAGCCCCCACATCCTGTTCCATGATGCAAGGCTGGACAAGGGACAACACCATGCTTCATCTCCTCCTTTCCCTCTCTTGCTGTCCTGACTGTGCAGCAGCAACTCTCAGTGCCACAATAAGGAATTCTGCAAGGTCTCCTGAATGACATAAAATGAGCCATGTAATTATTTAACTTCAAGAGAAGGACAAAGACTTTCTTGAAGAACTTTCTTCTGCATCTGGGAAATGCAGCAATTCCTGTAAGATTGTAGTGGAAGATGTTTGCAAATCCCACGGCCCTGCAGGCTAACTGCACTGGCAGTTTATCAGGAGCCTCTCAAACCACTGTCTGGTCATCTTTCTAAGGGAGCAGTACACACAGTCATCACCTAGAAGCCTGCCTAGGGGAAAAAAAAGTGCAGACAACCCTAAATCCCTTGGCCTGTGCTTCCAGCAGGATGGATATAAGCCAGCTCTGGCCCAAAACTTGCATAGCTGTGTTATGATGAGTGAGTATATTGGTTAAGACGTGGTGCTGTGCTGACTTGGCAAGGTGTCTTCCAAGATGGAAAGTGGCTTATGTTCATCTGGCCCAGGGAGCAAGCACTACATGCGCAACTCTTGTCTGCTCCTGCCCATGGTGGAATCATGTCTCCAAACATGAGTGCCAGGTGAGGCCTGAGGTTGTAGAGAGTACGTCTGTGTTCCCTGGACTAAGTACTGTTATTTCCTTGTCTTTCACACAGACATAGCCACAATAAGGACTCCATATATAAAAAACCCCAACTTTTATATTTGTGCCTTATGTTATAGTAGGCTTAGCTTTCCCATGTAGAAAAATCTGCAACTGTGCTCCAAGCAGTGTGTAGATGCCTGGAGGTTTGTGGAAAGTTGTGTGCATATGTTCTGGGAGCTGTGACTGACCCAGAATAAGCTACTGAACAGTGAACATCTAGCTCTTCCCTGCTGCAGTGGTCGTGATTATTTCCAAATCACAGCTGGGGCTGAGAGCAGCCTCGATGCCAGCAGAGGTTCTGCACCCTCTGCCTCCCTCCACGTGTCGTTTTCTCCAGTGTTGCATGGTGAGACAGAGGGCAAGGACACCTGCAGTGACACCAGGATTTGCACTTGGCCACTGGACCTTTTGGGCTCCTGCAGAGAGACATGGCAAGTCCGAGAAGAAGCTGGTGCTGAGTGGGGATTTGTGTGAGTGCTGCTCTGTGCGAGGGAGGCTCACAAGGACAAATCTCTGTTACATGCCTCTGCAGTGTGGCAGAGCATAGGTTCTTGAACACTCTAGTTACTTCAACACAGACCAGAGCAATGATGCCAATCTTATTAGGGGGATGCAACACAGCACATCAAACACAGTTATGACTAGAGTCTCCAGACAGTGGGCAACTCTGAGATTTTGGCACTTGTTTTAGGCCTGCACAATGATAAAAATGGAAACACTGACATTTTGGGGGAAACAAAAAGGATTGGATTTTTTAATCTTCTTGTACCTAGCTACTGGTCTGTGTGCATATGCACCTATTTTTCTAACCTTAATAACTTTGGAATACATGGAGCAGTCTCCTTCCCAGGTTGGTGTGAAGATAGTGTCCTCAGGGATGAGGTCCTACAGATTTTCTGAAAATTGACAGTTTGGCATGAAAGGTACTGTTAGTGCTATTGAAGGAAAGGTTGCTATGTCCTTCCCTCCTTCCCATTTATTGAACATCGGAGAACCCACACGATGCCAAGGCAGGGCGATGGGGAAGCTGAATGAAGGGAAAAAGACATTAAAAACCAGGCTCCATTAATTCAGCTGCTTGGGGAACAGCGTGTTTGGAAAGGTCGAGGTGTTTCGAGATTTGACCTAAACAAACTGCTCGGACATTCTTCAGCTGAAATGTTTCATTCCTGCCTATTGAACCAAATCAAAACACTTCGCTTTGGTGAAGCGCTGCAAATGAAGAGCTCGGAGGGAGCAGCTGCAAGCTTATTCTAGGAACACTTGTCTGCCCCAGGGTTGGGAGAGGATGATATTCCTTTTCCAAATGTGCACTGTTGGTCATCCTCAATGTATTGAGGAATTAAGATTGATTTCACCCTAGCTATTAGAAAACAATGAAAGTCCCCGATCTGTCTGCAGTCTGAAAGGAGTGTGTGTCCTCCTGCCATGAACAGCTGTCTGAAAGAAAAAAGAACTTGTGAACATGTTTTAATGTCCTGGTCTTCTAGGGAAAAGGGGCTGTGGTGACCTCCCTCTCTATGAGCTCATGTTTGTCAGTCTGTCCTCCCAGTGGTGTCTTTAGTTAATGATCCACTTTAAAAAAATTTGGGCATGTTTATCCCTACCGTATGGGGTAGATACATGGAAAGCAGTGGGCCTCTGCTGTTCCACCCTTTGAAGCATGAGCTGGCCACTGGCTTCAGCTCCTTCTCTCCTGTTCCCATATGTGTATCAGTGAACAATGAAGCATGTCAGACAGCGGGATTTGTTGACAGACCCCTTCTTCCCTCTACACCATTGCCTGGCAGTTAATCCAACACCCTAAGTGGAAAACTGGGATTAAAATCATTGCCCTGATTCGGATATGATGAGTTTTGGACTCAGAGCCTCCTCTCTCAGGAGGGCTTTCTAAACACTCCACTACAAATTTTGGAGTATAGTTGTCCCTGGCTGTGGCATGACACGGCAAAATGGCACAAAAAAAAAGAAAGGAGAGCCTACAGGGCAGAGTTGGTGCCCCAAGGTGAACTACTCAAGGCAGCTTAATGACTGATGGAGATAGGGTTTCCTGGATTCAGGGTGCCACAGGAGAAGGGACTTTACCTGCCTAAGAGATGCTCTCCTGAAGGCTTCCCCTACAGCATTTTTCCCTGCTGGCTGTTTGTGGAGTGCTGCCACAGTTTAGACAGTAGTTTCCAAAGGAGCGTAAGGGAATTAGTCATTTGATCCCACTGAATTTCAGCAGTGTCAGGGCCCCTCCTAGAGGCTCCCCAAAAGTCCCTTTTAGTGATGCCAGATCCTAGCAACAGCAAAAGCAGCCATCGGTCTGATCTCAGGAACAGACTGGCGTGTTGACACATCAGTGAAAAGCAGCTTCAACACAGTCTGTTCACCCTGCGGCTGCCAGTTCGGCTGCCACGCTGAGTGTTTGATCTAGCAGAGGCTCCAACCCAGGAAAACAAAGCCCAGTGTTTCTAGTTCCTGACTTAAGGGAGCTCATTGCCCCTTGTGCTCTTTCTCTGCTACCAAAAGCCCAAAGGCCATTCTTTAATGTTTCCCAGGTCGGTTCATCCTCAACCAAAGTCACACTCCGTTAAGCTGTATCCCAGCTGTGGTGTTCTCCTTAGGCCGCTTGTGCTGCACTGTTTCACCTCCTTATTACCCCTGTGCTGTTATGCTTGTCTGCCAGTAACTGCTACTGTAGCACAGGCAGGTGAACCAGCACCACTGTCCCATGGCTGGAGCGCTGCTTCCCCGAGTATCCCAAGGGAAGGGATTACAAATGATGCTGCAAGAGTGTCTGATGCTGTGCCATCACCATGCTGTGAGGAAATGCACAGGGAGAAGGGACTACAGAATTTCTAACACTGTTTTTCGTAATTAAGTATAAACCTCACATGGAGAAAACCCCTGATGCTGTAGACAACACTGTGAGGGAGCTGGTGAAGGTAATCTGCATTGCAGTGATGCTGGCTGACCCAGACACTCACTCAAGTGAAGCTGATTTGTGCTCTAGTCATTTCAGAGCTAAGATATGAGCTGAGGCATGCATCTTCCCTACCCCCAATTTAGACTGCCCCACCAGATGTGGTTAGAGAGAGATTGCCTGGTGGAGTGAGTCTCATACAATACTCACCATAAAATATTGAAGGAAATCTCAGATGTACAGTCTGAGAAACAGGCACTGAAAAGGGCTTCGTTTGTTGGGGAGACTGATGTGAGAGATGAGAGTTTTCCTGGTGAAAGACGGGTTCACTGGGCATATTCCCTCTCTCTGGTTCTCCCTGCCTTTTCCAGGAAGGGGAGGCCTGCATAGTCCCTTTTGAATATTTATAGTTGAAAAGGGGAGCAAAAAGGGGATTTTGAAATGTTATCACTTGCATTTCGCAATTGAAAGGCAGCCTTGATATATTCATTATCTGCTCACAGCTGATGCTATGCTGTCTAACGGCACTGAAATTGCAGGATGACAATTATCCCACTGATGGCATAATTTATTGTTTTTTCGTTACCCAAGGTAATTCCAATGAGGTAATAAATCTACATGTCAGTGAGAAAATACTCAGTTTACCAGCTGTGCTCTGTTTTATAGCCGTAGGTTTAAGGCTTTGCGAGGAGCGTTTGCTAAGCATCGCTTTGCAATTAGAGGCAAAGAGGAAATTAAATGTTCCAATTTTGTTACCAAGAAAAAAGATTTGGTTTTCATAATTTGTCTTTCTGTTAATACTGCATAATTCAGCATCTTTGTCTTTTGCTTGCTCATCAGCTCAGCCCAAAGCTGGTACTGAAACACCAAACTGGAACTCTGCTCCATCAAGAAACTTTAGCCTTTCAATGACAGCATCAGGACAACACCAGAACCGCTTCAGCCCTTTGTTTACTGACTCAAGGAAGATTGCCCAGAGCCCTGGACTCACGGTGAATCATGGAAGGACATGTTCTGCTTATCAGGACTACCAAAAGTCTGCATCCAGGTACAGTTGGGGCTTTCCTTTGGATTATTTTTGTAGGGAAGAGATGGTGTTTGCTGCAATATCTCCTTTAGAGGAGCTGTGAAACACAAGCAAACCCTTGATAAGAGACCAAGTCATTATCCAGGAAGATATTGGAGACCATCAAAGGCTTTGAAATATAAGGATCTCACTTATTGTTTTAGGGACAACTGCCCCCAAATTGGACCACTTTCAGAAAGGATAAATCATCCTTCATTCACTATATCCCTTTCAATGTTTGTTAATACGAATCCAAAGATACCTCCCTTGTGAAGGTAGTCCCTAAAAGGAGCAGAAACATCATACCTTGTGGCTGGTTTGGCCATGTCTTCAACTGATCCCACCTCATTTTGAGTCCAAGAATAGAATGATATTGCAGGGGACTTGAGGAGGTCCCACCACGTGAGATGCATGAAGCTATCTGAGGCGGTGACAGGCAGCCAAAGAAGTGAGCTGGGCTGTATGTGGTTTACACCCATCTAGAAATCCCATTAAAAAAATAAAGTGTTGTCTCCTGGAGAAGCTAATTGCCCCCAAAAGACATTTGCCATCTTTAATTTAGCTTCACATACACTAAGGTTGAGAAAAACCTATCAAAACAGATCCTCAGATGGTTTCAGTTCTCTTGAAGCTGTCTCCTTCAGAGAAATGACAACAGTTGACAGTTTTAGGGCTCTCTGCTATGTGGACACTGTCTACTACAGACTACTTCTGCTGCGTTGTTCAGTGGATGGGCCTGCAACATACTTATTGCTAAGGTTGCTTTTGCAATATCCAACCTGCATTTCTTCTTTTGCAATGTTGGTGATGGTTCAGCTGCACAAAGCCTCTGCCTTTTTAGGATTTTCTACCCACCTGCTCTACCTATTCTGGTATCACGTGTCCCTGTGATTATCTATTGAAGACAAACATTTTAGCTCTTTTACTTTTTTTTTCTCCACAAATTAGCCCCTGGATCCCTCATCATTTTTGTACCCTTCTGTAATTCCTTGTTAATTGTCAACATTTTTCTGGTGATGAGATGTCCTCAAGTGAGCCCAGTGCACTTTGTTATGGTCTTATGCCAGCCTAAATCCAGTGTTTGTAGCAGAATAGTGCTTAGAGCAAAACAGGGCATAATGGATGAAGTCAAATGTTTGGTGCCTCAAGACAAGGTGTGAGGAGTGGTTGAACTCGGTGTTGCCTGTATTAGAGGTGGAAGAACTCTGTTTACCTGCATTTATTCCTAGGAGGAATTTTCTTATAGTCAGCAAAGCCTGGTCACACCAGGCACTGGTGCACGTGAACATCAGGATCAGTATTTCCAGCTTCCCCTCTCCACAGCTGCACAGAGGGAATCTTCCACTCTGTGCTCCCTACTCCACAAGGACATAAAATTGTAACAGCCTATTTTGTTCTGCCAAATTGCAAATGCATCATTGGTTTCCTCCTAGACTTCTTTCAATGTTATTACTCTCCATACTTTTCCCTCCAGTGAATGCTATTTTCCCCCTGATAAATCAGTGTACCATTTTCCAAGAGCTGCATCTCACTTATTTCCTGCCCGTATTTCTAAGCTCTCTAGGGCTCTTAGCATTATTTCTCTTGCTCTCATTTGTTTTCCCCTGCCCCCTCCTCTCAACTTAATGTTATCTACATATTTCATTAACCAGCTGTTTTATTCCCCCTTGCACATCGCAAGTGGAGATGCTGTGTGAAATGAGAGCTACTCATCCCTATAGGAGGGAACATATGAGACGCAACCCCCTTGCCTATTATTATTCCTTCTTTGCAGTCCTTCAGACAGTTCCTGTGACAGTATTTATGTCTAAACCAATGGGAGATAATATTTTGAGAGGCACTTCATCAAACGCTTCTCTGACTCCCCACTCTTTGATGCCTGCTGCTCTCCTGCTCTCATTAATTTTGTAATTCTGTCAACTTTATATGCATTTTTCTCATGGACTTGGTCTTCTGTAAACCCATGGTGCTCCTTGCATATGTTTCCATAAAGAGATCTGTGTAATTCTTGGGACATTACAGGGACAGCCAGGAAAAGATACCTTTGAAAGCCAGCATGAAAGTTCCAGTTGTTTTCTGAGCTCTAAAGCTGTTTCCAAATAATGAGATACACCATACTGTTTGACTGAGCCTGGGGAGAATAACTCTAGATAAACATTAGGAGATAAAAAAGATCACCTTCCCCTTTATGCATTTCCTTGTATTATGTGAACTGCTTTCCAGTGGGGATTGAATCACATCTTGTCTCATACAGAAAGCAAAAGAAGTCATTAGCTCTGCTAATTGTTGAAGATAAAGAGTAAAAAGCGGTGACAGTTTGCTTTGTGTGTGGTTAAACTTGTTAAATGCATAAATTGAGCAATTCTTTTAATTCTCATTTGATTCATTACTATTATGGCATTCCACCATGCCAGCACACTAACACTTTTTATTTTAACTTCACTCAGTTTGAATTTAAACTATACATTTTCTTGTTATACACACTAAATAAATAAAATCACATTGTAGTACACAATACCCAATGTTTTCATTTGGTTTTGCATTATAGAACATCCTTCGAGTGTACACAGAGTTTAGTAATATTTCCACAGAGAATTGGTGAGTAGCATGACTTGATCTGATTCATCATGAAGCCACAGTACAAGCATATACAAACTTAGTAGAAATATGTGGTTTTGGCCAACTAGGATATTTTGCTTTTATTGTTTATAATGGAGTTTAATTTACACCCACTTGCTTTTGAGAATATGTGAACATGCTTAAAGCACCTTGAAGGTTATATGTTTAATTAGGTGGTTAACTAAGGTCCTAGTGAGAAATGAATGGGAGTTGAGCCATTGGGATTTTCAGCAGCATTGAGATTTTCAGCAGCCTCAGGATTCACTCTAACAGAATTTTCAGCTATCAGCTGTGTGCAGGAGGGTGATAGTATTGTCACCTGTGTCCTGGCACTGATGCTTAGAAACAACCACAGTGTCTGCTCAATGTGAATGTTGCCATAAACTTTTCCCTGACTCTTGCACCTGAGCACTGTTAAATCTGCTGTATTTTTGGGGTGTCTGTTTTGCAGAAAACAAGAAAAATAGACACTGATACTTTAAATTTTGTGCATGGCTATTGAAAATCATCAATATCTGTTTTGTACTAAGTGCATGTGCTACATACTAAGGAGGAGTTAAGTTGAACCCCTTATTTGTGAGGCTCTGGGGATCTCAGCTGAACCTTAACATTTCAGGCCTACGCTTGCATACAGCTACTACATATGCAACATTTTGCAGCCATTCACAAAGAGGGAGCTGAGCCTGCTCCCAGGACTTTTCCTGTCCTGTCTCTCTAGCGTAGTTAAATCTGTTGGCATACAAATAAATAGCTTTGTACTTCTGGAGAGAAGCCTTTACCAATGTAATAATAGTATCAGTCTGTTACTTTCTTAAAGGCTTAGGAGCTTAGAAAGACTTGAGTTCTTGGTGTATAGTTAAAATGCCTTGTTGCTACCTCTGTCAGCTCAGAGAGGAGTAGTTCAGCTGGCATCCTAATCGCAGGTCAGGTCCATAGCTGGTACACCCCATGCTGCGGAGGGCACTGACATTTTTTCTCCCCTCTGCCATGTGCCACACTACTATGTTATAGAAAATTTTGGATTCTGGTCCACCAGAGAATATTGGCATGTACCAAAAGAAACTACAGCATCAGTGCACACTGACCTCTCCCCCACGTACTTTAGCACTGGTCCACTATTTTGAAAGGTAAACTTACTTGCTGAAATAAGCTTTGAAGCCTTCAGTTAATATCTTCTTAGAGATGTTGTTCCCTCATTTAAACTCACAAAAGTCTGTTTCCATTGAGCAGCTGGCTGGCTATCCAAGTTCTTAGAGAAATCCTGCATGTTTCACTTTCCTCACCAGCTTCCTCCCTCCTGTCAGGCTTTGGTGTAGGACTAGGAGCTGCATGTGCCCTTAGAGAGTGCAAAAACGAAATGGGTTTGGGGAAATTAGTTCAAATGGTGTCTATACATGTAGGATTCTTAAAGCTGAGGGTAGGAAGTACACAAGCTAAGGTCCAAATTCCCAATGAGACATACACATAGATCATATTAATACATTTTGAGTCTTGTTTGGCAGAAAATAATATACCGGAACATGCATTCAAGCATACGTATTTTATTATAAGGTTCCTTAAAAATATTTGGTAGTGAAACAGGATTTCCAGCTCAAACAAAGAATTTTATTTTTAGTCAGTCCTTTGTTAATTTGGTCTCTCTGAATTTCACTGAATAGGGGCCATATCCCCAGGAATTCCTCTGACGAAGGAGTCTCCCAGAATCTGGAAGATTATCCAATTACATTTTAAACAGCAACATACACCAAAGATGACTGACTGAAGATAGATGTCTTTGAGGAAAAGAGGAGGAAAGAGTGTGAGGGAGCATGTGTGAGAGAGCTTCACTTTGTCTTATAAGTAAAATGAGGAGAATTATACGTGCTCTGAAGTTTCATGGCAGGTGGAGTCAAGGTCCCTGGTGCCTGGTGTGGACCTGCCCGCTTTCTTTCCTTTCTTCTTTTTTTTCACTTCTGTCTCTTTGCTACGTGCAGACCTTCCTTCCCTCCCTGCCCACCTCCCTCCCCCAGCCTCTGATGGCCTATATGAAAAACTGACATTGATTCTTAAGGATGTTTCTTTAGATTTACATGTGTTAACAAAAAGGGGGCTTTTGGTTTAGAGGCTCTGTTTGGAATGTGCAGACAGAGAATAAGGATGTCTGTTAATCCTGGGCTGAGTCAGGGGACTGGTGAATGGCTTCTCCCAGATAAAAGGAGGATGCCAGAGAGCCATTACCTTGGAAATCCCACCTAGAGCAGAATGAAGAGCTAAAAGCTCCTCCCATGCTCTTCTGTTTACTGGCAGTTGCTCAGGGAGGGAGGCTGTATTTTCATACCTGGAAGGAGAATTGCATGATGATGCATTTCCATTCCATGCCCATCAAAAGTACTATGCTCTCTAAGCTGGCACAGGAGAGCACCCAATTGATTCTGAAGCCTTTGAGATTGAAGGATGATCAAGTCCATTCACCCTTAGGCATGGTTGAACCAACCTTGTTGTTTAACTCTTGCGGCTTCTCCTTCAGCCAGCATGGCTGTGAGGCAGGGGATTACCTGGACACAAGCTTGCAGCTCTGTGTTGCCTGCTTAAGCAGTTTCTAACACCAAGTCCCCATGTTCCCATTTGCTCATTTACCAGTCCTGTGTGTTGTATCAAAAATTCTTGTCAGCCCCATTTTGTGTTCCCAAGTCTCCCTGGCTTCACTATGTTCACCCTAAGGTCTTGTTTAAGGAAAGTTACACTACCCTGGACCCTCATTATTAACTCCTTTATCAAACAGGATTCCGCTGTTTACAATGTTACATCATAAAATGGTCTTTTAAGACCAGTTTAGGAGGTGTCTTTCACCATCTTTTTTTTCCTGTCCTCCTTCTCAATACGTGTTGGCAGCCAAAACTTATCCTTCACTTTCCTTGCACAGATAGAGAAATGGGAGATCAGGAAGATCTTTGCCTTCTATATAGTTTAAAAGCCTCCTCCCTTTTACCTAACTGGCTCTACACCCTTACAGAGTGTAGAAATGTCAAGGATTTCTCTTTGTTGTTGGTATCATTCTGGTTTTAGAGCCCAGTGGAGTTCTAGGCCACAGCTGGAGCTCCTGGACTGTAGCAGTGTGTGTAGAAAGCAACTGTGGATTTGAGGTAGCAGCATTTTGTGTCTGCATGTGTAAATGATGACTTACAAACTGAGGGATCCTGAAGGATCATTCTCTGCACCAGCAGTTTGCAAAGTTTTGAAGCACAGCTGGCCATCGCCACCCCTTCAGCTGCGCTGATACAGCAGCTTGCAGAGACTGCCAGAAAACCTCAGGTTAAAATAATGTCCCCCCCCCGAACATTTTACACTGGGTTATTTCAGTGATCCAGCTTTAAGTGTGGTCCTATGAGCAGGGAGGAAGGAGAAACTGTGACAGGCAGATGAAAGCAAGCAGCCAGAAGAGGGGGAGAGTCTGAAGGTGAGGAGCCCCTAAGCCTGACTGTGCTGCCAAAGCCCTCAGAGGCTCTGTGTCTCCGGTAAGCTGTCTCCAGGTCTCTCCTTGCTGACATAAAGCACAAATAGACCAGGACTGAGTGGGAGGAGGGACGCTCTGGAGTTCCTGAAGTTTGCAGGAAGTCAGAGGAGAGGCTGCCAAGTGTTACATTCGCTATGCGTGTCTTCTCTGGCCAGGGAGGGGGCAGTTCCCCACGGCTCTGCTTCCAAATCGATCAATGCCAGAGGCAGCCTGGAGGCAGCCTGGCTTTTGTGAGCAAATGTGACTCACTGCTACACCACACAGCTGAATGATTTGGAATGGGTGGGCAGTATTTGTCACACTGTCAATGAGGATTTGGCTATGTTAGGCAAGCACATGGGCTGGCTGAGCTGTTGGGTCAACCTTTACTATACACACAGACGTCTATGACTTAAACTTACTGGAACAAGATGAATGTGGCAAGGGCAAGAACATTACACACAGAGAAGACAGACAAGACACTGCACCAGTGCTAAATAATGAGATTTATTGCAGTAGGTGCCATATCAAAAGCTGAATGATTCTTAGACTTCATTCACAACCCATCTAATAAGACCTATGATGAGTATTACAGTCTGGGACTGAGTGTTTAAAAGTGCTCCCTTGACATGTGCACTACTTAAAGGAACACTCAAGTAATAAATTTGTTTTCCAGTGCTTAAGGGAGATTGAGTGTTCCCCTGCTCAGCCAAGAAGTCCCTGATCTTACTGCAGATGCAAAACAGACCCCGCTTTGCTGTGATTCTGAACCAAGGGAGGTATGAAATCACAGTCTTGTAGCGTGGAGTCTCTCTGAGTTAATAATAAAGTGTTAATAATGAAGATTTGGCTTTCGTCAGGGAGGAAAAAGCAATGAGGGACAGGAGGGGAAAGGTATACTGATGGACAGGAGGGATTTTCTAAACTTATGAAGGAATTCAGGTACACAACTCCCCCTAATCATACTAGGCTAAATACCCAAGGCAGCCTTAGAGGTTGTAACCTATCAAGATTTAGTCAAAAACAAATTCAAATGGTAGACTGATGACTTTTTGCCTCACAAATTTCTGACGGTAATGGATGCTCCCTAAGTGTGAAAGAGAAATAGAATATACTAATTTTAATGCAAATGGATTTTTTCAGATGAAAGGCACTGCATAAAAAGTAGAATAGCAGTGCTGTAAACGTTCTGCTTGTGATACATTTAGCTGAATTTTCAAATCAACTTCTGCTCTTTCAGTGCTATTGGAAATTTGAAAATTGCCGAAGTTGATCCAGGTGGTCGTTTTGTAAAGATCCTGAACTGTGACCCTGAAAAAGAGGAAAGCATTGGGAATTACCTCTTGAAGCAGAACATCCAAGGTCAACCCGTGGCTGTGTTTCGGTTTCCCCCTGAAGCCAGGATGGGGCCCAGCTCCACTGTGACAGTGAGTGTGGGGGGAATCGAGTGCCTTTTCTCAGCTGACAGACTAGGGTACACTCTTAGCCTGATGGTATAGAGTCAAACTGAAGTCTGTATTTTCAGAAATGCTAACACTCACAGATAATGATGAATTCAGATGAAGCTACTAATGTCCATCATCAGGACAAGCCTGGCATTTGCATAACACATCTGGCATTTCATGTTGCCCAGCAATGGAAAGCTATCCTGGAAAGTCCTTGTTTGATACATTCCTTTTTCCAACCATTGCTCCAATAAAAGACTCCCCATACTCTCAGAATATTGAGTTGTGCCAGTGTTTGCCAACAGAAGGTGGGAACCTTGGATCAGTAATCCACAAATAATGAATCTGGAAAGGAAATTAGTTTTATGTGCTACTACTGAAGCAATTAATATAATTTTTTGTATAGGCTGAGGTATCACTGTAGTAAGGTCTCAACAGAAAAGAAGAAGAAAAATAATGTTGCTTTTCAGACTGCCCTCTGTCTGAGAACAGCCATTATCCAGCGGGGAAAGCCATAAACTACTGTCCTGGCAATGGGGTTCTGTTCCTGGCTTTGCCTTGGGTGACTTCAGGCAAAACGATGACGTTCTGTGCCTTCGTTTCCTATTCTGTAAAAGAAGATAATGATGTGCTCTTCTTTGATGTCAGGCCAGAACTATACGTTAAAAATTCAGTGCATACGCTGCTGCTCTTCAAAAATTACTACCCCCCCAGCTAGTTCAGATGTGTCTTTTTGCCAGTCTGATGAAAAGTTAGAGAGGTAGGCAGGATCTGAGATGCAGAGTCAGATGACTTTGTCATACCCCAAAAAGGCTTTAAATAGAAAACAACAAATACATGCATCTTATATCCGTGGTAATGAAAAAGTCTTGAACGTGTGAACTAAATGTGACCAAGGCTCAGCTGTAGGTGTAGCTGAGAAATGTCTGCTGGTGTCTGCACGCAGCCTCCAGCAACCTCTGGGACATACCCACACTCAGAGCAGGCACTGCCTTTGTTGTACTGGGTAAAGATGCTGGCTGCTTGGCTGGCTGCAAGACACCCTGCAGATCTCCCAGATATGGTTTCCTCTTCGTTGACTTTGGTGCGCCGACAATTCCCACGCACCCCAAAAGTAGCCCTTTCTGAAGTGCTCTGATCTGTGCTGAAGTAATTGACAAGGTTGCTGTTCCCATTATCATTAATGGGTTCTTGGGTGAACAACTGACTGAGGTTGAAGGTCCACCACAGCTTCTGCTTCAGCATACGCAAGCAGAAAATTTCTGCTGGTTTATTAATTTCAAAGGGTCGTATTCAGGCTGCCAACTCTTGCATCTAAAATTCATGCACAATAGTGTCTGTGTCAGACAGCCAGTTAGGGAGGAATTCCAGGCTCCAGCTCCCTGTGAGAGCAACAGATAAACCAAGGCAAAATGTTTAAGTTAGATGCCAGTGTAGATGGTTAGAATATGGCCTGAAGCCTCTTTTGCCACCAGTGCTTGTTTCTTTTTCTGAGATGAAAATTGATGCCTCACAGAATTAAATGAGCAAAGTCCATGTTTGTCACCAAGCTCAGTGCAGGTCAGTGCAGCCCTGTGTGAGCCCTCTTACAAGAAAGCTGGAAATGCAAGCTGTCGGGGGCCCAGAAAAGCCACAGTCAATGCTGTCTTCTGGTGTATGTGTGAAAAAGCCACAAATACACCTTGTCAGAGTGCTGTATGGTGAGCACTTTTGGAAGACAGCATTTTACTTTTTCAAGATACTTCTCCTTTAAAATTGAATGAGAATTATTTTGGCTCCCAGAAAATTGTTGAAGCTGTTTTCTCACAGATAGCACATGCCAAATCCTTTAGGAACACCCTTTGCAAAAAAGTGTGTTGTGGTTGTCTTATGTAAGAGAAATATTTTATAACAGGTCATTTTGCTACTGCATTAGTGATAAAAGTCACAGATAATTGTGTTCACTTTATAAAGCACAACGTTGTTAAATCTTTTGTATACGGATAAAAGTGCAAAAAATTTATGGTCTCCAGTAGAGACAGCTTCTCCCTGAACAGAGGGAACCCAGAGTCAAGCAGAGACTGGAATTTTAAAGCTGATATCACAGATATGTTCCAATGCCCCTGGTAATTCAGAAAATAAGAGAAACTTCCTATTTTTAATCTTACTCTCAGCAAGCCAGACCAAAAAGCCCAGGAACTGCTATCACATCTTGAAAAATGTGCCTTTGCTAATCTCTGTTAATCCACAGGAATGGTACTTCAAAATAATCACTGTAACTAAACTATGAGTCTGAAATATAGTTCTTTCAGCTTTGATTTCACAGATCAAATAGTGACCAGTGTTATAAAAATCAAAAGGAAAGCCTGATGTTTTTGCTGAGTTCTTGTATTGTATAAATATCCAGGAGCCATTTTGTCTTTAATCTAATGGCTGCTTGATTTTTGCAGATTGGGGCAGCAGGTGCTACAGTGCTTCACAAACCTCCCTCAGATTTTCTTTGGAAGGACCTGAAGAGATTTAGGACAAGCCCTGACTGTGCTACCATTCTCTGTGAGCCTGGTGGTCAAGTGAGTGCCCTGAGCAAAATCACCACATTTCCAGCTCTGTCGCTGGACTTCGTTAAGAGATTTAGCATCATATTGTTAAAGTCCTTGTAGAATCAAGCACAAGCAATCCAAACATACCAAAGCTTTGATCTCTCTCTGTCAACTGTGCTTCTGTGTGGATATTAATTATTAGGGTCTGAAGGACTGAAGAAAACCAGTAGATTGATGACTCCACTTGTTGAATGAAAGGCTAACATCCTCACAGCAATTCCTGCAGGGGTTCCACAGTGTGAATTGTCCACCCACTGTCCTCTTCCACTATGTTTCAGCCATGAAGATCCAGCTATGCCCAAGGCTATTCAGCCCATGGCTGCCCATTAGTAACTGCCATCAGCTTGGCAACTGTGTTGAATATTTTTACACAAACTTCCATTGACTTGGGGATGAGAAAGAGCCCAAGATAATTTTTGACCCTATGGTTGTCCAGTGGCAACTGTGGTTTTGGTCATTTTTAGATAGGCAAACTCGAACTAGTGACAATATGGAAAAGACCTGTGATTTTCATAAACAGTGTAAGTTATAGAGCTTCCCCAAGGTAGCATAATTTACACCTTACAAACTGTTAAGTGAATGTTGACTTTTGGTCTCACCTTTTCACACTGACTCATGTCCTAACTCGGTTTGGCCATACTTGCAATTACATCAGTGCCAGGGAATGAGAGGCCAAAAGGAAACTTGAGACATGATTACCTCTGCTGGGATTGCTTCTTAGCTGTGGCTTGCCTAGGTAGGAAGACCTTCAGTAACGGAGACTTCAGCATGTCCCCAGTCAATCTGCTTTAGTGCCTCACTCTCTGTGTGTTTAGGAAAGCTTTCCTAGAGCGTAGACTGAAGGTTTTCTGCCTCGGTTTTAGTCCTTTCCTTCTTGTCCTATTCACTGTGGACATGGAGAACAGAATGCTTAGTCTTCCTTCAGCAGCCTTTGACATACTTGCAGAGTTGTCTTCTTTTCTCTCCATCTTTGTTTGGTTTACTCAACTGGAGCAATGGAATTTCAAGGGTCTTAGATGCTGAGCCTACCCTAAGTATATTTAAAGACTGAAAATGGGTTTTAAAGACCAAAGGAAAAAAGATGGAATTTTGTGGCTGTGATTAGTATCCCTAACCTACCCTTTCAGCCCATCCTGGTTTGTCTACAACAGACAATTATCTTGATGAAAAAATGTAGAATATAAATAAGCAATGATACGTTGTTTGCTTGTTTGTTTTTCAGGCTGTGGCTTGGTACACTCCTCTTTACTGGAACAGAAGGCAAGGATGGGTGGCGGAAGAGGAAAGTGAAAACTTTGATAACGTTGTTATACCAACTTTCTCAACAACAAAGAAAAAAGAGGGGTGGGAAAATGAACAGGAATTTACAATAACTGACACAGAGAGGAAGTGGGCTGACCCATGGCAAACAAGAGAAAAAAGACAAAGCTTCATTAAAAGGTATCTGATGTTTTCTATGTATACTCTGTAATTCCAGCATTGTGCCAAACTGGCTCTGTAAGTGAATGCTTTTAAATTGTCAGCTTGGTAAGCAATTTTTTGAAAGCTTTGGAATTTTGAAAATAAGAATTAACCTTAACCTTCAAACAGGAATCCAACCCGAAACTCCTGATAAGAGTGTCTTCATTGTCAGTCAAGACAAGTAAAATCCAAGTAAAATTCTTAAAATTTTACTTTATTATTATCTATTATCCTTTGAGCCCCAAGTGTTTAGATGGCACCATTTGGAGACCACAATTTGGGAAACTTTCAGCCCAAAATGTTGATGTTCACAGAAAAGAGTGGGCCCGAACTTAGTCTTCTCTCAGCCCACTGTGCTTTGGGCAGGACTAGAGACTGATAACCATTGATTTCTGAATTGCTTCAGAACTGTCTTCTAGCCTTTGTATCAAACTTAAAGTTGGCAGCACTATGAAAAAGTCTGGTGGTCCATTGGTCCAGCTGCAGACAGTTTAGTTTGAGCACCCAGTTCACAGTCAGGAACCCCTGAGCTGAGCCATTCACCAATTTGAATAAGGAACACAGTATTGGTGGTTTTTTCTAAGTCCCCTTCAGAATATTGGTTCCGGGGGCTTTCGAGCCAGGTTCACGACAGAAAGTCATGTATTTAAAAAATAAAGGATTGGCCAATCTGGATATATTTTCACCAAAAAAGGTGCGTGACCCTTCTCATGTTTGGGGTAATTCCTCTTAACTTCTCCAGACTGTGGCTGGTTCAGAAGATGAACAGTTTTCAGCATAGGTTAAACTGACAGTTCTTCACAAGCTTTGTTCTTAAAAATGGTTAAATAGCTTTTGCTCAAACTCTCCAAAGAAGCTAAGTCAGAAGCAGGGAGAAATTATCTAAAAATTCAGTGCAAAGAGTTCGGGTCTGGCAGAATTATAACCAAAGGCAAATAGTAAATTTTAATGTGATACATCAAACAACATCCAAGTAGCAGTTTTTCCACCTACAGCTAAATGCAGAATGTGTCAAAGATATGTGTGCTGTTTGTTAGGTGTATCGCATAAATTTAATGTATGTGTGCTGTAAACACAGTAAATCTATGCAAAATACAATAATAAATATGCTAATACAATACAATAAATAATGCTGTAATAGAGAAAATATACATATTTTTAATATCCTGTGCACATACATGCATGTGCAAAATGTGTAAACTTAATCGAATTTCTATTTACAGGGAAAAAAAGACCTCTGCATCCCTTTTCCCTAATCAAAGTGCCTGGTGCCAAAGTCCAAACTCTCCCACACACCCTCACTTTTCTCTGGTTAGATCTTTAGCCATGGGGAATGATGGGAGCAGTTTGTGCAGGCAGTCCCGGTGCCAGTCATCACGGCCTGACCCTGCGCCAGGTGAGTTCCACAGCACATGTGGGCTATGCTGTAGCATGCACAGGGGCAATGGGGTGGATTTGCTGACACAAATAGCTAAAGACTTAAAATACATGTATGTTACCACCTTTTACTTCCATAGCAGTGGTCTCCAAACATTTTTAATTGTGCACCCATAGAAGTAAAAAATCTTTGAACCTGCACTCCAATATATGGAAAGTATTTATTTGTAAATTATGTCCATTTACTACTGCAATAATGTATTATGTACATTATAAAACATACACATGAACAGAAATTTAAAAGGATGACACAAAGATTTAAAAAATACTATTTTTAAAGTATTCTTAAATTTGATTTTATGTATTAATATTACAAAAATATTTTCTTCTCGCACCCCAATGAACTGTCTGGCACCTCCCCTGGAAGACCTCTGCTCTATAAGAGCTGCATGTGTCTGTAAGATGTGAGGAGGCTATTGTTACTAATACTTGTGCATTTAGGAAATCAAACAAAATATTAGGAATCAGAGAGAAAGGGACTGTTATATTGGCTGTGAATTGTTAGTTAGGAAGTGGTGAGAAAGCCTGTGTGTAATTCAGGTACATCAAACCCAGAAAGCTGTTGACACACTGGAAAGACTTCAGGGGAGGGTGACAGAGTGAAAAAGCATCTGAAGAAATTGATTCATGAAGATTAAAAAGAACTAAATGTGCGATCATCATGTGAGGAGGCCCAGGCACCACAGCAAGAGGGGGAACAGAGCTAGAAGGAATAGGACCAAGTGAAACAGAGGAAGGCTTTGGCTGAATATGTAAATAAAAAGGAGTTTTAATGATCTATAGTATAGTCTTCCAGTTGTGCTCATTGCTCCACTTAGTATTTTAAACCACTGGTAAGTTTCAAGTGGCTCAGCTGCCATTAATTTTAAAGGAACGAGGTATCCAGCTCCTGGAGACAGCTTTGTAATACTTGTTCTTTCTTTAGTGAACATTTGAAACCAGAATGGTCAAATTATTTGAATATACTAAGGAGGTCACCCTGTGACTGGTGTGGATAGGTGGCTGTGCAGTTGTCAGGAGTTTTTCCCCATTTCTGGGAGTCTCAGCCTAGGAAAAGCTTTTCAGCTTGAGCCAGGAAAGCGTTTATGCACCTGCTTAACTTTACATACATTCACATACAAATATTAATCCTGCAGCCAGGGGGACTGTCAGGAAGTTAAATCCAGGTAAAGCAGTTTAAAACCTGATGGAGTCAGCTGTAATAGACCTAATTTCATGGTTTGTTTCCTGCTCCGTCTTAATCACTGGCAGCATCAGCTACCAGGTGTCTCTTTTGTGTAAACCCTCTTTGTCTCATTTGCTAAAACTTCGCTTGGCTTGTTCTGTGTCACTCTGGTCATGTGTAGAGCTGGGTCCACCACATCTGTTCTGCTAATTTCCTGGACAGGGAAAAGCTGGGGAGAGAGAGGGAATCGGCACCTGCCAGTTAGGTGTGCTGGTGTCATCAGGGGTTGTGTCCACATGAGCAAATGCTGTGGGCAAATAGGAGCAAGTCTGTAGAGCAAACCCCTTGATGCTCCAGACCTGGCATTCCCACCTCTAGGCTGATCCAACAGGCCATGAGGTGGCACCTACCTCTGCATGGTGTCAGTCCCTTTTGGGTATGAAATTTCCTGGGCTGCTCTGTAGCCCACTCATGCTCACCACTGGACTGCACAAAGTGGTTTCTGTCTGAATACCTGCTTCCAGCCAGCGTGCTTGAGGTGTGACTCTGGAGGACATCTTCTGGCTCAGTTTCATTCAAGAGGAAGCCAGCTTGTGCACTCAATAGTGCTCTGAGATGTGAAGCTGAGCACAGCAAGTGGGGGAAGTGGCAACTCCACTCCAGGAGTGTGCTCCTCTGCAGGCCTAAAGCACTATGAACACACACAGGACACCCCCCAGTACTTCTCCCAAGCCAAAGGGAGTTTGCCTGCATAGCACGGGTGAGGTGCATGCAGTTCTCTTTGCTACATTCCCATCTTCTGTCACATGTCTGCAGATGGAGATCAGTGTTCTTGCCACGAGCTACGTTTAGTTTCAAAATTTTTTCCCTGGCAGCTGTTAAGGCTAAAAGCATTTTCAATGAAGTAAGCAATATGAAACCGAACCGAAGCACCTCTGAGACTGTAACACAGTCACATTGTCCCAGGACACAGGGCTGCAGGCAGAGAGCGAGGGCCTGCCTGCAGATTTATTTCCTGAGTGTGAGAACTCTGAAGGCAGAACTCAAAGCAAGGTGGTCTGTCATGCATTAAATATATCTGATTCCTGTAGGTTTTCACATGCAACCTGTGTACCTTCAGACTCTCTTTCTCAGATAATTCAGCTCTATTTACTTATGGTTCATTTGCAGTTCTTTTCACTACTGAATTATGAAATTATTCCTCTTAATATTGCCAGGGAAGTTAATAATATCCAAGATTAAAAATTAAATATGGTATAACCATTATTTTTCTCTGATAAATATTCATGTGTACTATATTACTATGAGATTTTTCCAGAAGTTAATATAGAGAGACATATAAGCATCATTCTTATTTTATTACAATGCAAAAATTACAAGTCCTTTAGGCAGATTTATACAAGTGTGCCACTAGACTGATGGTAGTGGGATGATTATTTTCAAAAATATGATGGAATGATGATTCTGAATTGCATGGCTACTTTCTTTTTTCTTTTTGATTTTTCTTTCTTTGCTTAAAAATTTTAACTTAGCAGGCTTATAACTGACATGAACAGCTGAGGTCCACAGTAATATGCATAAATGCAGTCTTGTTTAGATCCTGGTCCAAGAAAGCTTCCCTACTCAGTAAGGACTTTTCAACTTGTTCATAAATGCTTCATAATAACAGAGGCTTACAGAAATCAGTATTGTTAACTTATTTGTTTTCCTCTGCAAACACACTTTTAATCACTATTGTCTTTGAATACAGATAGTTATTTTCCTAATGCCATAATACAGCAAAGTTAGGTCCATGCCTTTGAATCAAATTAATGATTCAAAGCATTTTTGCATTTTCCTATTAGATACTTAATTTTGCTTTTCAAAATCAGTTTAACATATGCTCATATTTCAGAAGTATGAAAGCCCACTCAAAACTGCAAAGTGATGAGCCTCACAGAAGATACTGTGAGAGAAATCTGCCAGATCACAAAGTTCAAGCTGAACTCCTGCCTCCCATTTTCCTCAAAAATGCATCACGTTGGTGATGGAGTTTTGTTGTTGTTGATGATGAATTTCACTCTGAATCAAGATGCTCAGCTGTGAATTTTGCAAGGAGTTTAAAAATAACTGTGGAGTGTATTGTGAAGCACTCTGAAGCCTCAGTCAGAACCAGTGAGTTTTGTCAGTCAGAATGTTTCCCAGTTGGTGAGGAGCACTATAGAATCATAGAAATTTTTCCAAACATCCAATCTAAATCTCCCCTGACACAACTTGAGGCCATTTCCTCTTGTCCTATCACTTGTTACTTGGGAGAAGAGACCAACAACCACCTCGCTACAACCTCCTTTCAGGGAGTTGTAGAGAGCAATAAGGTCTGACCTCAGCTTCTTTTTCTGCAGGCTAAACAACCCCAGTTCCCTCAGCTGCTCCTCATAAGCCATGTTTTCCAGACTCTTCACCAGCTTCATTGTCCTTCTCTGGACATGCTCCAGCACCTCAGTGTCCTTCTTGTAGTGAGGGGCTCAGAACTGAACACAATACTGGAGGTGCGGCCTCACCAGTGCCGAGAACCGGGGGACAATCACTTCCCTAGTCCTTCTGGCCACACTATTCCTGATACAAGCCAGGATGCTGTTTGCCACCTGGGCACACTGCTGGCTCATATTCAGTCAGCTGTTGACCAACACTCCCAGGTCCTTTTTTGTCTGGCAGCTTTCCAGCCACTCTTCCCCAGGCCTGTAGCATTGCATGGAGTTGTTGTGGCCCAGGTGCAGGACCCAGCACTTGACCTTGTTGAACCTCATCCCATTAGCCTATGCCCACTGATCCAGACTGTCCAGATCTCTCTGCAGATCCTTCCTATTCTCAAGCAGATGAACACTTCTGCCCAACTTGGTGTCATCTGTAAACTTAATGAGGGCACACTTGAACCCCTCGTCCAGATCATTGATAAAGATATTAAACAGAACTGCATATTTTCAGTGCTCTGGAAGAAAACACAATTTATTCTCACCTAGAATTTTGGAGGAGGGAAAAACCTGGGAAAATGAAGGGGTTAAATAATAATTCTCTGTGGCCAAATACGGGAATTGTGAAAGGAATAAAAGATTATTGCCAACATCTTCAAATATCTAAACAAGCACAGCTCTTTCAACTCGTCTAACTTCCATCACAGTCAAATAAATTACATTATGAATACTTCAGTGCCACTGAAAACAAATCAAAGATTTGTCTGTGGTTTTGTTGGGAGAGAGAGGAGGTGGCGTTTCAGAAGAGACTTTCTTAAGACTTTAGAAAACCCAAATACCTTTGCCACTTTTCATGTGGGTGCCAGTAGGGTGTGTGTAGCAGGCGGTCCTGTGAACTGCCTCAGAAAGTCAGTAGTGCTGACCTGCTTGGTGTTCATCAGCATCACCTACCAGACCAAACATCGTCATCATGCTGAGATATGCTAACTCATTTGGCACTCGCAAACTCCAGTTGCCACTGAGAGGAAGATCTGGAAAGCTACAGTGCCTTTGAGATGTGGACACTTCTAAACACACAAGTCCCCTGGAAATATCAGCAGAGCTGTCTGAATGAAAAGTACATTTATTGCCCCTTGCTTCTCTTGCAAGCTGAGCGCTATGGGGAACCTGTAGTTGCAAGTGTCAGGTTGGCCTGTGAAAAAGCAATTCTCTTCTGACTAATCTTGGCAGAACAACCTGACCTTCAAGAAACCATGACTAAGGATGGCCCTTTATCTTCTTGTTGCCCATTACAGCATAGAGTCTGTGACTGAGTCACATAATGGAGTGATAAAATGAAGTCTGGAGATTAACTTCTGAAAATTGCTCTCATGTAATAACAATACCCAGCACTTATGAAATCTCCAAGTGAACTTGCTTAAAGGTGATGCTCATGTCAGTATAAATGTGGAGTCATTTGAAAGCTGATTCTATGGTAAAAGTATGTCTAGGGCTGAGATTAAGTTTGAACACAGCTCAAGAAACTGACAGAAAAACAGGGTCAAGGAATGAAAAAGCTTGTTCCCTCCCTGCCAGGAATTTATGGAGAACTGTATGCAGTGAAAACAGGGAGCCAAAGACATGATGATTTTTGCAGAGAGACTTGTGGAGATGATATAAAGCAGATATTCTGAGAGCATCAACTAGAGGGAAAGTGACAGTCAGGGGGAAAATGACGTGATCTCCATTTAGAGGCTGCTAGGGGTTTGAAGAAGTACATGTTGTTTATGGACAGCCAGTGCAACTGCAGTTTTGGCTAACCAATGCTTGCTGAAATCCAATTCAACCAGAAGTCTGCAAGAGAGAGTTTGATCCTTTAAAGTAAACGTATCTAGTGACAACTAGTGACCTTGCATGTGATTGTGTGTTTTTCCCAATGTGGCTTCTATAAAATGTTCTTCTATAAAGTCAGAAGAAACAGTTTTTGTTGCTAGTGTGCTTGTTTCCTAAACTGACTTTCTTTTAAGGTAGGTATGTGGAAATCATTACTGTTGTCATCAACAGGCACTCTGTATGCAGGAAGTAGCCGGAAGAAAAATCCTTCAGTTTCCAGCTGCGTTAGTAAGAAAGGCAGAAGAAGGCCTACCTCGTCAGCAGCGGTGAGTAGAGATGCTACAGTACAGTTTTCAAAGTTACCAAACAAACAAAAAAACAAAGAAAAGAACAGTAGAGTTTAAAAAACTCCACAATTCAGAATACTAGACTTTATTTTGTTGGAAATTCTTTTAGTCTTCTTTCTGTAAGAAAGACCATGCCAGAACACAATTACAAAGCATCTGGATTCAGGCATTGCAACTTGATCACAGCTACACACATCTGAGTCTAGAGAACTTTATGTCTGCACCTTAGGTTTGCTATAGGTTGGAATCTATTTGCACTGTTCCTTCTAGGAAAAAGAAGATTTAAGTGCATACCCACATATATTTTTTTACTTATTTGAAGTATCTGTTGCTTGAACCACCCTACCTAAAGACCTAGAATCTGGGGTCAGTAATGAAGCCCTCACATGTAAATATGTAGACCCTCAAACCTGAGTTGTTGCAAGTTCCTTTTTCAAACTTCTTGATTTCTAGACTCTTCCTTAGGAGTTGGTTGTTTGATTTTACTTAATATCAGGTGCATGATTCATTGTAATGCAGAACATTTTCTCTATATTTGTATTTGTACTACAAAATATCATAGAATCATAAAATCATAGAATCATAGAATCGTCCAGGTTGGAAGAGACCTTCAAGATCATCCAGTCCAGCCACCTACCTACATCACCACTAACCCATATCACCCAGCACCACATCCAGACACATCTTGAACACCTCCAGGGACGGTGACCCTACCACCTCCCCGGGCAACCTATTCCAATACCCAATCACCCTTACAGTGAAGAAATTTTTCCTAATGTCCAGTCTGAATCTCCCCTGCAATATCATTAGATATGCGGATGTTTTAAATGTCTTGCAACATGTTAAATATAATTCCAATTTCCTATCTCTACTTCTTAGGTTCAGTTACAAAATCTATAAGAATTGACGAATTTTGGCCATCAAAAAAAATATATACAATTATCACAATAATTATTAAATTGTGCAATATGTACTGATGTTACTTACAATGGTTAATGTTCTCCAAAGTGCTATATACATTTATATATTTATATATGTATAAGTAATAACAAGAAAAAGAATAGTCAGCCTATCTACATCAAGTTGAAATAAAGAAGAAACTGGAGGATCATTGCTTGTGCCTATCTGGTCACTATATACGTGAACTGAAGCTCTTTACCCAGGTACTGACTTCAACAAATAAATACATCAGTGCTACAGTTTTGCCTTATATAAAATTATAGTAATGAACACATCTCCTAGGGGCAGTATGAGTCAGCAGTGTTTGTAAAAAAGCTTTTCTATTTTTAGAAGAGAGGCACATTAGAAATGCGATGAATTGGCGTTTTTCTCAGTGACACTAGATTAAGTGCTTTTTGAGTAAGAATCTCACAGTTCCTGGGAATCTTGCTAAATTAAAATGACCTGAAGACTCAAGAAAACCATGACCATGTAACTTGCTTTCTAATCTCTAGGTTTGCTATATAATAGTCAGGGTTTAGTGGAATTATTCAATAGTCAAAGACAACTATGTGACATTCTACAGCCTTGTGGGGAGGAAGCCCCCAGCACTAGGGGCTTGGTGCTGGTTCACACTGTGGAAATTTCACGGTTCAGAAAACAGCTCATCCTGTGACCTGTAATGTTATCAGCAGTAACTCTGTGCAGTATCAGCAGTAACTCTGTGCACACAGTTATCTCAGAGCAAAAAAAACCAAGGATGTTTGCTTTATTTTCAGCAAAAGAGATTTAAAAGAACACATTAATTAATGTAGCTGACTTGCAGCAACTCATTAAACCCTGGTGTCACAGCTGTGCTGCAGAGCCCTAAAAATATATCTGCTTCAAAACAGGGTTATTCAGATATTCCTTACAAAATCTGTTTACCTGACAGAGTTACACTTTCAGTCAAGACAGATTGTCAAGAGCACTATCTTAAATCCCAAGAGAAGCTCTCATTTGGACTGACCACTTGCCCATTTTTCCATGAGGAGGAGTCCAAACCAGCTGAGACAGATTGATGCAGATCTATAAGTTCTTGCACAGGGTAAGAAATAAGAGAGCAGCTCAGTTTACTGCAGCTTAAAGGACCAAGGGACACGCTTCTGAAAGTGAGGTGCATACAGCACCTGTAAACACACAGTAAGTCAAATGTAGCTTTGCAATGTGGCCTTTTGTGCACAAGCAAATCTACATACTAATTGTCTTAAAGAATAAAGATAATTTTATATATTTTACTGATAGTGGTTATTATAGACAGTTGTTAATGATTTTTCCCAAATGCTATATGCATCTGTAGTGCTGTAACAATGATGATTATTAAGACAACTTTTGGGTGTAAGGTCTTCTGTTTCACTATGGTCTTTATGTTCTTATAGAAACAATCATAATGCTCATTTAGACCTAACTTTTCAGTCATGACACCACGTAGCAGACAGGAGATTCTAAGAGACACCAGAGACTGATGACTCAGAAGCACAAAAGGTTTGGCCCCATATAAAGTTTGTTTCAATGTGGGAAACTGGAATAGGTAAAACTAAATCACTGAATGCATACTATATGGATAGTCTTATTCCAGACTAGAACACTCTTTTCCTGGCTTCATCTGTTTCCCTTTCAAAATGACGTAAGCTAAACAAGAAAAAAACCCTAAAATCCCTCTTATTTTGAATGGAATATCTATAGAGGCAGTGAAATCCCTGTGACATCAGTGGTATAACTATACTGATAAGTTCTCCCATACAGACCACCTTAATAAACACCTTCACGAAGTATCCTGTAGACAACATGTCCTTTATATATTAATTGTAGGGGAGGATTTGTGAGTATGAACTGAGCTGGTTTCCCAGTGAAATGCACCTTAGGTTGGTACTGAGTGGCTATATGATACTGAGAGGAACCTTGAGCTTCCTTCCTATTCCCAGTGGACAGTATTTGCCAACACAATAAATGGGTTTCCTTGGTTTGCTGTCTTAGGAGACAAGCAAATAATGGAGTGGGAAAGGACTAACATCTGGCCCCTCTGGCTCTAGGAGGAGGCATTTCTGAGGCAAGATGGAAGTACTGTGTTAGGATGGAGTGAGGAAACTTGCAATGACCACAGGCTTGGAAAATTCACTTAGGAAAAAAAGGCACATGTGAGGATCCCACTTGCCTCCCCAGTACAGCCCATCTCAGAGAGATGCTCACATTGGTGGGGGCAAAACCATCAGCCCAGCTTAAGTGCATCTATACCAATGCTCGCAGCATGGGCAATAAACAGGAGGACCTAGATGCCATTGTACAGTAGGAAAGTTATGATGTAGTTGCTATCATGGAAACATGGTGGGATGACTATCGTGACTGGAGTGCTGTAATGGAGGGCTATAAGCTCTTCAGAAGAGATAGATGATGTAGGAGAGGGGGTGGGGTAGCTCTGTATGTTAAGCAGGGCTTTGGTTGTATTGGGGGGTGTGATGATGATTATGATTATGATGATGTTGATAAGGTTGAGTGCCTACGGGTAAAGATGAAGGGGAAGGCCAGCAGAGTGGATGTCACAGTGGGAGTCTGTTATTGACCACCCAACCAAGGTGAACAAGTTGATGAGGCATTCTACAAGAAGCTGGCTGAAGTTTCGTGGTCACCAGCCCTTGTACTTGTGGGTGACTTAAACCTGACAGATATCTGCTGGAAATATAACATAGCAGAGAAGAAGAAGTCTAGGAGGTTCTTAGAGTGTGTGGACGATAACTTCCTAACACAACTGATAAGTCAGCCTACCAGGGAAGGTGCCCCGTTAGACCTGTTATTTGTGAATAGAGAAAGATTAGTGGGTGATGTGATGGTTGGTGGACAATCCCAGGGGGTTGTAGTAAGGTGGGGTTTGGTCTCTTCTGCCAAGCCTACAGTAAGAGAATGAGGGGAAACGGTCTTAAGTTACAACAGGGGGGATTCAGATTGGGTATTAGAAAAAAATTGTCGCTGTTAGGGTGATTAGACATTGGAACGAGTTGCCTAGGGAGGTGGTGGAGTCGCCGTCCCTGGAGGTATTCAAGAAGTGCCTGGATGAGACACTGAGTGATATGGTTTAGTGTTTTAGGGCTGGACAGCTGGACTGGATGATCTTGAAGGTCTCTTCCAGCCATAACGATTCTGTGATCTTAATATGTGCTGCAATTTTACTTTTCTCTAGGAGGAGGAAATGCGTATCTAGTGGACAGTAGGATTTCCCGAGTTGTGGTATCCAGTCCTGAGCTGTTAGGAGGAATGAAACACAGCAACTTGTAAGGCATCTGATTGGCTTAAAAAGGAATACCTTGTTGGACCTCAAATTTTCAGCTTCTCAAGACAAGAGGCATCAAGCCAGGTCAGGTGTTTTCTAAGCAGAAAAAAAACCCAACAACAAAATAAACCATACCAAGGCAAAAGTCTGCTGCTTGATACTCCTCAGATTCCTAAAAAATATTCATTCCTTTCTTCTTTACCTTTGCTACTAAGTACTTCCTAGGTGATTTCTGTTGTTCTTGAATTGGGTTTTTCATAACATTTAATGTAAGGAAATTCTGATTGCAATAATCAAGAGGGTTTACCCTTGAAGCTAGTTGACCAAAAAGTGCCTTTTTTTCTAGATGGAAAAGGGACCGTTTCCATGCCAAATAAGCATTGGGAAAGGTTAGGATATTAGAGAAGTGAAATTCGATTACTTGACAGGGCCATATCAGAAGAGTACCTGTCCATCCCAGTGCAGGTGCCTGCTTCATGGATGAGAGAAAGCAGGATAGCGACGTCAAAGTTGGCTGCCTTCCAGACTCTTCTGTGGGGCTCTGTGGGAATCACACTATGGGAAAAGGGGCTGAGTTATCTTCAAGTCTGCTTGTGGGCTGCAGGAGTTGGGGCAGAAGGAGATGCTGCATGACCTGGCCCTTTCTCCACTGTGGTCCCCACAATTCTTTCTCATGAGGAGTCCTAGCAAACTAGTACCTGTATATTTAAAATCCAAATCTGAAACCAGCAGGGTCCTGTGGTTGATAAGCAATCCTTTTGCTTTTTGGTTTGGTTCTAAGGTGATTTTTTAAACAACGAAATAGAAACAGTCCAAACAAGCTGTGTGCAGACACACAGTCAATTGTCAGAGTACCAGTGCAAAATTAATGTTGATATCCTCCTCACTGCATTCAGGTCATCTAGAATAGCTCGGGAGCAAGTGACATTCTAGATTACTGTTAGAGAGAAGATGGAGCAGGCATTCTCTCCTGATATCCTTTCATTTTCTCATTTTCTTCCACTGCACTCCAAGCATCTTTGCAGTCATGCTCAGTGCTGAGACTAAACAGCTCCAGCAGTGGGGCTGCTAATGACTGGGATTTAATTGCAAAGCCTCTCACCTGTGTGTGAGCAGTGTGGATTGTTGTGACTCAAGCAGATTGCAACCTGTGTAGGATGTGTTTGTAGGTCTCAGTTAGACTCTAGTAGAGAAGACACCACTTTATGTGCTACTAATAGCAATCCCAATAGCAAACACAGAGACTGCATGGGCATAGAAAAGAAGCAAACCTGCAGGCCAGTTTTAAGACAAAGTAGATGAGTAGATGTCTTGGTTTCATACAGTTAGGGCGAACTGTTCTAAGACATTAATTTATTGCTTACTTCTCCCCAAAGGGAGAAAATAAACAAAGCACACGGCTATGAGGTTTGTAAAGAACTAACCATACAAATTTAATAAAACAGGGAAAAAGGGAACAGGTACAAAGGGAATTGGAGGGAAAAAGGATAAATATATTTACAAAATCCCGAAACCAGGAGTCCAGGGAAGGAAAGAGCCTTTCTTTCGTCTGGTCCGCTGTGAAGCCCAGAGCGAAGAAGGAAGAACAGAAAAAAACCCAGTCTCTCTATACGGGCAAACGTCGCTGCCTCCCCCTTCAAGAATGCAGTTCAAAAACCCAAACACAGAGAAAGGAAAAAAAAAACTTGCTCAGTACTTCTCAGTTTGTCAGCAGAAGGCTTGATATGGAATAACTCGTTTAACTCGTTCGTTCCCGAGACGGATGAAACTTCAAACTATAAGAGTAGAATAAAAGCACTGTTTCTACTACTTACCCTCTGTTATGGATTTATGAATTTATGAAGTTTAGTCTCCAAGGCTAGCAATATTGCTTCTTTTACAAGCTAAGTGAGTCAAGCACCCCAAAATAAACCCAGGCATTTCTGAAAACTGTGAAGATAGACTTGGTGTAATGTTACCCCATTCAGTTCTTCACACCCACTTGAGACTTCTTTGGACACTGTAGGATAAACCAGGGTGTTTCAAAACAAGAAAATTAAATCTGCACCTTATCTCTGATCCCCATATTCCCCCATACAGTTTACAGTTTTCATGTCATGGAAATCCTCTATCCAGATTTATCCCATTTAAGTAATGTAGGGCAAGGCCAGTCCATACTTTGTCTTACCCTGTAATAAAGGAGATTGTTTCAGAAAAAGCTTAAATATTAGTTGAGAAAAGAAGTAGTTCTGAAAAACAAGCTGCTAGCATGGGGAGTGCTTGGTTTCATTCTTAATCTTATGTATATATGTTACAGCTATAGGCAGCACATCCGACCTGGTTACGATATAGCTGCCCATCAGCCTCCTTAGATGATCGTTAGAAGGAGCAGCACAGAACTGATGGTGTCCCAGGTGATTTTTGTGCACTAACTGCACTCTGACTTCAGGGAACATCAGACAAGTTGTAAACAGGTCCCCTGGTTGGTATACAGGAATTGACAGAAATAAGAAAAGGTGAACCTAGTGGCTATTTAGTGGGTTTTAAATCTTACCAGAAGTTATTCCCCTTGGAAGTGAATTTCAGGCTGGCTCTGTCTAAAGTGTTTTGGTGGGAGACAGGAGAAAGCTGGATTTGTTCATTGCAATATTTTAGTAGCTTGGAAAATGAGTGTAGTAAAAAGTCACTATCAAATATGCTTGTTGAGTGATGTTGTGTTGCATGGAAGGGGGTGTGAGCACAGTAAGAGAGGTGCAGGGGCCTCCCCAGCATCCGGGGACCAGTTCTTACATCCAACATTGTATCACAATCACCCGCTGTGTTTGCCCATGGGTTTGTGCCCTTAACACTTCATTTGCAGGAGTATAAAGTGCAAGTGCCAAACAACAGAAGCACAGATGTGACTCCATTCTGGAATAACTGCACAGTCACGAGAGTGCACAGACAACACACAGTGGATGGAGAGTGCCCTGTTTTCTTTTAGTCTGCCTCTCTTTCTGTTAAACAAACTGGTGAACCACAATTTTGCTGCATGCTCCATCCAGGAGACACTGTAACACACAGTGAACTCCCTCATGGACTTGATATGAGTTTTAAAAATTTAATGCCTAATCTCTAGGATGATTTTACTGTGCATAATCCCAGAGAGTTGGTACATGTCCATGTGTCACTGCACATTTTCTTTACACAGAGCTCTAAAAGCAAAGTAGAATCACATGCTATTTATATCACAGTTATTAGAAAGACAGCAGCTGTAATGGAGCTTAGAAAGACAACAGGGGTTCCTGTGAATCTCAGGGCACTGTAGAAGCCTGCTTTGTAACCTTGCTGAAAGAAAATGCATTCCCAAAACCATATGAAAGGGCTGTACTTTCGACAAATCCCCTTTTCTTCCCCACAGTACTGCAAGAAACTTTCATAACAAAACTTAAAGCCAAAAAAAAAAATTGTCATTGGGCATATCTTTAAAGTTTCAAACCTCAAGCCATAAACACTGAAGAGATGACTACATATTAGTCCATACTTGTATTTTTTGACTAAATACATGCATGCAGTGCATTACCAAGTTCATCTTTTCAGCTCAGGGCCTGTTTTAAGTTTCAGTGGCAGCTTCAAGTGGGATGTGACTAAGGGGAAAAATAAGGATTCAGTTCTGATTAGGTTGCCAAAATGCCCTGACGCATCCCACCAGGCAAGCCCACAGCTTCCCAGTGTTGTGGTGGAACGTTACTTAGGACAGTGATGTGCAAGTGCATAAAAGTGCTTGTAAAAGAACTTTAAATGAAAATACATCCTTTGAGTTCAGTAGGGAGAAATTGCATCTTATTAATAATTTTACTGAAAAATTACATTTTACAGAAAAAAGGTACATTAAGAGACTGTTCATGTTGCAAAACTGTGTGAGCAAAAACTTAGAAATGCCAAGACTAGGATGTCCTGTGCAACCCTAGTTTAGATCCCTGGGGAATTACAGCTTTGCCCTTCACTCTGTCTTGTTGTACTCTTGATGGATTGCGTGGTTTATGCCTGGCCCAAGCTTTTGCTAGCAAGGCCCAGTATCCTCCAGTTATGTTTTCCAGTATATTTGATCAGACACTTCCTACCTCTGCTAGCTGGCTCCTGTCCTAGACTCCCCAGTTAGCTTCCCTTCTTTGTTTCTTACCACTTATTTATCCAAATACTCCATCCTTCCATCCTCCTATGGGCAGTTACTGGCTCCTTGCCAAGTGTATGGATCTTGATCTCTTCCAACGCTGTTGTAGTCTCTGCCTTCAAAATATTTTGATGACCATCACATTTCTCACCATCATTTGCTTTGAAAATGGTTTATGCAGAGGTGTACAAGGCTGATGCCAGTGTGCATATTGGAAATCCTGGATGATCCCAGGAAAGCAATGATGCAAGTTGCATTGCATTGTTACTGGCAACCACTGAGAAGTCTCCATGCTGGCTAGTGATAAAGACACAGGAATCCTCTGAAATCATTGATCCACTCTGTCTTTATGGTGATTTGGTAAATTAATCACAAAAAGCTTTGTTAATTTATTTTCCATAGTCCCTTGAAGGGGATCAATATGACTCAAGTAACAAGAAGTGTATTATTATTTTTCATGCCTCTTTTCATTTCAAAACATGGGATTTGCATTCGTCTGTTCTTTGCCTGCAGCCTTTTCTATCTGATTTGAGCAGACATTTGCAACAGGATGACATTGGTGTCTTCTTCCGTCATAGCACAACTTTATTTTTGGTTTCCATGTATCCTGAAGTAACAGAACTGCAGCCTGAGAAAGAGCTGGCAGGTAAATACACTGTGTAAATAGCTTTATTTCATTAGCTGGCATCAGGGTTTAAGGGTGCTGTGTTGTCATTTGCTTCCCTTGCAGCAGTTGTAGCATGTGCTGGATCATTTCACAGTATATGCTGAAAATCAGACTGCTGTAAGGTGGAAACTCGACTGAGGATAGTTTCTTCATTTTCTTTAATTATGAATTCCATTTGGGAAGGTAAGTCCAATCTATCTCAGCTTTGGAGACAGTTCTTGCAGGGTTGTACAAGATGCATACATGCATGCACGTTTGAAATGGCACATGGGGCAGGAGGTGCTTTATAAACCTGCAACATTGCATCACTGCCTTAGTGACCCTGGGGAGGTGATTGTCTTGGCTAATGATGATTGAATAAATTGTGAGCAGCTGTTTCTTTAGTCTGTGGAATTGCAAGGAGAGGTGCAGGCAGCAAACCTGTCACAAGACAAGGAGGAGGAGTAAAGGACATGCAGTACACTCTCTGCATGCACACAGGAACAGAGCCTGAGAGCTGGTTTAGAAAAGAATTTAATTCTTTTTTTTATTGACAACACTTAATTCTGTATCCTTTATTTTTTCTCAGTTATGGGATTTTTTTTTGTTTGTTTTAGTGTTCACACACACAGAGTCTTACAATCTAAACAGATTTCATTTAGCCACAGTAAAATCTTGATCATTCTCAGTTAGCTCTTCTGCAGACCCAGTAATTTCCATCCGGAAAGGCTGTCAGTAGTGAATTCAGAGTGCTGTGGCCAGATCTCCTGTCATTTCACTGCTTTCACAACACACTGCTACAGAACACTTAATGGCCCTCTATGAAGTGTTACTTCTTTTGGTGGTGCAGTATCATTAGCTGTTTTAATCATGGGGGTCTGCCTTTCTCATTTGCAAAAGTCATTAAACTTTAGTACGTGGAAAACCCAGAGCTCGTCAGAGTTTCGCCAATTTTCCTTGTGACTTAACTTTTATCCACAAAACAGAGGGAGCCTGAGAAATGACAGGGTGAGTTCCCTCTCATCGTCTTGCCAGTGTGCTGAAAACTGTTCATGATACTTTAGTCTCTGTGCCTTTTCATTTGTAAGTGCCTCTGCTGAGAGTGTCGAAAGAGATAACAAATAATGCCAGCTGCATAGAAATTTTATTGAGGGTAAACAATGTCTGAGTAAAAGTGGGGCTGAGGGCAAGTAGTCATTCACAGAGGTCACCAAATACACAGGTTAGATCAATTTTCATAGCTCTGGGTGAGTTATTTGTTTTGAGTGGCCTTGGCTGATTTCAGAGCATGTCCTAATTTTCACAAATATGTCAGTCACACAGGTTTGCAGTGTTTGTTATCAAGAGAATATTACAAATGCACTTGGTACAAATGCACTGGCACATTACCACGTGCAATTTATAGATAGTCTGTGAGCTTGTTCCTTTTGTTCTTTATCCTTTAGGGATCCAGATTGTTCGTATGAGTTTCAAGCTGTGATTGAAACTTTAATAAAAAGTGGAGAGCAGTGATGAAGCTTTGGGGAGCCCAGGCAATACTGAAGTCTGTAGGGCGGCCATTCAGACCTGGGGTAATTTAGACAGACTCCCTGACCCTGCCTTGTCCCAGTCCCATGTAAATCATGTCTGGAGCCTTTCCAGTCCCCCAAGCAGTGCTGAATTAAAGCGTTACAGGGGGCTGGAGCTGGCAACCTAAAGTGCTAGGAACTGGACAGAGATGGGAAGTTAGGTACAATCTGAGCTCTGGTCTGGTGGGGAGCTTGGGAAGCTACCTTCAGCTTATCTCCTCCCACTCCTCACTTCTGTGAGCACTAATGTGTAGTAAGCTGGCAGTGTGAAGGTGCAGTTGTCAAAACAGTGTAAAGAAAAGCCCATAGTAAAGGCACAAACAGTGCATCAAAAATTGTGTAACTTAAGCTTCATTCAGTCCAAGTCTGATTTCTCATATTTTAAGTGGTTGCAGCACACCAGCTGATAAAAGCAGAAGCAGATACATCACATCATATGCAACAACCTCAGTATACTGTACATTCATAAACAACTTCCTCACGTGTTTTATGAGGTTAGTAAGCAGTACGCTATCAGACACAACAGAAGTAACCCTTTCCACACAGTGTACACCATCACCATAACTAGACCTCAGGTCTCTTGATGCCTATCTTCTGCTTTTCCTGAAAAGCCTGGGGAAAGACTAGAATTATGTTTTCTGGGGAAGCATAACCCTCCTTGTCTCCCCATGTAAGTAACCATGCTCGACAGATAATAAATTATATTAATAATTCATATAAAGTCATACAGCCTACAGATAGTTTGAAGTCATTCTTAACAGCTAATACTTTGTAGTGGCAAAAACAATACCTAGTTTCTCTCTCCTCTTCTTTCCTGAAGGAAGCAAAACCCAAAGCTGTATTTCTTGGCTGAAAGTGGACTGTATTCAGCATACCTTGTGTGCCAGCTGGGAGTCTGGCCCTGGGCTCTGAATTCAGCAGCTCCAGCCTACTTCTGAAAAAAGCTACTTCTTCTGTCATGTATGGATTCTGCCTTATGTTCAATATATACATAAAACAACCATAAACTAATCAAACAGTGACCTTGCCTGTAGCATCAGTTAAAGGAGGAGAAGCAAAGAACTCCCCATGGCATGCAATATCGTTTATCAAGGCATGCTTATATCGACCATGTTCCCTCTAAGGAAAATATCTTGATCTCAGGCTTTATTGCTGAAACTCTGGGAAAAGTTTGGGTACATCTTGGCAGTGGAGGCTTAAAAACTTGAAAGCAGTTAAGAAAGTCTGATACTTTCTAGTCTTTCTCCTCCACAGTCCCAAGCAATTGCCATGATGACCACCCAAATATACAACACACTGTTCCCTTGCTGTGTGATGCTTTCCAGTTGCTGCAGTCCCTCCTCATGGGTGGTGTGTTTCAGCCAGTGGCACACTGACTCTTGGCTCTAAAGCACCTCTGAATGCTACACAGTGGCAGTTGTACAGGAGTATAAATTCAAACCCAACATAATGAGATCTTGTCATGATGGTTTGCTGGCTTCAGAAGATGGATGCTGTTTTACCCTGCTTGAGGAATAGGTGTGGGGACCAGTCGAGTGTATTTTGAAGATTTTTAATAAATAGCCTCAAAAAATCAAATATTAATTGCATGGGAGCTGTCAAACTCTTTTTTAAAACTCCTAATAGCATAAAAACTTATATTTATTGTTATATAGATAAAGATATATATATACTTAGAAATTGGCAGGAGAGAGTGAGAGTAATTCTCAATAAATATTGTATTAATTTTTTCTTCTTTTATGGACACTACTTTTTAAGATCTGGATTGCACCTCATTTCCCTGTTACTACTTTATCCTTCTTTGATAGTTTGCTTTTAAAAAGGAAAGTGACAACTGAATGGTCTTCCACCATTTCCCTGCTCTGTTCTTACAGATATTATTTCCCTTTGCTGCCCCTATTCTTTCATTTAAGCTGTGCACAGAATGATCTGTCACTTCTTACACTTAAGAAATATCTGTACAATAAAGAGATTAAGTCCTGATCCAAGCTTTGTTTAAGCCAGTGTGAAATTTTAGTACACTTTGGATCAGGTCCTAAACATTCCTTGCACAAAGATTCTCCCCAACTGGGAAATTACTTATTTAAAGGTATGCCTCTGTGCTTTTAAAATCTTGGTTTTCTTTTCCGTGAAGCAACTTCATAAAACTGAAATTTCTGGCCAACATGTCTGCATCATGAACATGCTATGTTTCTTATAGTGTATTTTGATGATGGCATTGATTGTTCACTCCAGAAAAATGAGCGATACTGAAGGATCCAGCAGTGTCCTAGTTAGTACATTGGACTAGCATATTCAAGTATATTCAACTCAAGGAAATTGCTTAGCTGCCCATTTGCCTCAGTTTACCCATTTGAAACCTTTGTGAAGTTTAAATGAGGCTTTTTTTTAAAGTACCTGAAAAAAGGGGGATTACATAATGAAAAAAAAAAAAAAAAAAGACAGCATTATCATAGGTCTGAGGAACAACAAAAAAGGATTTACTAAATATGGGCTTAAGGCCCATCTTGAAAACATCCTTTTGCTCTTTGTTTTGGGTTTTATAACAAACATGCCAGGTTCATCATTTCAAGGAAAATCTTACCCATACTCTAATCATGCTTCACAGTACATAAATCAAGCAGATTGCCTATTAGACTCATGTCATCCGGAAGAGCAGATGCAGTTTCACTCCAAATGTATTGTGAAGACACATCCTTTTGGGCCAGAACACTGTGTCCTCACTCAAAGCCTGGACCTGTAAAAAAAACCATTGTAAATGGGAAAGTAATGTGCAGCGCTGAGAAACACCTAGACATGTTCATCCTGTGGAGTGAGGTTTTACTGCAGGAACCCGCAGACACAGAGTTAATTGATTCAGCAGCAGGCACCAGGCTGCAAAGAAGCCTGAGCTCACAAAAAGACATATGATTGTTTCAACCATCTCTACTGCACGACAAATATATTTGCATTATAACTGCACCACATTTCACTTAATTATACAGTCTGCGGTTTGCTCTGATTGTATGATGGCATCACTTGCTACAACCACAAACCACAGGGATTTGACATTTTCTCCATGATTTCACTGGGTTTGTTGTAACCATGCCTTTGGATTACTGCCGGTTTCACCAAAAGGAAATGCTGAACTGGATATAACACAGAACATCTCTACAAATGCTTATTGCCAAACTCTTTTAAAGGCACATGTCTGCAGGCAGCGTTTCTGTCTAGTGTAAACCTTCTTGCAAATGGAACTTAGGCAGCTCTCTCCTACCCTCCCAAGTGGTGGCATTGGACTCCAGGTCACCCAGAACTGAAACACCACATGCTTTGGTGGAAGTCATGGGCCAGCTAGCCCTTCTGGCTAGCAAATTTAAATGTGCTTGTGGTTGATAATAAATGAAGCCTAGTAGTTGCTTGGCCTGTTATTTCACCTTGATTACTACAGTTGAAGCACGTGGTGAAGATACCACCCTGTGGGATGAGTTGGTACCCTGTGGAGATGGAGGCCAACATTCTCACAGTTGACACAATTTAAATGGCATAGAACTGAGAAGATCTGGGGTTCAAAATACCCTGTGCTTATTATCAACTTCTCTGGAAGAGAAGAGGAAGAATGCCACTGGCCTACACTGAGAGTGGCTGATCTTTCACTCCTCCACTCCCCCTCTCCACCCAGAGTTAATGGCCTTCACTTGTCCGTTTTTTCAATTTTGATGTTCCTTTAGGACACTGCATGTGCTCAGGCAGCTGGAAAAGGAGCCTTCAAATCATGATTTCGGTGGGCATGGCCAGAGTTTTTGTACGTGTGGGTATGTCCAGAATCTCCTAGCAATTGAAAGCCTTTATACAATAATAACCTGTACGGCTGCAGGACTTTTTAAAGACACCTTGTTCTTCATTATCTGTGGTAGTGGAGGTCTAGGAAGATCCAATTAATAGACTAATTGGGGTTATACATGTACAATAGGGTATGGTGGGGAGCATATTGGGAAGATACCCAAGTGGTGCAGCAGGGAGCCAGCTCAGGTTGTCCAGAGTGCTGCTGTACATTAGAGCATGAGCTCTGCTTGTCTCAGGCAGGCTTTTCCCTGGGTCATTGCAGTACCTGCACCTTATCCTCCTCAGCAGAGTGCATAAGGCAGAGCCACTCATGCTAGCACCAAGTGACACCAGCTCAGGTTTGTTGGGACAGAAGTGCTCAGTCTCAGCTCTTGGCACAGCTATGTTTTTTCTAGAGAAAGCAGTGTGGCTTCATTCAGTACAGCTTCATTCATGAAGCCTGTGCTCTGCAATGAACCAGGAACTGCTTGGATTTCACTGCATCTGTGGTATGACCTGTCTGTGCCAGACAGGCTGCCCACAGAAAAGGGAGAGTTGACTGTAATGCTGTTTCTGTTGGCAGGAATAACAAAGTCTCATTTCAAGGATGAGAATACGTTGTCATTTCTTAGTTAGATCTGTTCCGTGGAAGAACAGAGAACTCCAGTTTCAAGTGGTATTTGTCTGGCACATTTTAACAGCACTTCTAAATGATGGAGGAATGGGCTGAACAGAGCTATAGGGAAATATGGGGGTGATTTGTTCCAGGCAGTCGTGACATCACTAGCTTGATTAGTTTTCATGTCACCCAACTGCACTGTTTCAATAAATCAGAACATTTTTATGGCTGAATTGAGCACTGTGGGGCATAGTCCACTTGTATCATATAGATAGTTCCATACATATCTCCTGCCAAGTAGGTAGTAAACAAAGGCTAGGAGTGTCTGCATTAGGCTGGAGTAGCTCTGTGTCCCTGTTGTAATTTGTGGCCAAAATAACAAGGTACATTTTATTCTAATGCTATCACATATATTTGGCTGTTCTGAAAGGGCACCCTCTGAGTTTTTGCATCCATATACACAGATACACACACTCTCCCACACTCAGACTCTCTCCCTCTCTGTAGGGTTGTACAAAGAGATGTGAAGCATGTAAATCTTCCCATTCCAAGGACCTCCTGCTATAAAGAAATCCTTGGCTAAAACCAAGCTTGTATATAGTGTTTTTTCAAAGCAGCAGAGTTCATGTTTCAACTAGATCAATTATGCACAGGCTAGATTCTTATTTGACCATCCTCTGTTTGCAAATTTAATTAAAAAAGAAGCAGGAAACTCACTGTATAGTATTTTCTCCTTTTTCTCCTAGAATTTATCAGACTATTGACAATTTGGAAGAAATAGGTGGGTGTTGTCTCTAATCTGGTCCAAATTTCAGACTTGCTTTAATTTCAAAGAAAAATCATCTGTCTTCAGTTCTGCTGATTCTAATGATAGGCATTATTAAATACTGAGTTGTTACCATTGGCATCTATCTATATCAGTCCCTATTTTTGTGTGATTAGTGCTGAATGAAAAAGTTCTACCCATTTTTGCTTTAAATCTAATGATTCTCCAGTTATGGAGAAGCTCATGAGTGTAGAAGACTCCCCAAGGAACCCCATCTCTGTGCCACCAGCAGGACAGGACTCTGTTGGGAAGTGGAATTGACAACCCTTCTGCCCCTCTATCAGGAATGGAAGGCTGCAGCTGCGTGACCTGTTAACCTCATTATTTTTTGAAATTTCAGCATTCATTTGGTAAACAAAGGCAGGATGAAACTTTCAGCTGGTATAAACCAGGATACCTCTGTTGTCAGAAATGAACCTTGCCAGATTACTCCAAAAAAAGGAATTGACCCAACGTCATGGGAAGATCAAACGTTTTTGGACTGTGTTTCTTCTCTTGAAAACTCAGTTTAAGTTTGATGATCCCCCCAGAAACCATTTGCAAAGACCGATTTTTAATTACTTTGAGACCAGGCAGATGTGAAGAAAAATCACTGGAGTTGGCTGGAACTCCAGCAAGAAAAGACCTTATTTGGAGGAAAGGAAAACACTGCTGCATTGAAGTTGCCTTTACTTGGCAGAAAGAGAGGGAAGGAGGCTGTGAAACGAATGACTGGAGCCAAGGTGTTTTGTTTCATTTCACTGGGTTTTTTAATCATTGGCACTACCACTATTGTGAAGTAATACGAGGATTTAAGGCAGCTCATGCAGCCACTTCAGAGGGGCAGACGCTGCAGTCAGAAAACCAGCCTCCACCCACAAGGTGAGGTGTGTAGTGGCTACATGCAGATGGGCTCCTGAAAATAAGTGTGTAGCAGCCTTGAGAAGCTTCTAAAAGCTGGCTCAAGATGCGTGGTCTGTGTGTTGTCACCTACACATTCCCTAACTAAGCAATGATTAGCTTGTTAAACTGTTTATTTTTCCATACCCTCTGTGCCCATATGCACAGATTATATCTGTTCTTGCTACAGTTCCTGTGGCGCAGAGAACCTTCTGCATGGTGTGATGGTCAGTTACAGAAGCTGTTTGCATTGATTTCACTGTGTACACCTGTTTGGGATGCCCTTAAACTCGATGGTGACTCTTTTTCTTTTTGCATAAGAAAGCAATTCAAGGGGGACCCAAAAGCCCACCAGACTGATTTATTTACTCAGTATACTCAAGGGGCACCAGGAAGTCATATAAATGCAGCACATTAAGAACTTTCAATCCTGTACTTAAAGATTATTTGTGTTGGCTATACTAGGTACCAAGCAAGAGGAATAGCAAGGAAATACATGAAGTATACCCAGAGCTCTTACTGTGTGTGCAAGGAGAGAAGGGAAGCACAGCACTAGCATCTAGTTTTCTCTACTGAGGTTTAAGAATGCCACCTAGTTTTCCTGAGATTACCCTAAGCTTTATCAGTCCTACATTTAAATTGGCATTTCTAGAATAAATAGCACTTCATGGTATATGATCAGGATCATTATCATCATCTCTCTTAGATTGTCTTTATATGACAAATTGTTGGTTTTACACTATGAAGATACAACAAATTGTTTGGATTGAAACATAATGATACTGTGATTTAGAATAAGACTTCTTTCATTTAACCTTAGGCATAAAAAAAATCAGATGTCTAATTTCAGTTGAGGCTCTATCAGTAGCCAGTGAAGAGAGAGGTTCTTCTAGAAGGTGATTCATCCTATCCAAAAATAGGTGTCCAGGTCTGACTGGATAATTTTCCTGCAGGAATTATCTTTCCCTCTCCATACCACGAGAGAACCTGTATAACTAACTTGGGCCTTTTAGATGGCTACATGTTTGTGAGAAAGGTGTGCTGAAGGTATTTCGTTACAGTCCTTTGTGACTTCTCTCCTACAGTCAAAGCTTTGGACCCGGCTACAGTTCTAATAACGTTGTAGCATAATTGACAGCAGTAGGTAGTAAAGATAATTTCATTCCCAAGCAAAAAAAAAAATAAATCAGGAAAGTGATATCTGTATGCACTGTGGTATAATTTCGCTCTCCATTGAGAAATGTGGGTGTGTTCAACAAAAGTGGAACTGAGCTATGTGATTTCTGTCAACTCCCCCCCCCCCAATTTATTATAAATTGCAGCACTGAGACTCCTTGAGGCCAAACACATCATGAGTAGTCACATTAAACAAGCTGATAAAATCTAGTCATCATAAAATCCATGTCCAGTGGGACAGGACTCTGTTGGGAAGTGGGGTTGACAACCCTTCCACCCCTCTACCAGCCCTGTTCCCCAGTCAGTACAAGTAGATGCAATTTGTGTAATGGACCTATGCCTGTTGACTTCTTTCTACAATTTGGCAACCAGCTGCATGCCCCACCCTTCTCTTACAAAAGGTCTTGTATAAAAGAGCTGGCCTGGAAGTGAAGCACGCACTGAGTGGTGCATGTGTGGATGAAAGGGAGGAGGAGTGCCTTAATGCAGATGACATCTCCCTCCACTCCAGAGATGCTGGTGGTTTTGTAGAATCTGAGCTATCACACAGCATGCTTTTGGATCTTGTGAGAGCCACTGGAAGATGTGGTTTTCCACTGGATCTTCTGAGATGACAAATTATAACTGTAAAGCGTTATCTTCTACATTCAGTTTATTACATTGACTTCTTGACATATGGACTTTTATTAAAATATTCTAATTTTGCATTTTTGATCAGTAATTAAAACTAAAGTGTAACAACCCACCTTCTAAATGTGCTACATAGCAGTTACTCCTGTAAAAACTCCTTTGTTGTCATTAATAGGTAGTCTCCTTTGCTAAGCCAGCGGAATAATTAAGCTGATCCATATATAAGCCTGATGTTTATGTCTTCTTTCTGATTCATCCCAGATATAAAAGAACAGGCCAAGTGGCTATTTCTGTCATTTTAATATGGCTGTAAGCCAGGCCACCAGGATGATGCTATTTCCCTCCAATGCCTCTGATGATACCACATGCAAAAGGGGGGTAAATGACAGAGAAGTTAATAATGAAGAAATACGTCATGCAAGTTGGAACTCCTTAACATTAAACTTTTATGTTACCTTCCCTCCTGAATGAAGACACATTTCTGGCTCAAACAAATACACCTTATGAAGTTTTACTGCACCTCTTCGGCAGCTCTGTGAGTTTGTCTGCCCAGTGACAATTAGCTGCAGTCACTGCTGCTGGAGTAAATGGCTGTGCAGCAGATATTCCCAGAGTCAGTAGGTCACATTGGCAGAGCTCAAAGAGTATCACCGCCTCAGCTGATTTTCCAGAGGTGGGCTGCAACATTGTGTCAGAATTTGTACATTTTCCATTTAATCACTAGCCCTATCAAATTTTCTCCCCAAGAAAATACAATCCTAGGAGAATAGTGACTTTGTCCCAGACTAATCCCTCTGGCTTTAGAAATGCACTCAGTATTCCTGAGCAAAAGCATCTCTTGCCCGGCATGCAGCGTCAGCACAGAGAGTTATTTTGGTCAGTATCCCATATAGAAAAGCTTTGCGTCATATGGGTCTATACTGATTACAGATAACCCTGAGATGAAATTAACTTGGTCTTGTGGATGAGAATGAGGTATCCTTTTGCTGCCCTCTTTCTTCTACTTGCAAACATATCTCCTGCATGCATTAGTTTAGTCACTTCCACGTTCATCCAAGGAAGTCAACACTTTGAAATGAGGTGATATACTTAAAATCAGATTATTTCAGAAAGACTCAGTGTAGCCAAAGCCTCCCAAATCTATAGCCTTACTAAATCTCAGCATATAGCAGATTTTTTTTTTTGCAGATATTTTTTAAAGGTGGTTACATGTATGTACAGGAATTATCTGTCCAGAGTATCAGTCCCAGCAGATTTAATCCTGTAATAGATCTCCTGGTTTACCAGGTAAAGATAATCGTGTTTTTCCTCATGGTGCATAATAGAATGTATTTTCCATCAAAAACACTTACTCTTCCCAGATACATATTTAAGACTGCTATTTTTAATAAAGAAAACAATTCTGAACAGTTTTGATGATCATGTTGCATTGAAATATAGAGACCAAAAACATCAGCACGCTGGCTTTATATTCCCCCATAATACTGTCATTTTAAGGACTAATGCAATTTGACATTAGGAGCACAAGGAGAATAGACAATATCAACACACAATGAGAACCATCAGAGACAACTTTTCATGCAGCAGTTCTTATTCAGGGCACTTTTTATTTAATCTCACAGTGCCAATATTTGAGAGCTACTTATTGGGTTTGTTGTAAACATCTTAAGCAACAGTTAAATTACTGCTTAGTATTAGAAATTGGATAAGACAGAGATAATGTCTAAAAGAAATTATACATTTTCACATTGGCAAAGGATTAGCAGCAGGTGTTTTAATGATCCATACTGTCAGATGTGCTATGTGCTGTTTTTATTAATGGTCTAGAAAACTGAGTGAGCAGTGAGGTAAGAAATTTTGCAGATGCCACAAAGTATTTGAAGGCCACTGAGGACTAGGGGTGGCTATGAAAACTTTTAGAAGACTCTAGGAAAGCCAGGTGAGGTAGAAATATGAGAGCAAGCAGAATCTTCTGTTTTAAATAAATACAAAATAATCAGATTTTGGGGAAAAAACAAATGTCAGCTACTCTTAAAAGCTGAAAATTACTCAGAAAAAAAAGTGGGTCATCATTGGTGACAATGAAAATCCCTGCTTAAAATGCAGAGTCATCCAAAATGCAAATTGTGTGAGTACTGCACAGCCCAGGATGGAAGACAGGCTCTGTAAATATTACAACACTGATTTATAAACCAAGTGTATTGACGTATCTGCAATCTGTATTCATTCTTAGTTATTTTTTTCTTAAAAGTATTTTGTGGAAATAGAAAGGTCCAAAAATGGAACATTGAAATGACTAGATAAAAGTGTTCATAGGAAGAGAAATTGAAAATATTGGAGCTGTCATTTAGAGATGAATAAAAGGAAAAACAACTAGAGAGAGGGTAACTTTTTTACTTCAGCTTATTCTTTCTTCTCAAGAAGAATAAAAGGAATTTAATTAAACTGAGCATTTAAAACAGATCAAAGAGGACCCTCCTCCACAACGTATGGTTAATGATGAGATCTTCTCGCTACAAGGTATAATTGAGCCCAGGAGTCATCCTATGGGAGAGCTGCTCCATAAACTCCCACTTCTGCCTCATTTTCCTCTTCTTTGGGAACTTTTGCTCCTGTCCACTCTCAGTGGCTGGGCATTAAAATAAGTGAATCGCTGCCCAGCGACTAATACTGCACTATTTTGAAACTCGACATCAGCCCCCTATACCTTACACTGGGAAATGTTTGGACACCTTTGATTTATAATGTAGGTTCATTTACAGCTAAAAGTACTGCCACTTGGCATGGAATTGTGACAGACAAACTGCAGGGGTGGCACCTACCAACACATTTTTCTTAGATCCCTTTAGGTAGCTGATCCTGAACATAAGCAGCTAGAGGGCCCAAATTATTATAATACTATTTTTTTAATTTCCCTTCTGTGGATTTGAGACTTCAAGACTGTGATTAATTAAGCCTCTCAACTACCTTTATGTCCTAGGTATTATTAGACTGATGCCTGTTAAAACCTTTTCAAGGTTACAGTGTAAATAGCTAGTTTTGCCAGTGATGAATCTCAGTTTCTCTTGAAAATTACGCTGCTTCTTTAGCCACTAGCCCACATCCTTCCACAGAAATGTCTCTCTGGAGGGAAGGGATGCCATCCAGGGGGACCTTGACAGGCTTGAGAAGTGGGTCCATGCAAACCACATGAAGTTCAACAAGGCCAAGTGCCAGGTCCTACACGTGGGTCAGGGCAATCCCATGCACAAATACAGGCTGGG